>CM057451.1:948200000-948632500 GCA_016271365.2 Neoceratodus forsteri | reverse complement strand
TCCCTAGGCCAGACTTCTCCTATAACTGGAAAATAATACAGTAGTTAAACATGTAACATCATCATTAATATTTCACTTTTTTTTTTTTTTTAAAACTTGTCCAAACAGGTCCAAAGGCAGATAAGGAAAACTAATGCAGAAGAATAATAATAAAGAGCTAAAAGCTCAAGGACAAAAAGCACCAGGTAAGCGCATCCAGAAAAGATGAGAGAAAAAAGCAATTGGAAATGGTCAACCCCTCAGGCCTCAAAGTGTCTTTAGTTTAAAAACAGATTTAACGATTGGTCATATTCTGTAGAGATTTCAGATGTAGCTGGTAGTTTGATTCTGATTTTTTTCTTTTAAAAGTGAAAACAGGCTGCCCACCATACTGGTGTTACCATACAAAAATGTGTTTGTTTACATTACATAGGAACATAGAAACAGCTTACCCAGCAGGTAGGGAAATGGGCAGACTAAGTGGGCCAAGCGGTCCTTATCTGCTGTCAAAATCTATGTTTCTATAACACACAAGATCTGATCAGGTGGCCTATTATTTTGTATAAATTAAAGACAGTAAACACTGGGATGCCGTAAAAAATAGCCTAAATCAGATGATATTCCATCAGTCTCTATAAGAGAGGTTTTGGATGATCAAGCAAAAATAGAAATTTAAATCCCTGTAAATTTTCTTTCTCCGACTGCTGGTCTCCAGTCTCCTCATTTCCGGGAGGCCCTTCCTGGTACCATGTGACAGGCAGGATGTAACAGACTTCTGAAGGACGGAGCTACCCTCCCACTCGTTTCCTCCAGACATCAGTACTTCTATAGCAGTTGTCCCCAGAGGAAGCACGTAACTTGGGAACAAACAAAAATATGTTGGTAAAACTTGCAGCCGGAGGCTGATGTTCAGCATTCTGGGAGGGCCAGAGCCCGGAGACCAGCAGTCGGAGAAAGAAAATGTACAGGTATTTCTATTTCTTTCTCCTAAAGCTGGTCTCCGGGCTCCTCACTTCGGGGATATACTAAAGCAGTACATCCCTCTATTTCCTGGGTGGGAAGAATGTCCATAGTCTCTTATGGGTCCATCACTGCCTGGAGGACCCTACAGCCAAAGGACGCCTCAGCTGAAGCAAGAACATCCAACTTATAGAACTCTGCAATGGTATGAATCAATTATCACATGGCCGCTTTATAGAAGTCTGCCGGAGAAGCGTCTCTGAATTCCGCCCAGGACGTAGCCATCGCACGGGTTGAGTGAGCCCGCACTGGTTCCAGCAGGACGATCCCGGCCTTCTGGTGAGCCATGGAGATGGTGAAGCAAATCCACCTAGTAACAGAGTCCTTCAATGCTTTTTTACCCACATTCGGGCCTAATGTAAGGATAAATAGACTTTAAGTCTTACATACTGAGTCAGATTTCTTGATGTAAATCTTGAGAGCTCTCCTTGGATCAGGTGTGTGAAATTCCCTCTCCTTCTCGTTCTTGGGATGAGGAGAGAAAGAGGGTAGGTTCAAGAACTTGCTGCAGTGAAAAGAAGACTTCACCTTTGGTAAAAAGGCGGGATATGTCAGCATAACCACATAGTCCTGATGAAAGGTAGTGTAAGGTTCTTTGGATGACAGGGCTCCAACCTCACTGATACAGCGGGCTGAGGTGATTGCAGTAAGAGAGCGGTCTTCATAGTGAGATGAAGCAAAGATGACTCCTTTAAGGGGCTCGAAGGGGCTTGGTGAGTGCTTTCAGTACCAGGTTAAGCCTCCTAGGTGGAACTACGGGCTTTATTGGAGGGACTGTAACGTTGCCGCTCTCAGAAATCGTCTAACGTGAGGGAGAGCTCTTAAAGATTCTCCCAGGTCCACCAATAGGGGTGCCCTAAAGCAGAAACCTGGACTGGTATCAGGATGGAGGTCCTTGTCGAAACCTTCCTGAAGGAACTGAAGGATGGTAGGCAGAGACACAGAGTCATCTGGTAGAGAGGTGGCTCATAACCAGAACAAGAACAAGAATTTTCTCCAGATCCTATAATAAACCTTGGAAGAGGAGGTCCTTCTGGACTGAATCATCATTTCGATGACCGGTGCAGAGAAACCTAACTCCTTGGGAGTTTCCTGCTCAATCTCCATGCTGAGAGGGATAGACTGCAAGGACTGGGGTGCAGCACTGGTCCCTGATGTAACAGGTCTGGGCTTTCTTGAAGCACCAGAGGAGGATGTAGAGACATTTGGACTAAACTGAGGAAACCATGGTCTGCGGGGGCCAGCGTGGGCAAACCAGAATCATTTCCGCTTGATCTTGGGCAATCTTGTGCAGTACCCTTGATGGGATTGGAATTGGAGGAAAGGCATATAGAAGATTGAACTGTTTCCAGTTGATGGAGAAGGTGTCCTGTGCCAAGGCCCTCTCGTCCTTCCAGTTGATGGAGAAGGCGTCCTATGCTAAGGCCCTCTCGTCCTTGGTGAGAGAGAGCAGAACTGCGAACTTTGCAATTTTTTCGGTAGGTGAAAAGATCTACCTGCTGGTGGCCCCACCGTGCCATGATGAGTCAAAAGGTGCTGTCCTTGAGCTCCCACTCGCCTGGCAGGATGTCCTTTCAACTTAGCCAATCTGTTGTGACATTTTCCTGGCCTGGGATGTAGGCGGCCCTTAGACTGCTCAGGTTGTCCTCTGCCCGCTGAAAAAGTAGAAGTCTCCTGCAGCATCAGAGAGCTCTTTGTGCCTCCCTGGTGGTTGATGTAGGCCACTGTTGTCCGATTGTCCGTGAGGATGAAGCGTCCGGTTGAAAGCTGTGCCTTGAACTGCTGCAGCGCCAGGCAGACGGCCTGCATCTCCAGCACATTGATGCTGTAGCAGACTCACCAGGGACCACTTGGCCTGTGCTGATAGCTGTTCAATGTGCCCCCAGATCCAGAGGCTGGCATCAGTGGTAACTCATCTGGTCAGGGTGTCCCAGATTGAGCCCCCTCATGATATTGACCTGCTGAGTCCACCATATCAGGGAGTCCTTTACCGGACGAGATACCCGAATCCTCTGATCCACTGTGCCCCTTGATTGGGACCATTGCTGGAGGAGGCTTGACTGGAGAGGTCGAATGCGGACTAGCGCCCAGGGGACTGAGTCTGCCAGGGAGACCATCGTACCTATGAATTGCATGAATAAGCGGGACGGCAGTGATTGGGTCACTTGGAATTTGCTGATGAGAGCCCTAAGTTCCTTGAATTTAGACTCCGTGAGAAAAACTTTGTTCTGGATCGTGTTGATATTCACCCCCAGATGATTCAGAGACCGACAGTCGCAGGGAGCTGCTCTTGTGGTTGATTACAAATCCCAGAGAGGAGAGGTACTGAGTGACCTATGCCATTGCCTAGACTGCTTGATCATATAGTGGGCCTTTGATGAGAATATCATCCAGGTATGGGAAGAGCTGCATCCCTTGCATTCTGAGTCGAGTGACCACTGTCACAAGGACCTTGGAGAAGACACTGGGTGCTGTGGGCAGGCCAAAGGGCAGCGTCGTGAATTGAAGGTGGTGTTCTTCCACTTTGAACCGGAGGAATTGCCGGTGTGCCTTCCGGATTGGGATATGCAGATAAGCATCTTGTAAATCTATTAAGGCCAAAAAATTCCCCTGATGGATTTCCCGGATAATAAAGGGCAGAGTCTCCATCCTGAATGTTCTGTAACAGACAAAACCGTTTAGAAACTTGAGATCTAACACTGGCCGGAAACCTCCTGAGTGTTCCTTTCTTGAATGGGAACTTGTTCGATCGCTGCTGCTTGTACAAGATGTGTAATCACTTGCAGGGTCACCACTCTTTTTACTGGGTTGTTTGAGACTGGTGAGGGTACTATGTGGGGCACGGAAGGCCTGGAGTCTAACTCGATGAAGTAACCCTCGCGAATTACGTCTAGCACCCACTTGTCCATGGTGGTGTGAACCCATTCCTTGAAAAAGCTGGAAAGCCTGCCCCCTACAGGAGGATGGGTCCATGAGTCCTCATAGATTTTTTGGAGCCGCCCCCCCCGCATCTCGGGAGCCATCCCTGCCGCCCCTGAAGCTGCGCTGGTTGTGCGTGGTGAACCAGGATCATCTGCCTGGAACTGGCATATTCTAACTCCTAAACTGATTTTGGGCACGAAAATTCTTCTGGATCCCGAAGCCCTGGGCCTGTTCCTTCCCCGTGACTGTCGCATTTGCACTTTCGCTGTTTTCCCCAGATTCCTTGACCGTCTCCTTTAGAGCTGATCCAAAAAGAAGGCTTCCTTTTTAAGTGGCATTTACCAACTGCATCTTCGAGGAGGCATCCAAATGCCATGCCCGTAGCCACAAGTTGCGTCGAGCTGAGATCTGGTAAAACACAGCTCTTGCTGCACATCTGGCTGCATCCTCCGAGACATCAGCTGAGTAGGCCAAATCTAGACACATTAGCTGCAGGTGTTGCAAAATGGATTTATTCTTCTCTGGCTCATCAGCTAGCTGGAATGCCAGATCAGTGGCTCAGGAGAGAGCAGCCCGAGCTGAGAAGAACTTAGCCGTAGCCGCCTTGAGAGAGGCTGCGATGGACTGAAAAGCTTTCTTTAGAGAGGTGTCCACTTTCCTATCCACTGATCCCTTAGGGAGGCTCCACCCTCTGCTGGGATAACAGTCTTTTTAGTGAGGTTTGAGATTAGAGGGTCGATCCTGGGACAGTCTAGACATCTCTCTGAAGGTTTCCTGTCGAATTTCAGTAGCTTGGTTAGCCGGCGTGGGAGCCTCAGGTCCCTGCCATTCTTCCTTTAAGAGGTCCTCTATGGATGCAGGACTGGGGGAAAACGGTCATTGGCTTTGAAGTAGACGCAAGCCTGAAAGCTGGCTTCTCTCGCTTGGGTTCCGGAGAGGATGGACTCAGGTGGATCTCATCCGACATGTGTTTAATAAAAAAAAAAAATCTAGGACGTCCAAATCAAAGTTTCTAGCTGGGGAGGAGTCCGAGTTGGACTCCAAGTTTGGGAGTTCTCCTCCTTGGGGATGAATAGTCGGACACTGAGTGCGACCTGTCCAGTTTGTGCTTTTCCATGGGTGGTGTCTCTGGATCTGCTCCTGGATCTGGCCCTCTGAGGGGTTCAGAGCAAAGGCCCTGTTCAGTTTGTCTATTAGGTCGGGGACTAGAGCCCAGCCAAGGGCGGAGCCCTCTGAGGTGGGGGACTGTCCCTGATCCATGGGCTGGTTTTGAACTTCCTGAGATTCGGAGGCGGATGCCTCATCTGCCTCTTCCAAGGTTAGTGACCTTGCACTGTTGCATTTGACTCAGAGACCCAGCAAATGTGGCCAGCATGGGTGTTCTGCACTTGTGGCACTTTCTGCCTCTGGGGGGCCTGTCCAATTTTGATGAGGACATGCTCACAGTTTTTAATTAATTTTTAATTTTAGTTTTATTCTGAAAAACAGCCCCTTTGATATCGAGATGCCCCCCTGGAGAGGTCCGTTGAAGACCTGCACCAGGCAATGCTAGAGAAGCAGCATAATATTCTGTCCCCTTGCCACTTAGAATGGCCCACCTCTCCGCCTGTAAAAGAGCACGAAAGCTCCAAGTTAAGGTTCCCAGCATCGGACAGTCCGAGTAGACTATGCGCTCTCTGGCCAACAGGCGCTTCGACAGCCTAAGTCTTAGTTTTCAGTGGCAGTCGACAGGAGAGAAGGCTCTGGGTAGCTGGCACCGTCGACAAGGAGGTTAATGAGGGATATTCCGCAAATGGCCCCGGGCCGAAATAACAAACCTGCTGCCAGAAGCCTCCGATAAACATCTCCACTGGCTGTGTGTAATCTGTTGGCCCCAACCCCCAAAAAAACATCTCCGTTGGTTCTGTCGGTTCTGTCCCGGGGGGGGGGTCCTTGTGGAGGAATGTCGAGCCCTGGGCTGCCTGCTTCGGCGTGGCTTGCTGAGACGACTGCAGGGGTTCCCTCAGGAGGACCCTCTCAAGGCACTGGCCCTTTCCTGCTCCACCAGTCCTGAGACCCCGGGGCTGAAATCCTGAAGGGGGGACACCAAGTGCAGGAAGTTGAGAGGGAGCAGGGATCCCGTCGGTGCAGCTTGCAAGGCTGAGACAGGGGTCCCTGCGCTAGCGCCTCTGATGTTGTCCAAACATAAAAAAGCAGCACAAACACAAAGTCTTCTGCTCCGTCACTCCTGTGACAGAGATCCTGCAGAGCTCCTACCACTAGACAGGCAGGAAGTAAACTGACATCCGGAGGAAACTAGCAGAAGGTGTGCTATTCTGCAGAAGTCTGTTACATCCTGCCTGTCACGTGGTACCAGGAAGGACCTCCCAGAAGTAAGGAGCCCGGAGACCAGCTTTAGGAGAGAGAACAACCAATTCCAAATACAAATGCAGGATGCACTGAACTTGATCATTTTTATTTATTTAAAATTTGTTAACCAGGTAACTCAGACAGCATTAAATGCCCATTTTCATGGAGGACCCAGCCAAATAAATTACATACATAACATTCTCACAAAACATGCATCCTCTCCCTTATTGAGCCCACCCAGTCCATCGTTTGGGGCCTGCAATGGGCCACTGACTCAAAGGGGGGTTTCCACCAGTATTGTCTCCGCAAGCGCGCATGCAATGTGTATTACCACGGAGGGTGGTCCTTAACCCAACCATGCAGTCTCCTGTTGTGCTTACAGAGAAAAAGGATGAAGCACTCGCAGAACACATGAAAAACAAGCTGGGCAGGCTGGGCATGGGGGACTGGGTGGTAAACTGGGTTAGAAACTGGCTAACAGACAGGAGGCAGAGGGTGGTGGTAAACAGGGTGCAGTCTGGGGAGAAGGGGGTGACCAGTGGGGGTGCCTCAGGGATCGGTCCTGGGGCCAGTCCTATTCAATGTCTTCATTAGCGACATCGCAGAGGGTCTGGAGAGAAAGGTCTTCCTGTTTGCAGAGGCCACCAAGATCTGTAACAGAGTGGAAACCCCAGAGGGGATGGAGAAAATGAGGGAGGACCTGGGGAAGCTTGAAAAATGGTCTGAGGACTGGTAAGATAAGTTTAATTTAAACAAGTGCAAAATTATGCACCTGGGACACAGAAACACTGGGGAAAGCTACAGGATTGGAGGGGGAGTTGTTGACAGTCACAAAGGAGGAAAGTGACCTGGGGGTTATTTCAGACAACCTGAATATGTCAAAGCAGAGTGCTAAGACAGCTGGGAGGGCCAGTGGCATGCTGGGGTGCATAGGCAGGGTTATCACCAGCAGAAAGAGGGAGGTAGTGATGCCATTATATGAAACAATGGTCAGGCCTCACATGGAGTACTGTGTGCATTTCTGGAGGCTGCACTTCGTAAGGACATTAACATGCTGGAGATGGTTCAGAGAAGGGTGACTAAGATGGTACAGGGTTGCACAACAAGACTTACGAGGAGAGATTAAGGGACCTCAATATGTACTCCCTGGAAGAGAGGAGGGAAAGAGGGGACATGATAGAAACATTCAAGTACCTAAAGGGTATAAACAAGGTGCAGGGGGGCGCATTTTCCATTACAAGAGGAGCACAGGAACGAGGGGGCATGACACGAAATTGGAAGGTGGGAGGTAAAGAGGGAATGTGAGGAAGTTCTTCACAGAGAGGGTGGTGAACGTATGGAATGGTCTGCCTCAGGAGGTGGTGGGAGCGAGCACTGTGGATGGATTCAAGCATGCTTGGGACAGGCATAGGGGAATGATAAAGGTACAGCAGCGGGTGGGTCGGAAGCAGTAATCCAGTGCAAGGGCTTACAGGCAGACTAGATGGGCCAGGCGATCCTTATCTGCCGACAATTTCTAGGTTATGTTTTTATGTTTCTATACTGAAAAATAAACTTATTCCATGTGCAATGTGAGGATGCCGACTAGCAGGCACAGCATTTCGACCAAAGGGTCTTCATCAGGGGACGTCTGCTGTACTTACCATTTCGTCACCAAGTGGCAGCTGCTGAGTGGGAAACTGGACTCCTCCTCCCAAGAAAGGAGAGCTGTCCCTTGAACACGCTATCCTTTTTTTACACAGTCGATCCCTGTATGGCCAAAGTCTGTTCCCGAATTCCAGTTGCTGGCGTGGCAGGTGGTAGTGCTACCGCCATTCTGGCTTTGTATTTCCTGTTTTTTTTTTTGTTTTTTTTTTAGCTTTTGTTGACCGGGTAAGTGCACTAGACAAATCCTGCCTATTTTCAGGCACGACCCGGGGGAGGGGGATACAGATGAATGCCAACTGACCTTGAATCAGATTAAGCTGTTAGTGGTATTTTTAGTGAATCCAATTATCAATTATTTTGTCATCCAATTATCTCGCTGAAGGGCAAAAGGAGCTGTTTCACTGGAGAAGGAGCAGCGAGCGGCCGCAGCGGAGGACTTTGGGCCAGTGGCTCACATTCAGCAGCCCTAAAGGAGCGGCGCAGCGGCATCGGGAGCAGAGGAGGAGGAGGAGGAGGAACTGCCAGCATACTGCAAGAGGAGCCAATTTGGGGCTGCACTGCTAGAATAGGAAGGATTTTTCTACCAATCAGGGCCAGCGGCATGAGACTGGAGTTTGTGGCCAGGCCTTAAAGATTGTATGGCCGGGCCGTGACTCCAGATCTCGCTGAAGGGCAAAAGAAGCTGTTTCACTGGTGAAGGAGCAGCGAGTAGCCGCAGCGGAGGACTTTGGGCTGGGGGCTGGTATTTAGCAGCCCTGAGAAAAGTGGCAAGCACCCGCAGCAGAGGACCTCTGGCCGGGGTGACTTGCATTTGGCGGCCCTGAAGGAGCAACGTGGCAGCATCAGGGGCAGAGAGAAGGAACCACCAGCCAATCGGGGCTGCACTGCTAGAGGAGGAAGGGTTTTTCTTCCCACCCTTCCAAACCCCAACCACTATTAAATGTGGAAGGTGGGAGGAGCTTGCCATCTGGCAGCTTGTGGTTAGCCCAGGGATCTGTTCCATAGTTCACACAAAGGAGCAATCACTGGTGTCAATTCACGAAGGGCGGCACTCCTGGGAATGAAAATGTATTTTTCCTACAACTTTTAAGGAGTTTGGGAACCTTCAGTTAGTTACCTTTAAAACTGCAATATCTTAAACTATCTGCTGCAGACTATGTACAACTTTAAAACTTTGTGAAACTTCAATTATCAACTTCTAAAATTGCAATCCCTAAACTAACCATCCGCTGCAGACTGCCTGGCAGGAAAATTTTTTCTTTTCCTTTTTATGCTTTGATGCAAAACCTGTCATGGTTAATTGCCACATGGTTGTATACTGAAGGGATGGGGCTTGTTGCTCTAACTCTGCAGGTACTGGGTTTGGGGCATAACCTGTCAAAGCTAACTGACACATTGTTCATTGAAGGATGGGAGCTTGTTGTTACTAAGGCTATAGGCACTGTGTTTGGGCATTTTATTAGCAGGGATGGGGCTTGTTGATGCCAAGGCTAGGGTCATTGTGTTGCCTTCTCTTTCGGCAGAAAGGTATTTAAAATTTGCTGAGATGGGGTTCTGTTTGGGGAAGGTGACACTGGCTCCCGAGGCATTTGTGTAGTGAGCCAGCGGCACATTTATACTCCTTGCTGGCCTTGGTTGATCATATATCATAGCAGTGCAGAGGGAGGTGGGGTTGGCAGTACATCGGGCAGGATGGCTGGAAGCAGTTGGGGTAGAGCAGGGAAAAACTGGTATAGGGTGGGGAGCATTATGGGGTGCCTGGCAGGAGGAGGCTTGGCTGAGATGGGTAATGATAGGACGGATGGGGGGGGGGGGGGCAGTCTTCCAGATATAGATTGGAGGAACACCAGGTTGATGGGTTGCAGTGGTTGCTGAGATGCAATGGCCATAAGTACCCTGTGGAGACTAGGGCACCGTCCTATCCGTACTAGATTAATGAGCTTGGAGGCTGAGCTGCACAGACTCTGGTGTGCCCTGGACAGTTGGGTGAAGGGTACAAATATAAGGACATGGAAACATAAATCTTGGGCTGGGAGTGAGTTGGGCAGTTGGGTGGAGGGTATGAACACAAGGACAGGGAGGCATGAAGCTGGGGTTAGGAGAGTCAGCAAATGTGGGGTAGAGGGAGAGAAGGAGAAGGATGGGGACCAACAGAACTCATGTTAGAGTGGACGGCCCTGGGAGCAGACACAGGGGAAGGGGGCCAGGGGACTGTGCGGGGGTCAGAGCGATGGAGGAAGCTACAGGCAGTGAGGGGGGGGGCTGCTATTGTGGGTGTACTAGGAAGGGGAGCCAACAGAACCCATGCTACAGATGACCAGTCCCGGGGGCAGATAAGGGTGAAGGGATCAGGGGGACTGCACGGGAGACAGATCTGGGGAGGAAAATGGATGGAAGATATAGGCAGCTGGGCAACAGGACATCATAGGTCCATGGCAAGGGGACTCTCCTCACAGGAGGGGAGCTCTGGTCTGCAGATAACTGAAGGGATTCCGGTCTCAGACAGGTTCTCACCATTGGGCTCTCCGGGGGCCTTAGAGGACGGGGCAGGGGGCAGGCAGCAATGGAAGGAAGGAGTGAAGCAGTCAGCAGTAGAAGAAGTTTAATGAGGAGGGAAGGGAGGAATGGCCATGGGACTAAGGAAGAAGATGGGGTTAGCTCTAGTGGTGGATCTGTGGGCTAAGAGTACCAGGCAAGGAAAGAGGAGGAGGTGGTAGAAGGCAGCAAGATGCCCAGGGGAAGAGGGGACAGCAGGGACCCAGTACAGTGGGTGGGGAAACAGTGATCAGGGCAAGGACAGGGTGACAGGGTACCTGTGGCGATGGAGGGGCCAGCAAATGCGGGGTGGACCCAGATGGCATCGTGGAGGGTGGTGACTGCTGAGTACAGGGCAGGCAGGAGGCAGAACCAAAAAAGAGGCGAGTATGGCAGTCGGTGGGAAGAAAATAGTTGATGGGGCCAAAAGAAAGGAAGTGGTAGTGAGGGGGGGTGATGGAGGGGGGGTCAAAGGATAAGGGGGATGTTGGGGTGTTCCTTCTGGGGGATTCCTTGATAAGGAGTAGTAAGTGGGAAGGGCTGCACCATCAGGGTCAAGAGTATATCTGGCCTAACTGCGCACAAGGTAAAGCACCTAGTTTATGCCCTAGTGAAGGATTGCGGAGGGTCCCCTGACATCACAGCGCACCTGGGAACGAATGACATTGAGGGGAACAGTGTGCTTGAGATCCAGGCAAGGTTCTGGGAACTAGCCCGGGTATATCACACTGTGGGGTGCTTGGTTTCCTTTTCTGAGCTCCTACCAGTGCCTAGAGCCAGTGTGGATAACAAACAGAAACTTGGAGAAGTTAATGAATGGTTCAGATCATGGTGTGAGAAGAGCGGGTATGGGTTAGTGGGGGACTGGGGTGCAACTTGGGAAGATATGGGCCTATATGCTAGGGACAGGCTCCACCTGAATTTGGGAGGGAGAGAGGTTCGAAAGCTAAAATTGTCCGAATTCATTGAGTCTAGGTGGGATTTAAACTTGTGAGGAGTGGTTTGGGTTAGTGGGGGAAGCCAAGGCGCACCCTGCCCCCCCTCAGAGGTAGACAGTGGGTGCCCAGTGGGGATGCCGGACTGTGATAGGGTGTGGGGGCAGGCAAGCATCGGGGGGGGGGGTCAGGGGCAGGTGAGGGCAGGGGGAAGGGATAGAGAGTGGTCCTGATAAATGCCAGGAACATGGGCAATAAATGGATGCCTGAGTTGCAGGCTTTGCTAACTGAAGGGAGGTGGATATAGCGGCAGTTACAGAAGCGTGGGCCACGCCAAGGCACGACTGGGACCTTAACCTTGAAGGGTACTCTGTGTACAGGAAGGACAGAACTGTGGGTGGGAGAGGTGTGTATCATCATTAGGAATGGCACAGATATTGGCAGGGCAGAGAGGCAAGTTGAGGCAGTATGGGTTACCTTGCAAGCACCTGGGGGTAGAGGATGAAGCTGGGGGTGGTATATAGCCACCTTTGCAGGCAGATGATCTGGAGGAAGGCTTGGTGGAGATCTCAGGCGTGTGGACCAGGGGAGGGATGAATGGTGGCGCTGGGGACCTTAACTTACGAGGGCTGATTGGGGAACTATGTCATCTCGTCAACCAAAAGCAGCACCTGCTGGACATCTTCCAGAATGCATTCTTGTCCCAACTGGTGGCGGATCCAACAAGGGAGAGTTGCATCCTGGATGTGGTCCTATCAGACTGTGACCTGGTTAGGAACCTACAGGTCAGGGACACTCTGGCAGGGAGTGAATCATGCCAGAGTCTGGTTTTCCCTGAACCTGGGGGAGAGGGAAAAAAAAAAAAAAAAAAATCACACTAAAACAGTAGTAATCTGCTTCAGAGGTGCAGACTTCAGGGGTATGGAGGGGATCCTCATGGAGCATTTACAGGGGATCAGTCCAGGCATGGACTCACAGCAGATGGGAAGTTATAAAAAGAGGGATTCTGGAAGCTACTATGACCTGCACGAAGGTCAGACACAAGGCGGGGGGAGCCAGGAAACTGTGCTGGTGGACCAGGGAGGTACAGAAGTAGTAAGGGAGAAGAGGGGGGGCTTACAGATGCTACAAGCAAATGCATGGGGTTAAGAACAAGAGTATGATAACATCTCCAAAAGGGTGACCAGGGAGGTGAGACTGGCCAAGGCTAGGGTAGAAGAGAAGTTGGCTCAGGGAAGGCGATAAAAGGTCAGTTGGGTATATTAGGGAAAGGAGGAAAGTGAAGGGGCAGATTAGTAGGTTGAGGACAGGGAGTGGGTGAGCCGAGGGAGCAGGCTGGGTGCTAAATGAATTACTATGCCTCAGTCTACATAGAGCCGATGGTGGGACAGCACCTTCACGAGGGAGGGTCAGAGTCGAGAAGGCGGCACTTCATGGGGGAAGGGGGCAGTTTTGAAGGGAGGAGGTAACAGATGGTGAAATTCTCATGGTGTGGGATGCCCTCAGGTCCCCAAAAACAGATAAGGCATCGGGTCCAGATGGCCTGCATCCCAGGGTGCTAAAGGAAATAGCGGATGTACTGGCTGCCCCCAGCGGACCTCTTCAGCTCCTCCTATGGATGGGGTGTGTGCCTCAGGATTGGAGGATGGCTCACGTCGTGCCCATCCACAGAGGGAGGGCTACAGGAGGAGCCAGGCAATCACAGGCCTTCAGTCTGACATCCGTGGTGGGTAAAATGATGGAAGCCATATTGAGGAGAGGCTGGAGAAGTTCCGAGAGCATGGGGCCATTTGGATGATCACCAGCATGGCTTTGTGCACAGCAGATCATGTCAGAATAACCTTGTGGAGTTCTATGATTGGGTGATTAGGGCACTGGACCAGGCCTGGTCGGTGGATGTCTTCTTTCTAGACTTGCAAGGCATTTGACTCCGTGCCACATCCCGGGCTGAGGGATAAGTTGAAGGGAATGAGGTGGGGAAGAAGATGGTTAGTGGATAGGAAACTGGCTAACTGGGCAGTGGCAGAGGGTGATGGTTGGGGGTGGTCCCTCTAGGAGGTCATCAGTGGGGTTCTACAAGGATCAGTGCTGGGCTCACTCCTGTTTAACGCAGTACATCTCTGACATCAGAAAAGGTATCAGGAGTGAGATGAGCCTCTCTGTCGATTACTCCAAGCTGGTGGATGGGGTGGAGGGCAGAAGAGCCCTTCAAGAGGATCTGGAGACCCTTGAGGGGTGGTCTCACAACTGGGGACTGAAGTTTAACTTTAAGTGTAGGGTTCTCCACTTGGGGCTTGGAAATTCATCTCAAGAATACTTTCTGGGAGGGGAGAAAATACAGGTTACTCACCTGTAACAGGAGTTCTAGGAATGGTATATGTTGTTCATCCACACTCATTGGCAGGTATCCTTGCCGCTTTAAATCTTGCCGGAAGGTCTTCAAGCTTACTCCTCCACCCACCAGGTGGTATAATTCTAAGCTCCGTATGGCCTTAGATCTGCCCGCTGAAGCTCAGTGTCCAAAGGCCGAGGAGGTTTCCAGGGACAGGATGAATACATACCATTCCTAGAACTCCTGTTACAGGTGAGTAACTCAGTATTTCTAGGGACATGGATATGTTGTTCATCCACACTCATTGGCAGACTCCTAGCAGTTCTCCGGGAGGAGGGAGGCAAGGCAGCACACCCCCAATACTACTTGGGAAGAGAGACTGGAGGGCGAGGCCCAAAACCAGCATCCCGGCGTGACTCAAGGTCGATGTGGTAATGGGTAATGAAGGTGTTTGCTGACTTCCAGGTAGCAGCCCTGCAGATTTCCTGGATAGGGACGTCCCTGGAAGCAGCCACCGTTGCAGCAGTATGGCGGGTAGAATGAGCTCTTATCCCTCTGGGAGGCTCCATGCCCGCCAACTTATAGCAGAGATCTATGCAGGAGGTTACCCACCTGCTTATCGTCTGCTTGGCTGCAGGTCTGCCAGATGCGGCTTCAGCGTAGGTGACAAACAGCTGGCGAACCTCTCCCCGAATTTCAGCCGTGCGCTCCTTATAATAAGCGAGCGCCCTTCTAGGGTCCAGAGTATGGAGCCTATATTCGGCCTCCGAGGTGTGATTGGGAATTGCGAGACTTACCCGGCAGAGTCAACACCTGGTTAGGTGAAACTCCGACCTCACCGCCGGAAGGAATTTCGGGCGGGCGCAGGACAACCTTGTCCCTGTGGAAGACCAGGTAAGGAGACTCGATGGAAAGCGCCTGGAGCTCTCCCATCCTTCTGGCTGACGTGATAGCCACCAAGAAGGCGGTCTTCCACGACAGGTGAGAGAGAGCACACCTGTGCATAGGTTGAATGCTTGCCCATGAGCTTGCCAGTACCAGCAGTAGATCCCACGGAGGTGGGGTTCCCACACTGGAAATGTGATCAAGGCCTTTGAAAAAGCAGACCACCTTCTCCTCGCCACCGACTGCTTCCCGGCCCGCGCCCGGTAGCAGAGATGGCTGCCAGGTGCACCCGCAGGTCGACGACCTAAGCCCTTGACTAGAAAGGGACCATAAATAGTCCAAGATGCTTGCCAAGGAACAGGAGGAAGGTCCAAGCCCTGTGACCTGACACCAAATGAAAACCTTTTCCATTTGAAGGCATAACATTTTCTGGTCGACTCTGCAGGAGCCTCAACTACATTGAGGACCTCGTCGGGAAAGACCCAAGGCCTGGACTCAGCCGCTCAGGAACCAGGCGTCAGGTGCAAGGGATTGAAGGTCGGATGGAACACCTTCCCTGATTGACTGAGAGCAGGTCCAGGCGAGCTGGAGCTGCCGCGGAGTCCTGGAGCTGAGACTGAGGAGATCTGGGTACCAGAACTGGCGAGGCCAGTCTGGGGCTATCAGAATCACCTGCGCCTTGTCCTCCTCGCTTTAAGAAGCACCTTGTGGATCAAGGAAATGGGGAAAGTAAAAGAGGCCGGGGTCCATTGCCTCGAAGGCATCCCCTGCAGCGCGAGCCCTGCTGAGGGCGGGCATGGAACAGACTCAGCCCCGCGTTCTCCTGGAGGCAAACAGGTCCACCTGAGGTGTGCCCAAAGGGAGAACAGATGCTGTACTACCTCCGCAGGAGAGACCACTGTGGGATGCAGCCCTATCCGGCTCAGGGCATCGGCCAGGGTGTTGGAGGCTCCTGCCACGTGAATAGCTAGGAGATCCGCCTCCAGGCTGCGACTAGTGACCAAATGCAGAGAGCTTCCTTGCATAGAAGCATGGAGCGCGTCCCGCCCTGGCGGTTTAGATAGTACATGGTCGTGGTATTGTCCGTCTGGACTCGGACCACTTGACCCCGGAGGAACGGAGCAAAGGCGGTGAGAGCTAGGCGGACCGCTCGGAGCTCCAGCAGGTTGATGTGGCATCGGGACTCCCGTGAGGACCAGAGGCCATGAGCCCGGTGTTCCCCCAGATGGGCACCCCAACCCATCAGAGAGGCATCGGTCGATAGAGAGACCGTCGGCTCAGGGCGGACGAACGGGATGCCCTCCTGCAAATGATCTGGAACGGTCCACCACTGGAGGCGTTCCACATCCCCTAGTCACCGACACAAGCTGGTCAAGGGATCGCAGCGTTGTGACCACTGGCTGGCCAGTCCCCACTGAAGGGACGCATGTTCCAGCGGGCCCAACGGACCACGCTGGTGCAGGCCGCCATGAGACCCAGGAGGCGAGGAAGTCCCGGCAGCGCAATGCCCAACCAGAAATGATCGGGCAAGGAGGAAAGAACCTCGGCCCTGTCCGCGGAGCAGCTCTGGCTCGAAGAGAGTCGAGCTGCGCCCGATGAATAGAATCACCTGCTTCAGCTCGAGTTCCGACTTGGCCTCGTTGATAAGGAGGCCCAGTTGAGAGCAGACCTGGAGGGCCAGATCTCTGGACCACTCCGCCTCCTTCCTGGAGGGAGCTGCTATCAGCCAGTCGTCCAGGTAAGGGTACACCCGGACCCCTCGGCACCGCAGGGATGCTGTCACCACTGCCATGCATTTGGTGAAGACCCTGGGAGCTGGAGACAAGCCGAAGGGCATGGCTTGGAACTAGAAGAGGATCCTTCCGTTCGAGCCGAAGGAATCTCTGGTGAAGACGGACGGATAGGGACTGAAAAAGCAGCGTCCTGCAAGTCCAGAGAGAGCAGAACCATTACGCCCTGGCTCCAAGGATGGTATTATCTGAGCCAGAGTGACCATCCTGAAGGTTCGAGACCTAGGAACTTGTTTAGGTCGTGGTAGTTGAGAATGGGCGCCAGCCCCTGCCTGTTGGAACCAGGAAGTACCTGGACACAAACCCTGGGTCTGAAGGAGGGTCCACCACCTCTCTTACCACCTCCTTCTGGAGGAGGAGAGGCGATGTCGGCTCGGCAGGCACCCAGTGAGCTGGGGATCCCGAAGCCCCGGTGACGGCTCTGAAGGGTGGTGCTCTGTTCGAATTCAGAGCAGGCCTCTTCCACACCTCCAAGACCCACCTGTCGGTGGTAACAGCGGACCAGGCGGAGCGGAAGTGCAGGCCGTCCCCAGGGGACCAGGGGTAGGTGACGGGATGGGCGAATACCTCAGCCCGTCACTGGGCAGGCTTGGAGGAGGGACCGCCGAGGGACCTCCTGGGCCCTTTCCTCCCTGCCTCCTGTTAGAGAAGCCGCGGCTTGGGTTTGGGATGCCAAGGCCGAGCCTGCTGGCCCCTGACGTTGTTGGGCCGGGCGCGACAAAGTTGTAGAAGGACTAAAGGGCTTAGGCTGTGGTTTCATGCCTTGTCCTTCTGAGCGGAAGAGACCGAGTCCAAGGTGGCATTGGACTTCTCGATCCTCTGCAGGTGACCTTCCACCCCAGGGCCAAGAGGTCAGTCCCAAGGGAACATCCGCCAACTTGTGCTGGGTATCCGGGAAAGGTGGATATCCTCAGCCAAGCCCGCTCGCGCGCATAGCCACTGCGGCCGCCACCGATCTGGCACATGAGTCCCCTATATCCAAAGCAGTCTGAGCTGCTGTTTGGCCACTGCCTCTGCTCCGGTCCCGCACCTGCTTAACCGTAGTCTGCAGATCGGCGGGAAGATGAGGATGACCTCATCCAGGAGCCCAACAGGGCATGAGAAAAAATGTGCCACGAGGGCGGCCGAACTGGCCTGGCGAAGGCCGAGAGGGCCATGGCGAGACTTTTCGCCCGACATAGTCCAATTTCTTGGACTCCTTGTCAGGAGGTTTGTCCACATCCCTGGCGTTGCCGCGGCTGGCAGGAACCTGTCGGTAACCAACCCTCAGCAGAGGGTGTTCAAACGGACAAGGAACCGGTGGGGACCGCATACTTCCTGGCCATCCTGGCCGAAGGCGCAGGGCAGGAAGCAGGGCGCTGCCAAAGCTCCAGTGCCGGACCCACTATGGCCTCGGCCACCGGAAAGGCCTCCGTCGGAGAATCCCCTCGGTCCAGAATCTCCGTGAGGGGATACCTGGCCCGTTTGGAAACGGGTTCGAGCTCCATCCCGGTAGACTCCGAGATGAGCCGAAGCAGTCCTAGGAAGGACGACGGACTATCGTCCATTGACTGACCTCCTGAAGACTCCAAGTCCAGTCGCTTGGAGAAAAGGAGGAATCATCTTCGGACGGAAGAGTCCTCGAAGAGCTGCCTCTGGCCTGAGCCACCTTCACCTGCCGAGGTCGGTCGGGAGTGAGGGGTAACTGACAGCGATGGGGTAGACCCTTAGCCGACCGAGAATCCTTGGTCGGAGCCCCAATGGCGGCTGTGGAGGCGGAGGTTCCACCGAATCGGTAGGAGCAGCTGGTTTTGGCGAACAACCAGCCTGGGTATAGGCTCTCGGATAAGTCGAGGGTTGTGTCGGCCGCCGTTCGGTGACAACCCACTTAATGGCGGGGAAAGCTGACGGTGCGGCTTATTCCTCGGCCAGGAGGAACTGTTGCAACACAAGATCCTCGTACCGTCGACGTAATTTACGCCGAAGCCTCCCCTCATCCGAGGAGGAGGACGAGGAAGACGGCGACGCCGCTTACCGCGGTGCCGAGACCGCCTATGACGGTGGGATCGGCTGGACCGCGAAGAGGTCCGAGACCGAGACCGAGAGTCCCGGAATTTCCGAGGTCGGTGCGGGGAGGTGTCGGCCGGAACCGGCACTCCCTTCGGCTCGGATGGTCCATCCGAGGGCTCCGGAACCGGAGGCACAGGCGAGCCCACGGGATCCTCAACTCCTCCCGGGGGAACCGGGGAGAGGGGAATCTCGGCTGCTAAAGCGACAGCCACCAATGGAGTCGAGAAAAATCTCGACTTCAGCAGTGGGTCTCGGTCAACTGACCTGGCGGAGACACCGTGAGCCAGTGGCGAAGCGGCCAGTGGGCGAAGCAAGCGGTCGGCGGCCCGGGGAGGGACCTTTCCGCTCCCAAGAGCGTCCGGCGGAGGGACTTACCCTGTCCCTCTTTTGGACCGAGAATAAGGTCCAGGAGCGCAGGCCCCTCCTTTAGTAGAGGACAGACAAAGCTCCTTAAAAGCCGTGTGGGAAGAACCCAGAGGCGGGATAAATGCAGCGGCCGAGAAGATGCGGCCCGCGCCTCCTCTTGACGACCATCCGGCTCGAGCTGATCCGCCGGGCCCCCGCCCGCGGACACCGCCAACCGGCCTCCTTGGACTTCACCGGAGGGAACGCTCGGGCGCCCAGTTGCAATCGTGGCACGGTCTTCGAGGACGTGGGCCGAGAAAGATGAGCACAGGTCGCAAGCCTGCGGGTCGTGCTCAAGGCCTAAGCAGTAGACACACGTGGAGTGTGGATCCGCCCGAGACATCTTCTGCCCGCATGGGCATCTCCAAATCCAGGAGTCGATGGTCCATCGCAGCCGCTGAGGGATAGAAGACTGAAGTCTTTTCATAAAATTTATTTTTAAATCCATAAGCGGAGAAATAGGAACCAGTCTCAAACGCAGAGCGAAAGGAGGGAACCTGAGCTTCCAAGCGGTAAGGAAGATCTGGCGTCATGGGGCGGAGCCGAGAGTTATACCACCCGGGTGGGTGGGAGGAGCAAGCTTGAAGACCTTCCGGCAAGATTTAAAGCGGCAAGGATACCTGCCAATGAGTGTGCATGAACAACATATCCATGTCCCTAGAACTGCAGGTTACGGATGGGGAGAAGGACCTTGGGGTGGTGGTGAATGCCAAAATTTCTGAAGCAGTTTCCTTTAGAATGCAAGCTGCAGTGCATTTATCCTCACCCTGGTGACATTAGCAGAGTATGGATAAATGTCAATATCCTCACTCTGCTGATGTCATCAGGATTTACCTCACTGCAGTGGAAATAACACAGGTTATCCTACTGAGAAAGCTCTCACCCTGTGGTATAAATATATAGATATAAATATAGTATAGATATATACATAAATATAGTGTATGTGTATATATATATATATATATATATATATATATATATATATATATATATATATAATTTTTTCACAGGGATGAATACATATGATGCGCTAACATGTTGTACTTATAGGGATTTCCCTACCCACTTCTACCCAGGGTACCCTGTTCTGTGATTTCCTAATTGCTAAGCAGAAAAAATCAGTCTGCGCTGGTAGGCTATTCCACAGATTCACCACCCTCTGGGAGAAGCAGTGCCTCCTAAAGTTAACCCTGAATTTACCAACTCTGAACTTAAGGGCTTGGCTGGGTATCCTGCTGGAGGACACCAGATCAAACAGTCTGTTCATTCTGTTGCTATCCATCAGTATGCGGAAGACTATCATAGAAACATAGATTCTGACGGCAGATAAGGACGCTGGCCCACCCAGTCTGCCCATTTCCCTACCTAATGGATAAGCTGCAGATCCTAGTTAACCAGCAGCCTACTTCTTCCTACCCCCACCCCCTAGAATTGCCTTATGACTGTCCCATGCATACTTGAATTCCACCACTGTTTTTGACTCCACAACCTCCTCCGGAAGACTGTTCCATGCATCCACAACCCTCTCTGTGAAAAAATACTTCCTTAAGTTACCTCTGAGCCGCCCCTTCTATCTTCAAATTGTACCCCTTGTCCTTGCACACCTCTTTTGAAAGATGCTACCCTCTTGGACTTTGTTGATTCCTTTGAGGTACTTGAAAGTTTCTACCATGTCCCCCTCTCCCTCCTTTCTTCGAGGCTATACATATTTAGCTCCTAAGTCTCTCTTCATATGTCTTCCGTGCAGACCCTGCACCATTTTAGTTGCCCTCCTCTGGACAGCTTCCATCCTGTCTATGTCTTTGTGGAGATTGGGTCTCCAGAACTGCACGCAGTACTCAGATGGGGTCTCACCAACTGTCTGTACAGGAGGATAACAACTTCCTGTTTTCTACTGGTGATGCCTCTCCTATGCATCCCAGTATCCCCAACCCTCCTTGCTGCCCTCTCACATTGCTTGCCCACCTTTAGGTCATCTGATATGACTACCCCAGGTCCCTTTCCATTTTTGTTGTTGTTAGTATCTCACCCCATTGTGTACTCTTCCCTGGGTTTTTGTTCCCAGGTGCATTACCTTGCACTTCTTAGCATTGAATCTAAGTTGCCATACATTTGACCATTCCTCTAACCTTGCCAAGTCCCTTCTCATCCTTTCCACCCCACCTTGTGCATCAACTCTGTTGCAGATCTTTGTGTCATCTGCAAAGAGACATACTTTTCCTTCCAGTCCCTCTGCAATGTTGCTTATACAGACATTGAAGAGGACCAGTCCTAATACTGAACCCTGCGGTACCCCACTAGTAACTCCCATTTCTTCAGAGTGGACTCCATTTACTATTACTCTCTGTGTCCTATTCTCCAGCCAATTCTTTTCCCAGGCTGGCTAACTTGTATATTAATCTTTTGTGTGGGACTGTGTCAAATGCCTTGCTAAAGTCTAGGTAGGCCATGTCCATAGCCCCTCCCTGATCTACTACTTTGGTCACCCAGTCAAAGAAATCTATCAGATTTGTCTGGCATGACCTTCCGCTGTGAATCCATGCTGCCTTGGGTCCTGTGCCCCTCTGGCCTCTAGATACTCAACAATTCTTTCCTTCAGAAGTTATTCTATCATCCTACCACTGAGTTTAAACTAACAGGTCTGTAGTTTCCTGCTTCTGCCTTGCTCCCACTTTTGTGAAGGGAATCACATCTGCCCTCCTCCAGTCCTCGGTACCACGCCTATCCTCCCATGATTTGTTAAAGAGGGTAGTTAGTGCGCCACTAGTTCTACCCTTAGTTCTTTTAGAATTCTGGGATGAATCCCATCAGGCCCCATTGCTTTGTCCACCTTCAGTTTTAAGAGTTCTTTCAGAACCCTTTCTTCTGTAAATGGGCTGGTATCAACTTCTCTATCCAGAGTGTTTCTGCTGTTTGTTTAGGTACCTCCCCCTCTTCCTTTGTAAATACTGAGCAAAAATATTTGTTTAGTATCTCTGCCTTTTCACAGTCACCCTCTGCCCACCTCCCTCCCCTTTATTAAGCCTCACTAATCCTCCCTTGGTCTTCCTTCGCTCCCTGATGTACCTATAAAAGGTTTTATCCCCCTTCTTAACTGAGTTGGCTATCTTTTCCTCGGTTTGGGCCTTTGCTGTTCTGACTGCCTTCCCACCATCCTTTGCTTTAACTGATACAGTTCTCTGTCCTGCTCCTTCTGTGATTCCTTGTACTTCCTGAATCTTTCTTTTCTCTTGAACCTTCACTGCCACTTCCTTTGAGAACCACAGTGGTTTCTTACATCGTTTTGTTTTGTTTATTTGCTTCACACAAAGGCTCGTTACCTCTGTGATGGCAGTTTTTTATTATTCCCCATTGTTCTTCCACCCCTCCTTCCTGCCCATTTGCTAGTGCATTCCTTAGGTACTCACCCATTTTGGCAAAGTCAGCCCTCCTAAAGTCCAGTACTTCTGCCTTTGCATGGCTTGACTCTATTGCTGTGTTTATTGTGAACCATACTGTTCGATGGTCGCTAGTTCCCAGATTGCTACCCACTTCTACATCTGTGATCCTCTCTTCATCTCCATTTGAGAGAACCAGGCCTAAGATTGCTCCCTCTCGAGTGGGCTCCAATACTAGTTGTCTAAGGCATGCCCCCTGTAGGGCATCTAGAATAACCCCACTCTTCGAAGTGGCTGCTGCAACTGCACTCCAGTTAACATCTGGCATATTCAGATCACCCATCAGCAATATCTCCCCTTTTTCTGCCATTCTAAGTATTCTTTCTATCATTTCCTTGTCCATTTCCTCCCCTGGAAGAGGTCTGTATCTAACCCTGTCGGTTAATAGGTACCATGCCGGTCTCCAAATTTACCCACAGAGCTTCTTTACCTCCCTGTTTTCCCTTTTGTTCTGTTGCTTTGATTCCTTCCCTTATGTAAAGAGCTACTCCTCCTCCTCTTTTATCCTCCCTGTCCCTCCCTGTAGATAGTGTATCCTGGTATGTTTACGTCCCAGTCATGGTTTTGTGTGTACCATGTTTCTGTGACTGCCACGATATCCAGATGTTCCTCCTCCATCAAGGCCACTAATTCAGGAAGCTTTTTACTCAGACTATGAGCATTGGTACTCATTGCTCTCCATTTTTTGATGGCTTTACCTTCTTTTGCAGTATCCCCCACTGACCATTTCTACCTCAGTCTTTTTCTCATTTAGTACCCTGTTTTGTAGGGAGAGGCTGGGATTTTCCTGCTGCTTATCAGTGCCTCCCCCCTTGACTAGTTTAAAAGCTTGCCAATGAAGCATTTAAACTGACTGCTCAAAAGACTTGTTCCCTTCCTGGACAGATGCAGACCATCCTGCCAGTATAGGCTGGTGTCCCTCCAGGTGGAACCCCAGTCCCCAATGAAGCCAAACCCCTGTGCTCCACACCATTTTTCCAACCATTCATTAAACTGCATGGTGCAAAGTACCCTCGCCTCACTCATGCCATTGACAGGCAGCACCTCAGAGAAAGATACTGTGTATGCTACTTATCGTAGGCCCCTCCCCAATTCCACAAAGTCCTTCTGCACTGCTCTAATCTCATGATGAACCAAGTCATTTGTCCCTAGGTGGACAATGACGTCCAGCTCAGACTCCCGTGCAGCTGTTCTTGTGGATCCCGAGGATCGCTTCTGTCTCTCCAAGCCATGGCACCAGGCAGGCACCTTACTTCAGTTTTCCCTGCTCCCCCCAGTTCTATCCCCCTAATAATTGAGTCCCCCACCAGGAGCTGCTTCCTTTCCTTGTGGTGTCCTCTGCCTCCTTCCTGTGGGCCTCCCTTGTGACAGTTGTCCTCAGCCTCCTTAGTCTCCTCTGCGGGTGCATCCATAGGGGAGCTATGCTCCCCCAGGATGGTGTATGGATTGTGGTGTGGAACAACTGACTGTGTGTGCCTCTGTTCCACCATCCTCACCCTCCCTGAGCCCACTGTGGTCCAACTGCTGTGCTTTCTTCGCAACCTCTGAGGTAGTGGTGGTGGCTCTGGTGCTCCCTGGATGGGGAAGGTTCCCTTCCTACCGTCCATTGTGGCCTGGGAGAAGGTTCCTTACTACTGTCCAGAGTGGCCTGAAGACGGAAACTTCCTCCCTCAGGGCAGAGAGTTATCTGCAAATAGGGCAGCATCTCACCCTCAGAAAGACTCCCGGAAGACTGCTGCCCCACAGCCATTACATTGCACTACTCCCACATTTTTTTTTGTTTTGTGTGTGTGTGTGTGTGTGTGTGAGATTGGTTTGTTTTATATATATATATATATATATATATATATATATATATATATATACAATGTGTATGCTTATATTGTCAGTGCAGTGTGCTACAGAGGATATGACAGTGACCCCTTCAGCCTCCTTTTCTCTAAGATGCATATGTTAGGGCCACCAGCCCTCATGGCTCTTGGCCCCTGAACTCTTAATCATGCTGGTGACCCTACACTGCATTCTTCTGACTGCTTCAATGCCTTTTTATTGGAGGAGCTCACAACTCGTGTACTACTTAATGTGTGTGTGACCAGGGCCTTGAAAACTGGTGGGATTACCAACGCTGCCCTGCTGGCCACCCCTTTAAATGCACACCACCATTCTACTGGTCCTCAATGACAGCGCACTGGTTTTCATGCTTTAGCCTGTTGTCTGTTATGACTTCAAGGCCCTCTTCCTCCTCCACTGTAATAAGGAAGCCCCAAGCAGTAAGTCTTACCCCTGTTTTTCCTCCCATCCCACCAAGGATCAATACTAAGCTGTGCCTAACTAAAAGACTGATAAGAAAAGCTGCATTTTGCAAAGTTTTCTTTTCATGGACAGCATTCTATAACGTTCTCTTCATGGAACCAGCAATTTGGAGTTTTTACTACGTCACAGTTTGCGCGCAGAATGCTTATCATGAGCTACTGACCTTTTAGGAAAATGCTCATAGAAACAGAATTTGACGGCAGATAAGGACCGCTTGGCCCATGCAGTCTGCCCATTTCCCTACCTAATTGATAAGCTGCAGATCCTAGTTAACCAGCAGCCTACTTCTTTCTACCCCCAACCCCTAGAATTGCTTTTATGGCTGTCCCATGCATGCTTGAATTCCACCACTGTTTTGACTCCACAACCTCCTCCAGAAGGCCGTTCCATGCATCCACAACCCTCTGTGAAAAAATACTTCCTTACAATATCTCTGAGCCGCCTCCCTTCTATCTTCAAATTGTGCCCCTTGTTCTTGCACACCTCTTTTTTTGAAAGATGCTACCCTCTTGGACTTTGTTGATTCCCTTGAGGTACCTGAACGTTTCTATCATGTCTCCCCTCTCCCTCTTTTCCTCGAGGCTATACATATTAAGCTCCTTTAGTCTCTCTTCATAGGTCTTCCGGTGCAGACCCTGCACCATTTTAGTTGCCCTCCTCTAGGCAGCTTCCATCTTGTCTATGTCCTTGCGGAGATTGTAAGTTTAAGAAGTAGGGACAGATAACATTAAATCCTGGTTCCCGGAGGTGTGGTGCCTTCAGCTTTCTGTAATGAAATCAGTCCATCAAAATGTAATAGTACATTAAATAAAAAAAAACATGCAAAGCAAAGAAACAGAATCCATACTAAGCTCAGAGTTCTGTAAACAAACCATGATAGCAGAACAGTACTGAATATAAAACGATTTAAAATACAGTTTTTTTCATCAACTTATTCTGGTGCAGTTCTATACAGCTGCATGGTATAACTGACGCTGCAAACAGATGCCAATTAGAAATTTCCTGTCCTCTTTAAATCATTAATCTGTGCCAACCAGTTGTAGAGATGGACACAGTAACCTCAGTAGTGCACAGTTTGCTTTGTTTTGATTCTGGGAGAAAAGCCAGTTGCATCTGTTGAAATGGAATTAGGATCAGAGCAGTGAAGAGTTTAGTAAGGATTCTATTTGTCTTTGCTTTGCATGTTTCTTTTTTTTTTTATTTAATGTACTATATTACATTTTTCATGGACTGATTTCATTACAGAAAGCTGAAGGCACCGCAACTCCGGGGAACCAGGATGTACCGTTATCTGTCCCTACTTATTAAAGATAAATACCTTCAGGCTTGGACCAATAAAACAGCGAACTAGGGAACTGAGAGAATGGGTATCATAACTTGGGAGACAGGTATTGGGTTTGAATGACCAATTTCTACCTAATTTTATTTACTTACAAAAGAGGCCTGCTTAGGATTTAAGGCTGGAAAAGGGCCCCAACTAGGTAAGAATGTATGATCTTCAGGCATCTACCTGTGCGTTTTGCTAAAATGAAGGATTTCATTTCTGCATTTTGCTAGAGGTTGGCCCAGTGACAATACTGCTGTGATTACGTGTTACTAGGTGGAATACCTGGGTTCAAGATAATACCTGGATGGGAATTTGAAGAGCACTGCAGATGTGATACACTTAAGATTCCTAGAGAACAGCAACAACCCTCATTACCTCAGGACAGTCCCATTCATCTGCGTTCCCAGCCCAGGGTCGAGCAGCCATGCTATGGAGTAACCTGAATATGCACACTTATCAAAAAACAAGCAGCAGCAACTCCAGCTCGAGCCAACCAGTCCAAACAAGATGTCCGTCAGATCCCCACAGTGACAAGCAGGGTAAAGTACTGATAGGAAGCTGTGTGAAGCCATTCACCACTCCACACCAACCCACGACGTTTGAGAGAAGATGCAAACTGGGATACATATAAATATGATAAAGTAAGCAGTTGAGGTGGTGGTGGTGGTACTGGGGGTAGAAGAAAAAATTACTCACCTTAGTAATTGCTTTTCTTTTCATGGAGTCTTGCTATATTATAACAATAGCAGTCAGCCACTGCAGCTGAACTGCCCCGGAGAGGAAGGAGTTAACTCCAGAAGATCTGGAGTTCTACAGCGCGAAGGCGCTGTGCTCAAAGCTCTATCTGGCAGTTTCAAATGAAACTGTCAGATCTTTAGCAAGCCAACATCAAAGGACGGAAAAAGTCTGTGTGGAAAACTACACTAGCCTATGGCTACCTACTAGTAATAATAACAACAATATAAACAACAAAGAAACACCCAGAACCATAATAACAAAGATTGATGGTATTATGGTTTGCTTTCCTTGACAAGCACATATGAACCCCTTCCCCCAAGACTCAAGTCCAAGAAGGGCAATAAAAATAACCTAAAAGAACAATCTAGATCCCAAACCCAAAGGAAAACAGGGTTAGGGAAAACAAAAATGGCATGACACAGTGCTTGCACCAATTTGCCACCTCTACCCAAGTAGGAGTTCTGAGAGGGCAGAAGGGAGGGTGGTTATAATATAGCAAGACTCCATGAGAAGAAAAGCAATTACTAAGGTGAGTAATTTTTCTTCAAACAACATGAAATCTTGCTATATTATAACAATAACAAATCACAGCAGTACCTCCATGGAGGAGGGTCAGAACCTACTTAGGAAATAGGCTCTGAAGCACAGCTGTGCCAAACCGAGCATCTCTCCTGGACTGGATATCCAGGGAATAATGCTTGGTAAAGGTGTGAACTGTCTTCAGGTAGCAGCTTGACAAATCTCCAGAATAGGAATGTCTCTAGCAGCCGCTAGAGCGCAGCTTACCCTGAGGGAGTGGGCCTCAATCCTGAGGGGGTACTCTACCCAGTTTCTGATAACAAAATTGGATACAAGAGACAATCCACCTTGCAATTGTTCTCTTAGTGGCAGGTTTCCTTTGCCAACCTCGCCATAGGTAAGAAACAGTTGGAGGGATTGAACCTATGACCTCTAGTGCGCTCTAGATAGTAACTTAATGCCCTTTTGACATCAAGCTGTGCAGTCTCCTCTCACCTGAGGAAGAATGCTCAGTGAAAAATACTGGGAGGGAGATAGATTGATTCAGGTGGAAATCAGAAACCACCTTAGGCAAAAACTCTATTAGTCCTAAGGACTACCTTATCTCTGTGGAAAGAGATAAAATCTTCTTCCACTGACAGGGCCTGTAACTCACTTATGCGTCTAGCAGAGGTGATAGCTACTAGAAAAAGCGGTTTTCCAAGTTAAATACTTGAGTTCTGCTGAAGACAGAGGCTCAAAGGAGGTTGCATTAACTGAGCAATGCAAATATTCAGGTCCCAGGCGGGAGCTGGTTCCCAAAGGGAGGGTTAGTGTGAAGTAACCCTTTAAAAACTTGGAGAACACAGGGTGAGAAGAAGGGAGGCAGGCTTCCTGCTGACACAAAAGCAGAGACAGCTGCCAGATGAACCTTCAGGGTAGCTGGTCTAAGGCCTAAGGAATTCAGATGGACCAAATAGTCCAAAAGAATGGGAAGATCAGCAGATTCTGGGGTAATCTGCCTCTCAGAGCACCAGATGGAAAACCTCTTCCCACTTAGAATTATAAGTGGCCCTAGTGGAAGGCTTCCTTGAAGCCTTTAAAATATCCATAACACCTTGAGAAAGGTGTAAATCAGCAAATTCTAGCTCCTCAAGAGCCAAGCCTTGAGGTGGAGGGACTTGAGGTCGGATACCACACTCTCCCTGTACACAGGCCAGTAAAGTCGTGAACTCTGGGCAGGCTCAGGGCAGGGTGGACTGCCAGGGACAGGAGCAGAGGGTACCAGGGCTGTCTGGCCCAATCTGGGGCAATCAGAATCACTCTGCAAGGTTGAGATCTGATTTTCACTAGTACCCTGAAAAGGAGGAGGAAGGGAGCATACAGGAACTTCCCTTTCCAATCCAACAGAAAGGCATCCAGAGGGACTGAGCCCAGTACTGGAGGCCTGCAGCAAAAGAGGAAGTTGGTGGTTGTCTGGGGCATGAAAAGATCTATCTGAGGTGCCCCAACTGGCAAAGACGGACCCCAGTACTTGTGGATTCAGAGCCCATTATGATGGCCCTGAGAAATTCTGCTGAGGGCCCGCCAGCACATTGTCCTTCCCTGGGAGATGAACCGCTATCAGGGAGGTGTTCAGGAATAAGCCAGAGACCACAACTTCATTGCTTGATTGCACAAGGCTGAAGACCGAGTGCCCCTTGCTGTTGATGTACCACATTGTGGTGGTATTGTCTGTCCTGACTTGAACCACTTTGTTCTGGACAGAATCTGAAAGATCGAAGAGCTAAAAAGACAGCTCTGAGTTCCAGAAGATTGATGTGGAGCAGGGATTCCTGAGGAGACCACACTCCCTGAGTGGTAAGGTCGCCAGGTGAGCCCCCACCCTAACAGGGAGGCATCCGTGGTGAGGTGAGGGAGGAGAAATGGGAATGAAGGGAACCCCTTGTTTCAGATTGCTTTGATCCTGCCACCAGTGTAGGGCCAGGATCAGGGATTGAAGTAACTGGGACCAATTTGGTAAGGGGTCCTTCCTCTGAGACCAATAGGCCCTCAAATGGAACTGAATGTCCCTCATCTGGAATCTTGCTCCCTGCACAACAGCTGTGGGAAGCAGCCATGTGTCCGAGGAGTTGCAGGAAATGCCTTGCTGGTGAGACCCGCAGGGTAAGGAGGATGCCAGGCGATGAGTC
Organism: Neoceratodus forsteri; assembly: GCA_016271365.2. Lineage (NCBI taxonomy): Eukaryota > Metazoa > Chordata > Ceratodontiformes > Ceratodontidae > Neoceratodus > Neoceratodus forsteri. The sequence goes on along the minus strand of CM057451.1, from coordinate 948,603,147 downwards.
TGTCCACCCTTTCCGAGGGAAGAAAGGCCCTAGCTAACCTTGTGTTCAATTCTCGCCTATGAAAGTAGGGGCCTGAACTGGTTCCAGAACTGACTTTGGTAAGTTTAGCAGAAATCCAGAGAAGTGAGAAGCTGCTGGGTGACTTGTAAGTGGGATTACCTGACCTGGAGACGACCCACAATGAGCCAGTCGTCCAGGTAGGGAAACACAACAACCCTTGCCTTAATTGAGCCACTCTACAGCGAGACATTTTGTGAATACCCTTGGGCGCAGAGGTAAGGCGAGGGCATTGCCTGAACTGGTAGTGGCCTGAGGGCAGTTCGAACCTGAGGTACTTTCGGTGGGAAGGCCTGATCAGAACATGAAAATAGGGCATCCTTGAGGTCCAGGGAAGCTAGCCAGTCCCTGGCCTTGGGAAGGCAATATCATTGCCAGGGTTAACATTTTGAACTTTGGTTTCAACAGATGCTTGTTCAAGTATCTTAAATCCAGAATGGGCGCCATTCTCCTGTCTTTTGGGGTAAGAAAGTATCTTGAATAAAGCCCCTTGCCCTGATGGCAAGGGAACCCTTTCACTGCTTGCAGACCAGAGAGAAGAAACCTCTGCTTCCAAAGCAAGGGCTTCTGAAGGACTTGCAGGTGGGAAATGCCTGGCTCTCATCTTTGGAAAATATTTGAAGCTGAGAACAGACCCTGGCCTATTACCTCCAGAACCCATCTGTCCGAAGTTAGGGACAGCCAGCTCTGGCTGAAAAGGCCAACCTGCCCCCACTGGTACAGGAGAATCGGCCCTGGGCACCCCATCAGGGTGCCTGCTTGTAACAACCTTAGGCTGAGGGAGGGCGGTCTACTAGCGCCCGTATACCTGCCTCTGAAAAACCCCTCTGCGAGACAGCAGAGGAGGCTTGAAAAGTGGTAAAAGGCCTGGAAAAGGTCTGCCCCTACCTCTGGGAGCATGCCTTTGTGGCATGGCATGCTTCTCCTTAGCCTGGGCACTTTTGTAGGTAGTTCTGTATTCATCCATCTTTTTCATATAATTTTCTGTTTGCTCCCCAAACAGAGAATTTCCCACTACAGGAAAATCCATAACCTTTGACTGAGTATCTTGGGACAGATTAGTGCATCTGAGCCATGCCAACCCACGGGAAGCTACAGAAGTGGCCATGACCTAGAGGAAACATCATTAACATCAACAGCAGTATGAAATTGAACTTTAGAAGCTTCAATGCCATCCAGCAGCCACCTGTTCCAACTCACTAGCCAGCTGGCCATGGGCCTGCTTGGCTAACTACAACACTATGTCCCACCTAGATTTCTGATATCTAGCCACATAAGCCATATAATTTGCCTGCCTGAGTCCCAAAGAAGCTGCCATATACTGTTTCTTAAGCCATGGTATCAATCTTCCTAGAATCCTTATCAGGAGGATGTGAGGCCAGAGGAATATTAGCCTCGTCACAGGCTGCAGCTTGTACCACACCTACATGACTACACTGCTCAATAAGGAAGTCTGTATCCGAGCCTGACAAAGTATACCTTCTGTCCATTTTTTTATCTACAGGAGGGACAGAATGAGGATTTTAAAATCTTTGTTGTTTGCTTCCTAAATGACTTATGCAAAGGAATAGACAACCTCCTAGACTCTGGAATATCCATCATTTCCACATAATCAGGCTCCTCTTGCTCATCCACAGCCTCCTCTAAAGGAAGCTGGAGGTTTCTGCAACCTTTTGTAAAAATAAAGAAAGAAGGGGACTCAGACAGAATAGGGGAGATTCTAAAGGTCTGTCTGGAGAAATGCCGGTTCGATGGGCACGTCCAGACCCTCCAGCCACACATATATTGATCAAATTCCTCCTCCCCTCCTGTGGTTCATAAAATCCTCAACTTCAAAATCCTGAACCACTGGGACTGAGCGAACCAACCTTTTACCAACTGTTGGTGGTTCTACAGATCCCTGAGACAGTGACTGGACAATCTGAATGGCTTTAGCTATCTCTGCAGCAGTTGGAGACACAATTCTGGACTCCAAACCTCCTGATTTCTTTGTCTTTTACTTGGGACTGGTTCCTCTGAACCAGTCTTCCTTCCTCCCAGTCTCGCCCTGGTCAGGAGGCACTCCCTCTGGTCCAGTGGGTACTGAACCGGGCTGGCCATCGGGTCAGCGGACTTCTTGGCCTCTCGTTCCCTGAGCGCGCAATCTCTTCTCCAGGGTGGCTGCAGGAAATTTTCACACCTGGCAGTCTGACAGGGGTGGTCAGCCCCCAGACAATAGACACAAGTGGTGTGTGGGTCAGCGCCAGCAGGCGTCCCCACAGACATCACATGTTGAAACCAGTGGGCCGGTTTTTCTTTTGGGTTCTCAGACATAATGCCAACCCTAACCAAAAACTTGCCCTTTGATGGCAGTGCCAGGTAAGATAATCTTTATCGGTTCCTAAATCGTGTCACTGGTATTTGAAAAACTGTAATACTTCGTTTTTAGAACCGATAAGAACCGGAACCGCACTCTAAAACCCACAGTACAGTTTTAAAGACAGAAAAAAAGCGATCGGTTCAAAACCGAACCCGATAATTAATTTCCACACAGACTTGAATTTTGTACTACGGTTACCAGATAGAGCTTTAGAACCAAATGCGTAAAATAATGACTTTTGCGGTTCAAATGAACGAAAACTACTCTTTAAACCGAGAATGAACCGAGCTGAGAGGAGCTGATCTCCGGAGCGACTGTTCAGTGAAGCAGAGTAAAGAATCTGACAGTTTCATTTGAAACTGCCAGATGAAACTTTGAGCACAGCGCCCTCGCGCTGTAGAACTCCAGATCTTCTGGAGTTAACTCCTTCCTCTCCGGGGCAGTTCAGCTGCAGTGGCTGACTGCTATTGTTATAATATAGCAAGACTTCATGGTGTTTGAACAATGCATTCCCATGCAGAAAAATGGATTTTGCTTACTGGGCCCAGATCCTACCAGGAGCCAGTAGTCTAGAATGGAGGGGTATTGCTTCAGCACCTTCACTGGCAGGGCCACTACTGTGACCATTTGACATTAGATACCACCACCCCACCACTCAGAAGGACAGGCAAGGCGAGGACCAGCCACTCACAGAGGTGGGAAGGATTAACAAAAAAAATAGTAAAAGTGGACTGGGCCAGTAGGGATGGCAACTGCCCCATCCAAAATGTTCCAGTAGGCAGTGCTGGTCCCGTAACTCCCGGCCTATTCTGGAACTTGTGGATTAAGGGCCTACTGCTAATGAAAGCGGCAGTTCCAGAAGATGGGCTCAGCACCAGGCATGATGACAGGGAGGAAGCTGGAGTGAAAAGGCTAAAAGTAAGCCAAGGCAGGCCTTGGATAAAAACCTATATAAAAAAAGTCAATGGTTCTGAATCAGACATGGCTGCACTTACTGCGCAAATCTGGGGAGTTCTGTGTTGACATACTGTCCAAGCAAGAGGTGGAATACAGAGGTGTCTCCCTTCTTAACTCCAACTTGTGCACTAATTGGTCTGTCTTTAGCTGTGGAAGATCTCCCAATTCCTTCAGACTGGTGAAACTGCTGGTTTACTGCTTCCGTAACAACTGGTGCCAACTGAGATCATTTGCTGAATGGTCTATTTTCAGCACTTCCTATTTTTTTCTAAAGACAGCTGTAACTGAAGCACACAAAGCTCTGAGAAGGTTACAAAACAGGGTGTGAATGGCCACAGCTCACAAAAGCAGCTGCACAGAGCTGCTCCTTTTTTTTGTTTTAACTTGAAAAGTTTTATTAGCAGCCAAGACTGTCAAGTATACAGATTTTCATATAGCAGTAAAACTGATACAGTGAATACAGTCAGTTCATTATGACCAATTGCTTCAGTGCAATGACAGTCTTAACCTGGTCTATAAGACCGTACATATTTGAAAATCTGCCCCAAGTATCCAACTAGGCATCTTGGCTTAAGTCCAATCTATCATTCCATGATCCAGCAGAATGTCTTTATTCCTTACAGTACTCAAAATGAAAGAAAGGAGCAAGAACAAAATCACCATGTAAATAAGAATAAAATCAGCTGGGTCCTGTAAACTGGGTCCATAATCTCTATGTTAAGTGTTCGTGGTCGAGGAGAAAAAAAGGAAAAGGTGAAAGCACAGGCTTAACTCTGCCTCCCATCACTGGGTCATCCACCCTTCAGTATATACCCATTAACAAAAGAGCACAGTCTCCTAGTTCACGGTTTTACCCTCAAGACAGCTGGTCCAGCACCAATATGCCCTCATGATTTTCAACACTTTCATGACCCAGTACCATGAGGGAGAGAGATAGGCCAGAAGACAGGATCCCAGAGGACAGGGTGAAGAGAGGCTCATGGTACTAAAAGTTGATAAGTCCCCAGGTCCGATAGTATCAACTGAAAAGTGTTGAGGAACTGTCTAGGTCCATTGATGGATCTGTTAAAAGCTCACTAGATTCAGGGATGTGCCACAGGAATTGAGAACTGTACACGTGGTACCACTAAAGTGGGCTCAGAGATCACCTGGATGACCAGGCCAATCAGCCAGACTTCAACTGTTGATACACTTATGAAGACAATCCTTAAGAAAAGGCTGGTCGGGTTTCTGGAGGGAAATGGTCTTCAGGAGGAGAAACAGCATGGGTTCATAGCAGGTGGCAGGAAGATAATGCCAAACTAACCTAATCAACTTCTTTGACTAGGTAACAAGAACAGGAGACAAGGCCACACAGCTGACACACTATACTTGGACTTAAGCAATGCCTTTGACTCGATAACACCCCCCAAAAAAGAGGTTGATATGAATGTTAGAAGACCAAGGGGCAGGGCCAAAATCAACAAAATGGGTGGTAAACTGGTTGGAGGGAGAAGGACCCAGAGGGTGAAAGTGAGGGGGCTCTCCGGTTCAAGGGAAGTCACCAGCAGGGTTCCACAGGGCTCAGTGCTTGGCCCACTGTTTAACGTGTTTATAAGCAAAACTGATTTGGCATAAAGGGCAAGATCTAGTTCTTTGAAAATGACACCAAGCTCTGTGGGAGGACAGACACAGCTGAGGGGATACAGGACCTTGGGAAGAATATGGTCAGGAATATGGCAGTTTGGGCTCAATGCAAATAATTGCAAAGTCATGCACATAGGAAGTAAGAACCCAAGGACCAAATACAGCCTGTGGGTAGAGGCCTGATCACCATATTGGAGGAGGAAAAAGATTTGAGCTAGACATCACCAGTGACCACTGCCAGGGGGATCATGAGCAGGTGGGAGGAGGTCATGTTGCCACTGTACAGATCCTTGGAGTGTACACACCTCAAGTATGGCATACAATATTGGAAACTCTACCCATGAAAGGATACAAACCTGCTGAGAGGCTGTCCAAAGGAGGGCAACAGAAAGGTTCTGGGACAGCAATATGGGTCTGGAAGACCCAATCTCCAGTGGAGGCTGCTCCCATTGAGGGCTAGACAAGGACACCAACTAGACCATGTCCTCCTGGGTGAAGACCGGGAGCACCAGGGTCTGCAAAAGCAAATCCTTGACCTCAGACAACTGGTCAACAGGCTCGAAAAATATCTCTACAGCTTGCTGGGCCAGAGTCAAGGTGACTGCTCAATGGGGGAATCAAAGGTCCTCGACATGCCCCTCAGATGGTTCATTAACCAGGAGGGAGGGGTAGGGGCCTGATGCATGACGGCAGCCACGCTGGGCTGCAGTTAGCAGCGGCTCTGTTCTGAGCTGAAAATTCTTTCTCTCCTTCCTCTGTTTACTTTTACTCTGCTTCAGGAGAAATTTATTTCATCACCTTGGGCCCGTATATTGGAGCCCCAGATCCAAAATTTGCTTAGTGGCAAGGTGTAGGGATTTTATCATCAGATAGGGTGGCCAAGTATAGTTAGTGTTAGGAGTCAGCTTTTTTTTTTTTTATTTTAGGTGGTTTTCTGGAGTGCAACACTGAGTAAGAATTATCTTTTGAAGACTTCCTGCGAGAGCCATAGCGTGTCCTGGGGGAAGAAGAAGGGAACCACAAGCAAGGTGTCCTCATATGATCTGACCAGAGCATACAGAATTGCTTTCTCTGGTGAGCTCATGCTGTGCTATTGGCATCTGTGGTGAGCCCACTGTGTTCGTAATTTTGAGAACTTTCATTGCCTTTTTTTTTTTTTTTTAAACAGTGGACTGTCGACTGGAAAGCAGGAAATTCTCCCTGGTGGAACTGGCCGGCTTCTACTTTTTATCTATTCTGATTTGGGAGCTGGTGAGAGGAGTGTCCTTACCGCGTGGAAGTTCCTGGTGAGTCTTCCTCCTTTAGACTGTGGCAGTAAATTGTGGTGGAGAGAAGGCCAGGCGTTAGTGAGTGTTTGCCTGGTCCCTTCCACCACCGCAGCAACCTCTGAACTTTCTGCATTTCTTCAACTGGACTTTACCTTGCAGTGTGTCAGACACCAGTGAGAGTGCCCATTGGCCCACTGGACTGGAAACTGTTTGTTTTGAAGACCACTGAATCACTTCCATTTAATAACTGTTCAACTCTGGACTTGGCTCCCAGTGGACTTGCTTCCTGGTGGAGCACTCAGTGTTCACTCTGTTTTATACCTCCTGGACTAAACTTGCTGACTTTTAAATCTTTGGAACTAGTGGATCCAAGATCTGCAGCTTATCAGAAGGCAGGGAAATGGGCAGACTGGGTGGGCCAAGCAGTCCTTATCTGCCGTCAAAGTCTATGGTTCTATGTTACTGTGTAACTCTGCTTGGGACGGCTATTAAGAGTGGGAGGAGGATTTTGTACAAGGTTGATGGGGTGGGGATCTTATTTTGGGATTTTAAGTAATACATGTATGTTTGGGAGTAAGTGTTTAGAGTAATTTATTAAGTGTGTTTCGGTGTGTTAGTGTATTGCAGGATTGTTGGGGAGTTTGCTGTTGAATCCCAGTATTTGTTGGGAGAAACATGATCTCTACATCTGGGACGTGTAAGGATCTGGTCAGGCACAGTTCACCTGTCGACACCCAACTGCGAGATCTCCAGCCTTCCACCAACCCCTCTGTGTAGTGACTACAGCAAAGCGCTGTCGAGAGGTTGGGATTAGGAGGAATCAGGTTGATCGCTTGTGGCGGAGTGCGGGTGCAGAAGATGCCCTGGGTTTAGACAGGACCTGGAGAGAGACCAGATGTGTTTGGTTCCCATCAGACTCAGTGGGCAGACAGCCAGAGAGGATGCAGCACCTACCAGTCCCTTTAGGGCAGCGCTTGCAATTCCAGATCGATCAGAAACAAGCCATAATTATGGCCGACTTGATTTCTGCTATCAGCGTGGCTTGCATCACAGAGACCTGGGTGGAGATGATGCCAGGCATTTTGAGGCAGCCACCACCGGGTACTCTGTAGTGCACTGCCCTAGGGTGGAACGCATGGGCCTGGGGAGTGGCCCTCTGTTTTAAGATCTGAACTGAGCTTCACTGTGCACCCAGTGGGAACTACCAGATCCTTTGAATGTATGGCAGTGTGTGGGGGTCCAGGTGCAGGCTTTACCGCCCCCTGGAGCTGCAGTGGAGTTCCTGCAGGAGGTGGTGGATCTCGTTGTCAGGGAGTTGTTGGAGTCCCCCAGATGTTTGGTTCTGGGCGACTTCAACGCCTGGGCTGATATGAGTCCTCCAGACTTTGTTCCAACCTCCTCAGATGATGTCATCTCTGGGCCTGACAGACTTTTTTTTTTTTTTTTTTGTTAGTTTTTACCAGGTATAGCACACTAAGCTGAAAGTTTTTTTTACAGGAGGCGACCTGGGGCACAAGGAGGTTAAGTGACTTGCTCAGGGTCACACAGTATGCAAGTGGAGCTGTGGGATTCAAACCCAGGTCAGGTCTGCTGGATGTCACCAAATTTGCAGCTCAGAGCCTTAGACCACTAGATACATAGACAGTGTCGGGCAGATAAGGCCTATGGCCCACCTAGTCTGCCCATTTGAGCTTATAAATTCAGTTTGTTTTCCTAGAAGTCTGTTTCCCCTTACCCCTGCCCTCCAGAATTCCTTTATGTCTATCATGCATTCTTAAATCCCGTGATTGTTTCAGCCCCACCACTTCCTCTGGCAGGGTGTTCCACTTGTCCACCACCCGTTCTGGGAAGAAATTCTTTCTCATGTTTCCTCTGAATCGCCCTCCTCCAACTTCATCCCATGCCTCTAGTCCTGAAACATCTTTCGCTTAAAAATAGTGTTTTCCTGCACCCTGTTCCTCCCTGTAAGATACTTGTATGTCTCTATCACATCCCTCTCCTCCTCCTCTCCTCCAGGAGTACATGTTCAGTTCCTTCAACCTGTCTTCATAGGACTTGTGATGCAACCCATGAACCATCTTTGTTGCCCTCCTCTGAACCTTCTCTACCCTGTCTATGTCCTTACGTAGGTATGGTCTCCAGAACTGTACACTGTACTCCAGGTGGGGCCTCACTAGTGTCTTGTATAGCGAATTATGACCTCCCTTTTCCTGCTGGTGATGCCCCTGCCTATACATCCCAGCATCCTATTTGCTTTACCTGATGCCTTGTCACACTGTTTCCCTACCTTGAGGTCATCAGAGATGACAACCCCAAGATCCCTTTCCTGCTTGGTGCATGCTATATCCTCACCCCCAACTGATATATTGTGCCAGGGTTTTTGTGCCCCATATGCATTATCTTGCATTTCTTTGCATTGAATTTCAACTGCCAAACCCTTGACTATTCTTCAAGTTCTGCAGGTCTCTTCTCATTCTGTCTACACCTCTGGTGTGTCTACTCTGTTACAGAGCTTTGTGTCATCAGCGAACAGTGAAATTCTGCCTTCTAGATCCTGTGCAATGTCACTGATGAAGATGTTGAATAGGACCCGGTCCAGCACTGATCCCTGTGGTACCCACTGGTTACTCTTCCCTCTGTGGAGTGACAGCCATTTACCACCACCCTCTGTGCTGCCACCCAGCCAGTTACCTACCCACCACACTACTGTCCTGCCCACACCCATATTCCCCAGTTTGTGTAATAGTCTTCTATGTGGCACAGTGTCAAAGGCCTTGCTGAAGTCCAGATAGGCCATGTCCACTGCCCTCCCCTGATCCACCTCCCTAGTCACCCAGTCAAAAAATTCAATGAGGTTGGTCTGACATGACCTCCCCCTGGTGAAACCATGCTGCCTTGGGTCCTGTAGTCCACTGCGCTATACTGCCTCCCTTCCTTGACCCACCACTATGGCCACATGCTGGAACTGGTGTCCTCACTGGGACCTGAGGTCTGTAAGCTCAAGATTGATCCGGTTGTTTGGTCTGATCACTGCACGTTGAAATTCTCATTCAGGGCTGTCTTCCCCCCCCCCAAAGAGCCCTCCCCCTTTTGAAATGATCAGCTACTGCCCTTTGAGGGGACCGTCCCTGGAGGGGTTTCTGGTGGTGGCTGACTTATCTAGTGTAGACGCTGCATGTGCGACTGGCACAGATGTGGCAGTTGCCACCTATAACAAGGTGATGTCCGCAGCACTCAAACTGGTCTGTGTACAACGCAGTCTTCTCACTTGAGGTCTCCATGGTTTGATGGGGAGCGCAAGGCGATGAAGATTAAGGATCAGAAATTGCAGCGTTGCTGGTGGAGGAAGTTGGCCCTGCACACTCATTACGGTGAGTACTAGGGGGCAATCAACCGTAAGAAGGCAGAGTTCCTGTCCATGGAGATTGGGGAGGAACCAACCAGCAGTACCTTTTCAGACTGTGGACAGACTACTACACCCAGTCTGTCTGGAGCAGAACAAAGTTTTTTCTGTCACTCTGTGCGACAGGTTTGCTTGGTTCTTCTCAAACCGAGTGTCATCAATCCAGCAGGGAATCCTACCAGTGAGTCGTACCACGATTCACAGCGACTGCCGTGAGGGTTGCAGAGGCACTCTGCCACCTGGGAGGAGTTTAAACCTGTGGAGGTGACTGAGGTTGCTTTGAAACTGAAGCACACATACTGTGGACTGGACTTGGTACCAACACATTTCTTAATGGGATGCGCTGATTCCGTTGGCCTTGATTGTCCAGTGCTCACTGCTGGAGGTAGTCTTTCCGGATTCCATCAAAGAGGCTCTGGTGAGGCCCCTCCTGAAGAAACCATCTCTCGACCCGGACATCTTGATGAATTATTGACCCCTCTCAGCCTCCCATTTCTGAGTAAGGTTGTTGGAAATATGTGGCACTTCACAACGACATCTTGTGACCTTTGATAGCTATGAGCCATTCCAGTCGGGTTTCCGAGCTAGGCACAGCATGGAAACAGCACTAGTTGGGTGCATAATGACTTCTTCAGGGCTAGGGATTGAGGAGATGAGCTGGTTCTCATTCTCCTCGATCTCTCCTCAGCATCTGACATTGTTGATCACTTTGTGCTATTTGACCATCTCAGACAGTACTGTGGACTTGCAGGCACTGTCACCTTTTGGTTCGAGTCCCATCTCACTGACAGGAAGCAACGGATGGTGATGGGGAATTTCTCCTCCTCCTCACCTAGGCCCATGTTGTGCAGTGTGCCTCAGGGATCGATCTTGTTGTCTATGTTGTTCTCAGTGTATATGCTGTTCCTAGGTGAGTTCATCAGGAAGTACAATGAGGGTTTTCACTGCTATACAGATGATACCCAATTGTATCTATCCTTTGCCCCGGAACACCTGATGTTGTGAATGTGCTTAACACCTGCATGGCTGAGATAAACGACTGGATCTGCTCCAGTTGGTTGCAACTGAACCCTGACAAGGCGAAGGTTCTGGTAGTGGAGGCGGGCCAGAGGCATGAAAGGAATGCCTCCAGTGTGGCAACTGGACTTTCCTGGGGCCAACACTGCTGATGGCTTCCTATAGGTGCGCAATCCTGGTATGCTCCTCAGCGATGGTTTGACACTTGAATCTCAGGTGTCGTCTGTTGACAACGTGTTTTTACAACTTGAGGAACATTGCTAGGATCAAGCCTCTAGTTCTGCCTGAGAATCTGCCCACTCTAGTTCATGCCTTTGTGACTTCCTAGCTCGATTACTGTAACGCTCTATATTTGGGTTCTCGGCAGATTACCCTCCGCGGCTGTAGCTAGTACGAAACGCAGCTGCCAGGTTGCTGGGAAGCTTTTCGAGGTCTTGCCATATGTAACTCCAATGCTGCGTGAACTGCACTGGCTGTCGGGTCAGATGGAGGGTTATCTTCAAGGTGGTTTACTCACCTTTAAGGTCCTACAGGGACTAGGCCCTGCAATCTGCTGGATCTCCCAACACCTGCTGCCCCAGTCTGCTCCCTCCGCTCCTCCTCTAGGGGCCTCTTAGCGAGTCCCAGGATGAAGCTTAAAACAGCCAGTGACAGGGCTTTTAGCATCGCAAGCCCGTCATGTGGGATTCGCTCCCTCCAGCCATCAGGGAGGCCTCTTCAGTCGAGGTGTTCAAAGGCCACCTTAAGACTCATCTCTTTACCTTGGCTTACCCAGACATGGCCCTCTATGTACATGGAATAGCCAGCTGACCTGTTTCCAGCTTTTGTTCCTCTAGCTATATTAATGCACTTTGTTATGAGTTATTGTTGGATTTGGATTTTTATAATTTTATGTGGCCCAGAGCCCGGAAATAGGTGCCTGAGAAGAAATTTGCCTTGCCTCAGCCAAGGCACTCAACAGCCATCGGGTGAATTGAGGGATCAGGAGGACCTCTATCACTCCTGGTTCTAGGACTGGCACCAGTTGCACTTGTTCCTACTACCACGGGGGCAGGGCTCTCCCCCAAGGTCTAGAGAGCCTGACAAAACTCCCGGAACTCTCCAGTGAATGACCCTCCAATGCTGACCCCAAGGAAGAGCGCCAAGACAGAAGAGGTGCCCGCCGCGGCAGACGCCGCTTCTGCCTCAAGGGCTGCAAGTAGTTCAGTCAACCAAGCTGCAGCCAAGGCCTTCTTGTGGCCCACAAGGCAGTCCTTTGGATCCCGTTTCGTATCATGTGTCATGCAGGTCTGTGACCTACAACGTATGCAGACACCAGACACAAAATTTAAATCCTGGTTTCCACTGCTCCATTGTCAATCCATCGAGGGGAGTCAAAGAAACCTGGAGAATCAGTTCAGGTACTCTGAAAACTCTGAAGAAAGTTTGCCAATGGCGCACTCGGAAACCTCAGTGGGAACTGTGAAGGATGTGACCTGTTCTTCCAGTGGAAAGAAAGATCTGATGTCATGTGGTGGCGTCAGGGATATACATCCTGGGTGGTGGGAGAAGCTTAGTTTAAAGACGTCTGGCTCAATCAGACTATTCCAATGGAATTGAACTCGAAGCCAAATGTAAAACTTTAAATATAGGTGTGGTGGGAGTAACTGAAACTTGGTGAGACATATCCTCAATTTGGTCCAGAGAAATTCCAGGTTATAAGTTATATCATAAAAACAGATTAGACAAGCAAAGTGGTGGAGTTTGTATGACATACGAAATGATATTCCTTCTTTTGAAGTGTGTTCTCCCTTTCCTTTGGGAAGTATATGGGTTAAAATCTTATTGAAGGAGCAGTCCTATATAACTATTGGTAACATCCATCGACCTCCATCTGCAAATTCAGATTACACAACCTATGTGTTTAAAGAAATTACACATTTTTCAGAATCTCAAGATACTGTAATATTTGGTGACTTTAACCTCCCTCATATTAACTGGGACTCATTCTCAGGACAGTCCTATGCCAAGAAAGGACCAATAGATGTGGTAGTTAGTACTGGATTACAATAACTTGTTACTGAACCCACTCGAGGTCCTAATATTTTAGATCTATTATTTACTAACAAAGAGCAACAAATTGGCAATTTACAAATTTGGAATCCTCTTGGGACCAGTGATCATTCATCTATTCTTTTTGAAATTCAACAGTTTAAAACTACACAAAGGAAGTTATACTGTACAAAAAATTATAATAAAGCTATTTTTTCTAAAATCAATGAATATTTACAAAAACTGGGAATCTAATCTTCTTAATTGTACAACACAACAAGACTGGGACTTTTTTAAAAACATTGTACATTATTTGGAAAACACCTTTATTCCATCTAAGAGGAAATGTAATAATAAAGGGAAAAATTTCCTTGGTTCAACAAGACACTTAAAATCAGATTAAAATAAAATTTTACTTTTTAGGAAACTTAAGAATAGTTCTGTACCATTTAAAACTACTCTATTACATAAATACAGACTATCTGTGAAAAACTTTAAAAAAATCTATTAAATTTGCAAAAATAAGCTAGAATTTAAACTAGCTCACACAAAAGACTGTCACAAATCTCTTTTCTCCTATATAAATAGTAAAAGGTGTATCAAGGACCATTGGTCCCATTATAACCAATGGCTCTTTATCTGATATAGAAACCTCAAATCTCTTTAATAAGTACTTTTGTTCTGTCTTCTCTCAAAATCACCTATTAGTACATTTAAAGTTCACCACATAGATTATCATAGGTTCTACCCAACTGACATTATACAGGCTATCAAAAAAACTAAAAAAAAAAAAAAAAACACAACACACAACCACTAGTCCGGGCCCAGACGGTATTTATCCATGGTTTCTGATCGAAACTTCTAAAAATATTTCTATACCTTTGTCAATTATCTTCAACAAATCCTTACAAGAAAGCATTGTACCAAATGACTGGCGTTCAGCAATAGTTACTCCCATATTTAAAAAAGGCAATAGAGGTTCTGTGCAAAATTATCGTTCAATTAGCCTGACCTCAGTAGCTGGTAAATTAATGGAACGAGTAATGAAGTCTCTAATAGATCAAGATTGTAAAAAATTAGGAATTTATGGTTCAAATCAGCATGGGTTTACTTCCAAGTATTCCTGCACCAATCTGATATCTTTTTACAATAATATAAGTACTCTACTAGATGTGGGTATCCCTACTGATGTAATTCTTTTGGACTTTAGTAGAGCTTTCTATAAGGTCTCACATGAAAAACTCATTGCTAAAATGCACAATCTAGGTGTGCCACCTGATATTGCAAACTGGACTTCAAACTGGTTGACAAATCATTCTCAGAGAGTCAGAATTAATGATATCTTGTCTGATTCGGGTAGTGTGCCAAGTGGTATACCACAGGGGGTCGGTCTTGGGACCAACATTGTTTAATCTCTTTATCAGTGATTTACAAACAGGGCCCAATAACTTCATGGTTAAATTTGAAGACGGTACTTAATTGGGGGGCAAGGTTAATAATCAAGAAAATATTTCTGCATTAAAGAAGGATTTGGAAAAATTAACACTTTGGGCAAATGATAATCATATACAGTTTAATCAAGACAAATGTTTAGTAGTGCATTTCGGTATAAATAATCCAAAAACGATATATTATATAAACGGACTACCACTTCACTCATCAAATTGTGAAAAGATTTAGGATATATGTTAATAATAAACTTACATCAAATGATCACTGTGTTAGAACTGCTTGCATGGCCAACAGACTTTTGAGGCAAATAAAATGCACTTTTGTTAATCGTGACTGAACAATGCCTTATTCTATTGTATAGCGATACCTTAGACCAGATCTAGACTATAGCTCCTTTCTGGAATCCAAACCAAAAAAAGACAGCAATTCTTGAACAGGTTCAAAGGAGAGTAACTAGAATGATTCCAAGATTAACAAACTTGGATTATCAGAACAGATTAAAAGCTACTGGTCTCTTCTCTCTCAAAGTAGAAGATTAAGAGGTGATATGCTTATGGTTTTAATTTAATAAATTCACCAGATCTAATGGAAAAATGTGGTCTAGCACTCTCCAAAAGGAGACATGTTCCGAGACTGCATAATAAACAGCTTGAAGTAAAAACTTATAAAACCAGCAAAAGGGGAAACTTTTTTCCAATAAGAGCATCCATTGTATGGAACACCTTGCCACAAGAATTGGTAGAGGCAACTAGTGCCGCCATCTTTAAAAATAAATTAGATGTTTGGTTTAGGGATAATAGATAAATAATGTTCCACAAAGTGTGGGGAACAGTCTCGATGGGCTCTGGCCTTCTTCTGTTCTTTCATACCAAGTAATTGCCAGAGTATGGACAAGTGAGCCATATCCCACCTCTAGAACATAGGAGTTTATTTTCCTAGCAAAAAGGAACATGCATATCCTGATTATTGTAAAGCGGTGGGTATTAGGATGATAAATCCTGTAGTGTTTTTCATGCACATTTATTTGTCTTTAATTCTGGGCCTTTTCTTGACAAGCCAAAAAAATTGGTACCATTCATACAGGACATTGCTTAATCCTATCAAGGAGAAATGGGATAGAGGATGTTTAAGGATAACACAAAGCATGGGAACTTCCAAAATTCCAGCGAGTGTTGTAACTATGGTAAAAGCAAGGTAGTGGCAGATCCTGCCTGCTCGTGTAGTGGCCCAAGGGAGAAAGCAGCTCCATGAGAGTATAGTAGAATCTAGGATTTTCACATCCTTTGCAACTCCTTTTTTGCCCTCAGTGAAACAAGATGTGTTCTTACAATTTATGGATAAAATAATTCTGCTTTCTATATAGAACATCACCTGACTCACTTGTCATGGAAAACGGGGAATAAAAAATACATTGAAACAAAGCAGTTGAATGCCTTTGTCCCAGACCTCACTGTAGTGCACATTTCAAAACATATTAATTTTTTTCCCTTTGTATCCAGGGACTGTGGAATTTTGAAACACACTACTGACAGTATGGAGTGATATTTCCCTCCCAAATACTACTTATGAAATAGTTGTCTTAGGTCTTTATCCACGAAGACTTCTAAAATATGACCAAGGTACTCTGTGCTATTATTTTCCTGTGTATATAAATATTTTCTATGGCAGTGGCAGGTAAGGTAAGCCTTCACCATACAGTAGAAGGTGACCTCAGCTGGAGATGTTGTAGCAACTATTCATAACTGTTTAAAGAGAACCTGTCAGGCTGAATTTAGATCCTTGCCTAACGCACAATTTCTAAGTTTCTGGGGCCACTGTACATGAATCACTTTATTAAGCTAAATATGTTAGGTTTTCAGTGTAAAATTTCATAGCCCACCCCCTCTTTTATTTTCTAAATGTAGTACACATTCTATACATGATGTGACAGATCTATTTGAGACGGTGAAGGGTATACTCACAGTAAGGAGAATGGATAATGCTGTATAAATTTTTTTTTTGGTTTAGCTTATTTTGTAATGCACATTATTTGTATTGTGTAAATATGTACTTTTAAATGTACCAAATGCCGACTTCCGGTGACGTCATGGAGCGGTACCAAGCCTAATCCGAGAAGCTCCCGACTCAGCTGACCGAATAATCCTCCTAAATCAACATTCTGAGAATCAAAAATGTCGAAAAACTCGGGCGGAGCAACACAGTCTGCTAACAAAGGTAAAAATCGCCCAGATTTGAGAGCGAACACCAAGGATGCCATTAGATTAAAAGTGGGCCCAACAAGCAGGCCATCCTCCCCTTCGGACTCGCAGAATCCAGACTATGACACTGACGGAGAAAATGAGCAGCTCTCACGATCTAGATTTGAGAGATTACTCCATGAGATAACTGAATCAAGGAGAGAGAATAAGCAACAGTTTAGGACGATGCAAGCTCAACTCACTACTTTAGAGAAACGTATTGGACAGATGGAGGAAAGAGTCTGAAACGGAGGACTCTACTGTGCAGCTTGCTACAATTGTTCAGGAACTCGTCCAACAAACAGAACACTTGCAGGCTAAATGTCTGGACCTCGAGGGTCGCCTCCGACGCAGACAACCCACGACTATATGGGCTCCCAGAAAACACAGAAACGGCCCGATAGCATTGTTTTTGGAGAACATGTTGAAAGATATCCTCGATCTCCCGCCAACCCTGAACTTCCACATTGAGAGAGCCCACAGATCGCTTCAGAAGAAGCCTGTAGATCCAGAGGCTCGCCCTCGCTCAATTGTATTTAAAATGAGCTCCTACAGTGTCAAAGAGGAGATATTGAAGTGTGCATGGAGTAAAAAAGAACTCAAATACCTTACGCACAGGATTTATTTAGATCACGACTACCCTCAGGAGGTGCAAATCCAAAGAGCTAAATATCAACCCATTCTGAGAGCCCTGAGAGAGAAAGCAATAAGATTCGACACACCTTATCCCTCAAGGCTAAGAATATTCTGGGAAGAAGGGGGCCAAGATTTACTCCGCTGTAGAAGAGGTCATCGAGGCATTGAGAGAGAGAAATATCTTAGTGAAGGAACCTGGGAACTACGAGAAGAGGAGTCTGGGACCACTTAAGCAGCGCACCAATGTCAGGAAGTTAGTGGGAAGCAAAACAGGAGTGCAAACAGACGTGCTGCGCAATATCCAGAAGATTCTTAAGGCGAGAATAGCAGTGAGAGCCTCTGCAACCTGAGGCAACGAGGAGAAGAAGAAAAAAAAAAAAAAAAAAAGAAGGAAAGAAGACGATTCGAGGGTCTGTGCTAAAATCACCTCTTTAAAACAACGAAAACCGTCCGAAAATACAAGAAAAACCACGATTGATTGTTCTACAAAAGACCAGGTACTGGGTAAAAGGCAAGAAATAATGTTTGACGTACCTAACCGAGAAAGATGGTAAGTGCTTTGACGATTAAGTCAATTTAACTGCAGAATCACTAGAATAAAGCAAATTTGGGGGAAAATGACTCCCTGTACCCGACTTGGAGTGATGTACTCGCTTAAAACTACCCCCACTTAATTTGGACATAAAGACTATATAAAAATAAAGAGATGGGGAGTTTTAAAGATCTAATTTGGATTATTCTAGGACATGAAAGAGACACCGTTGTAATGGCAGACTGAGAATCTTTATATACTAGATTAGGTAGCTGAAGACAGCAGTTAGCAGTCTAGATAATCAGCAAGTCTGTCTTTGTCTGCACCTCATTGAAAACATAGTAGAGGTTTCTAGAGGCCAGCTGAGTACGGGTCACACTGAGGGGATAGTAACCCGTAGCAAGAAAAATTACTCACCTTAGTAATGTTGTTTCTTCTATTGGAGTCTTGCTATATTATGACATATGCAGTGAGTCCCAACCTTGAACTGCTCCAGAGGTGAAAGAGTTAACTTTCCATGCCAGGCATGGAAGCTGAGCTCGGTTGAAACTCTGTCTGTTGTTCTTCAAACTCAAACCGTCAGATCTTTCTGAGCTAAACTCATTGAGGTCCTGTGGGAAGCTGTAAACCCACACTAGCCAACTGGCTGCTAAACATAAGAACACATTTTTGGTCCCAAAACAAAGACTCAAGTCAGGAGACCCCAAAAATGAAAAGCACCACCAAGTCAACCCAAAAAGGAGGGTGAAAATAACAAGGTGGGCACCTACTAAGTGCCAAGACTGCACTGCCCACCCACATCCCAAAACAGAGGTTCTGAGAGTGGCAGGCAGGGGAGGTCATATAAAGCTAGACTCAATAGAAGAAACAACATTACTAAGGTGAGTAATTTTCTTCTAACAACATGAAGTCTTGCTATATTATGACATATGCAGACTACAGCAGTACCTCCATGGAGGAGGGACAGAACCCACTTAGGAAATAGGCTCTGAAGCACAGCTGTGCTAAAACCGAGCATCACTCCTAGCCTGGATATCCAGGGAGTAATGCTTGGTAAAAGTATGAACTGTTTTCCAGGTAGCTGCTGACATATCTCTAGAATAGGATGTCCTGACAGCAGCCAGGAAGCAGCTGTACCTCTGGTAGATTGAGCCCTCAGGCCTGAGGGAGGAACCTACCCAGTTTTCATAGCAAAATTGGATACAAGAGACAATCCACCTGGCAATGGATCTTTTAGTGGCAGGTTTCCTTTACCAACCTCACCATAAGTGAGGAACAGTTGGAGGAGTCAAACCCAGACCCTTGCACGCTTAAGTAGTAACTAAAGGCCTCTTTCACATCTGTTGTGCAACCTCCTCTCGCCAGAGGAGGAATGGTCAGTGAAGTACACTGGAAGAGATATAGATTGATTAAGGTGGAAATCTGAAACCACCTTAGGCAAGAACTTCCTGTTAGTCCTGAGGACCACCTTATCTCTATGAAAGGAGATAAAAATCAGGCTCCACTGATAAAGCTTGTAATTCACTTATGCGTCTGGCAGAAGTGATGGCTACCAGAAACACAGTCTTCCAAGTCAAGTACTTAAGCTCTGCTGAAGACAAAGGCTCAAAGGGAGGTTACATAAGCTGAGCAATGCAAACATTAAGGTCTCATGCAGGGGCAGGGTCCCTGAATGGCGGGTTGGTGTAAAGCAATATCTTGAAAAACTTGGAGAATACAGGGAGAGCTGAAAAAGAAGAGGGCTTACCTGCTGAAATAAAAGCAGACACAGCTGCCAGATGCACTTTTAGGGTAGCTGGTCTCAGCCCCAAGGTATTTAAGTGGACCATGTAATCCTGGACTGTGGGTAAATCAGCACATTCTGAGGAATATGCTTTCAGAGCACCATATGGAAAATCTCTTCCATTTGGAAATTATAAGTAGCCCTGGTGGAAAGTTTTCTAGAAGCCTTCAGGATATCCATTACACCTTGTGAGAGGTGTAAACCAGCAAACTCTAACTCTTCAAGAGCCAGGCCTTGAGATTGAGAGATTTGAGGTTCGGGTACCAAACCCTCCCCTGAGCACAGGTTAACAGGTTGTGATTCCTGGGAAGACATAGGGGAATATGGACTGCTAAGGACAGTAGAAGTGGATACCAGGGTTGTCTGGGCCAATCTGGAGCAATCAGGATCATCTTGCAGGGTTGAGATCTGATTTTGACTAGCACTTTGAACAGAAGAGGGAAGGGGGAAAGCATAGAGAAACTTCCTTCCCAATTGAGAACAAGGCATCCAGAGGGACTGAGCCCAACACTGGGGCCTGCAACAAAGGAAGTTGGTGATTGTCTGGGGCTGCAAAAGATCTATCTCAGGGGTGCCCCATCTGGCAAATACCACCTCAAGACCAGGCGGTCCAGTGACCATTCATGATGGCCCTGGGAAATCCTGCTGAAAGCATCTGCCAGGACATTGTCCTGCCTGGGAGGTGAACTGCCGTAAGGGAGGTGTTCAGGAATAAGCTGAGACCACAACTTCATTGCTTGAGTACAAGGCCGTAGACCGAGTGCCCCTTGCTTGTTGGATGTACCACATTGTGGTGGTGGTGTCTGTTCTGACCTGTACAACTTTGTTCTGAAATAGATTTGGAAAAACTTGAAGTGCTAGAAAAACTGCCTGAGTTCAAACAGATTGAAGTGGAGCAGAGATCCTGAGGGACCACAACCCTGGGTGGTGAGGTCGCCCATGTGAGCTCCCCGCCCAAGAGGGATGCATCTGTAGTAAGGATTAAGGAGTGAGACTGAGTGACAAAAGGAACCCTTGTCTGAGATTGCTCTGATCCTGCCACCACTGTGAGGGCCTGGATCAGGGTTAGTCACTGGGATCAATTTGGTTAGAGGGTCTTTCCTTTGAGACCAAAAGGCTCTTAAATGGAACTGAATGTCCCTCATCTGAAATCTGGCTCCTGCACAACTGCTGTAGAAGCAGCCATGTGCCCCAGGAGCTGTAGAAAATGCCTTCTGGTCGAGACACACCTGCAGGGTGAATGAGGAGGCCAGAGACACCAGGGTCCTTGCCCTGTCCAAAGAAAGGAAGGCTCTGGCTTTCTCTGCGTTCAGTTCTGCGCCTGTGAAGGTGAGGAGCTGGACAGGCTCTAGAACTGACAGAGATTCAGGAGGAAACCTAGAGAGGTGAGCAGTTGCTGAGTTATCTGTAGGTGTAACTTGATTTGGTCTGGGGACTGGCCCACTATGAGCCAGTCGTCCAGGTAAGGGAAGATGGCAAAAGAAGGTGACAAGACTTTCTATAGATACATTAGTGAAAGGAGAAAGTCCAGAGGGGGTATTGCTAAGCATAATGGAGAAAAGGGAGCATGTGAGGAGGAGGACCCTGTAAAGGCATCTATCCTAAATAGATACTTTTGCTCAGTATTTACCGAAGAGAAGGTAGGGCAGGGCCCACAGCTCAGCATCATGGACACAGTGGGGAGGGAGGTGGGCACTACTCCCTTCACAAAGATAGGGTCCTACAAGAGCTTGCTAAGCTCAGGGTGGATAAGGCAATGGGACCATGGCAGTACATCCCAGGGTACTTAAGGAGCTAAAGGTGGAACTAGCAGAGCCATTAGCAGAACTGTTTAGTGAGTCTGAGCACAAGAGAGATCCCAGAAGACTGGAGAAGGGTTTTATGTGATCCCGCCCACAAGAGTGGTAGCAGGGAGGAGGCGGAAACTACATACCAGTCAGTCTTACCTCAGTAGTGGGCAAGATTATGGAGGCACTCCTTAAGGAAAGGATAGTGCAACACCTGGAATCCATAGGGCACAGGATCCAAGACAGCATGGGTTTACAAAAGGAAGGTCCTGTCAAACTAACCTCAGATTTCTTTGACTGGGTAACCAGAGTGGTGGACTAAAGGAGCAGTTGATGTCGCCTACCTTGACTTCAGCAAAGCTTTTGATACTGTTCCACATAGAAGATTGATAAATAAAGTTGGGTAGGCTCGGGTGGGTCAGGAAGCTGGTCAACTGGGTGGCAAACTGGTTGATGGGCAGAAAACAGAGGTGGTAAATGGTATACAGTCAGAAGAGATGCAAGTCACAAGTGGGGTACCTCAGGGATCAGTCCTGGAGCAGTCCTCTTCAACATCTTCATTAGTGACCTTGCAGATGGACTAGAGGGTAAAGGCTTGTCTGTTTGCAGATGACACCAAGATCTGCAACAGAGTAGATGATCCAGATGGGTGAGGCAGAATGAGAAGAGATCTGGATAAACTAGCAAAATGGTCAGAAGAGTGGCAACTGGGATTGAATGCAAAGAAGTGCAAAATCATGCAAATAGGGAAGAGAAACCCTGAAGCCACCTATAGGCTGGGAGGGAGTTGCTAGCAGTCACAAAGGAAGAAAGAGACTTGGCATCATCATCACTGATTACCTGAAATCATCCAAGCAGACCTCTAAAGCGTAGTAGGTAAGACTAGGGGGTGTTAGGGTGTATTAGTAGGGGTATCACAAGTCGAAGAGGAGGTAATAATCCCTCTTTACAAGACACTAGTTAGCCCCATCTGAGTACTGTGTGCAGTATTGGAGGCCACACCTTCACAAGGACATTAACCAAACTGAGGCAGTCCAGAGAAGGGCAACCAAAATGGTGCAGGGACTGCATCAGAAGACATATGAGGACAGATTAACAGAGCTCAATATGTATACCCTAGGCAAAGGAGGGAGAGAGGTGATATGATCGAGGCATTCAAACACCTTAAGGGCATTAATAAGATGAAAGAGTCTAACATGTTTAAATATAAGAAAATAGCAGGACAAGAGGACACAGCATGAGATTAGAGGGGAATGTGAGGAAATTCTTTTCACAGAAAGAGTGGTGGATGCATGGAATGGCTTACCACAAGAAGTGGTGGCTATGAATACACTGCAGGGCTTCAAACAGGCATGGGATAGGCATAAGGAGCAATACAAATGACTATGAATAGATAGGCCACTGACAGAGCAAAGGCCGATGGCACATTTATAAGGTAGAAAAAACAAATGGGCAGACTGGATGGGCCTTGCGGTCCTTATCTGCCGTCAACTTCTATGTTTCTATGTTTCTATGTAATTCTTTGCCTTCTTAGAGAAACAACTGCTACTGCCAGGCATGTTGTGAATACCCTTGGAGCAGAGGTGAGGCCAAAGGGCATTGCTCTGAACTGGTAATGGCCTGAGGGCAGCTCGAACCTGAGGTACGTTCGATGGGAGCTTCTGATGAGAATATGGAAGTAGGCATCCTTGAGGTCCAGGGACGTAGCCAGTCCCCTGGCCTTAGAGAGGGTAGAATAATTCCTCAGAGTCACCATTTTGAATTTTGGTTTTGAAAGGTGCTTGTTTAAGCATCTGAGATCCAGGATGGGCCGCCATTCTCCTGTCTTTTTTGGGGTAAGGAAGTACCTGGAGTACAACCCTTTGCCCTGGTGTAGGGGTGGAACCCTTTCCACAGCTCTGAGAGTCAGGAGGGAAGAGACCTCTGCCTCTAGGGCAAATGCCTCTGGTGGATTTGCAGGTGGAAAGGATCTCGTTCTCATCTTTGGAAACTTTTTGAAGCCGAGAACCAATCCCTGGCTTACTACTTCCAGGACCCACTTGTCTTGTGTCAGAGACTCCCAGTCCTGGACAAAGTAAGCCAGCCTGCCCCCTACAAGAAGTTGAGAATCGGCCCTGGCAACCCCATCAGGGTGCCTGCTTGGCAGGGGCTTTGGGCTAAGGGTGGAAACAGGCCTGCTGGCACCCCTTCTGCCTCCGCTCTAAAGAAACCTCTGGGCATAGCAGAAGAGAGGCCTGGGCTTGGTAAAAGGCCTATGAAAAGGCCTGCCCCTGCCCCTGGGATGCTGCCTTTGAAGAGTGGCCTGCTTTTCCTTGGCCTGTGCACTCCTATACTCATCCATTTTCTTCATGAAATTCTCTGTCTGCTCCCCAAACAGGGAATTACCCACAACAGGAAAATCCATGGCCTTAGTCTGGGTATCCTGTGACAGTCTAGTACACCTGAGCCAAGCCATTCTGCGAAAAGCCACAGATGTAGCCATGACTCTTGAAGATACATCATTAGAGTCCACTGCAGCATGGAATTGCACCTTGGATGCCTCACCATCAGCAGCAGCCACCTGCTCCAGCTCCTTGGCAAGCTGGCAGGGACCTGTTTCGCTAGAGCCATAACAGTATCCCATCTGGATTTCTGTATCTTGCAACATAGGCCATATAATTTGCCTGTCTGAGTCCCAAGGATGCTGCCATGTACTGTTTCTTTGCCATGGCATCAATCCTCCTGGAGTCCTTGTCAGGGGTGTGAAGCCAAGGGAATATTTGCCTTATCACGGGCTGCAGCCTGCACTACCAACATGGCTGCATTGTTGTGAAAGGAACTCCATATCAGAGCCTGACAATGTGTACCTCTTGTCCATTCTCTTATCCACAGGAGGTATAGTGTGAGGAGTTTTAGAATTTTAAAAGTCTGTTTCCCAAAAGATTTATGCAAGGAATAGACAGTCTCCTAGACTCTGGGATATCCATCATTTCCACATAGTCCACTCCTCTTGATCATCCACAGCTTCCTCCATAGGGAGCTGGAGGTTTCAGCCACTTTTTATAAAACATAAAATGAGAAGGGACTCAGAAAGCCTAGGAGGAGACGCTCCTGAAGGTCTGTCTGGGAGATGTCGGGTCAATGGGCACATCCAGACTTTCAAACCCACATTCACTCCTCATACTCCTTCCCCTCCTCCGGTTCATATAATTCTCTAAATCATACTCTTGAACTGGTGGAACCGGCCGAACCGGGCGCTTACCTGATGGTACCGGTTCGGTCGGGAACCAGGAAAGCGACTAGACAATTTGAATCGCTTTGGCTATCTCTTCAGCGGTTGGAGAGGAAAGTTTTGGCTCCACACCTGCTGATTTCCTAGTCCTTTTTGCTGGAACCGACCCCTCAGAGTCGGCTCTCCTTTTGCCCGAGGAAGTCTCGCCGTGGTCAGAGGGTACTCCCTCTGGTTCGGTTGGAACCGAACCGGGCTGGCCATCCAGTTCAGCGGACTTTTTGGCCTCCCTTTCCCTGAGCCTACCAACTCTCTTTTCCAGGGTAGCTGCAGGAAAATTTTTACAAATCTGGCAGTCTGCATTGAGGTGGTCAGACCCCAGACAATAAACACAGCCTTGGCAAAGGCTTCCCCACACACACTGCAGTGTTGAAACCCAGTGGGCCCGGTTTTTCTTTTGGGTTTCTCAGACATAGTGCCAGTCCTAACCAAACTTACCCGTTTATGGCGATCCACCAGGCAAGACCCTCTTATCGTTTCCCAACTGTGTCACGGGTCGTGGAAAAAAACATAATAAAATCTGTTTTTTTTTTAGAACTGATAAGAACCAGTAACCACACTCTAAATGACAGAATAAGATATTTTACACAACCTGATCGGTTCAAAGCGAACCGATACAGTTTACAAGTTCCACACAGAAGAGAATTAATGTAAACCTATCTAGTACTCACAAATACCACAGACAGAGCAAGAACCGACCAGTTGTGGTTTAAATTCGGTCGAAAACCGAGAAAAACAATACTTTAACCAACAAAATGAACCGAGCAGAAGGAGAAATCTCCGGAGCGACTGTTCAGTGAGGCGGAGTAAAGAATCTGACGGTTTGAGTTTGAAGAACAACAGACAGAGTTTCAACCGAGCTCGAGCTCAGCGTTCCATGCCTGGCATGGAAAGTTAACTCTTTCACCTCCGGAGCAGTTCGAAGGTTGGGACTCACTGCATATGTCATAATACAGCAAGAATTCCTGTTGTTTGAACTACTTTAACTAGAGTCACAAAACATTCCAACTCTCGAGAAGGACCCCCGGAAACGGAGGTTAATAACCCTTCTCGTTCTCCTATTATACTAGGGGAACAAAGGGGCTAGTAAGAAAAAATTACTCACCTTAGTAATGTTGTTTCTTCTAATGGAGTCTTGCTATATTATGACTGATGCAGTTTGTCCCACCATTAGAACTGTTCCGGAGGTGAAAGTTAACTTCCATGCAGTGCATGGAACTTAGAGCACGAGCTCGGTTAGAGAAGCTCTGTCAGGGTAATTTCAAACCGAAATCGTCAGATCTTTACGATCAAAACTCACTAAGGCTCTGTGTGGAAGCTGTAACCTACACTCAGCCAACTGGCTACTAAAATATTCACACATTTCCTGGTCCCAACACCAAGACTCAAGTCAGGGACCAGAAACAATAAGATAAAATAAATAAATAAAACAACACCCAAACATAAAAGGGGGCATCAATAAGTGCCTAACAGTGGTACTGACCCCATACCCAAAGTAGAAGTTCTGAGAGGGCAGGTGGGGAGGTCATAATATAGCAAGACTCCATTAGAAGAAACAACATTACTAAGGTGAGTAATTTTCTTCAAACAACATGAAGTCTTGCTATATTATGATGCAGACTACAAGCAGTACCTCCATGGAGGGGGGGACAGAACCTACTTAGGGAATAGGCTCTGAAGCACGGCTGTGCCAAACCGAGCATCCCTCCTGGCCTGGACATCCAGGGAGTAATGCTTGGTGAAAGTGTGTACTGTTTTCCAAGTAGCTGCTTAACATATCTCTAAGATAGGGATGTCTCTGGCAGCAGCTAGAGATGCAGCTGTACCTCTGGTAGAGTGAGCCCTCAGGCCTGAAGGGGGAACCTTACCCAGTTTCTGATAGCAAAATTGGATACAAGAGACAATCCACCTGGCAATGGATCTCTTAGTGGCAGGTCTCCCTTTCCCAACCTCACCATAAGTGAGAAATAGTTGGAGGGAGTCAAACCTGTGACCCTTGGTACGCTCTATGTAGTAACTTAGGGCCCTCTTAACATCTAAGCTGTGCAGCCTCCTCTCACCAGAGGAGGAATGGTCAGTGAAGAACACTGGGAGTGAAATAGATTGGTTAAGGTGGAAATCCGAAACCACCTTAGGCAAAAACTTCCTGTTAGTCCTGAGGACTACCTTATCCCTGTGAAAGGAAATAAAGTCAGTCTCCACTGATAAAGCCTGTAACTCACTTATGCGCCTGGCAGAAGTGATGGCTACTAGAAATACAGTTTTCCAAGTCAAATACTTAAGCTCTGCCGAAGACAGAGGCTCAAAGGGGGGTTGCATCAGCTGAGCAATGCAAACATTAAGATCCCAAGCAGGGGCAGGGGTCCTGAATGGAGGATTGTTATGACGCAATCCCTTAAAAAAACTTGGAAAATACAGGGTGAGCAGAAAGAGAAGAGGGCTTCCCTGCCGAAATGAAAGCAAAGACAGCTGTCAAATGCACTTTCAGTGTAGCTGGTCTCAGTCCCAAAGAATTAAGATGGACCATATAATCCAAAACAGTGGGTAAATCAGCAGATTCCGGGGAAATATGCTTCCCAGAACACCATCTGGAAAACCTTTTCCACTTGGAGTTATAGGTAGCCGCTGTGGAAGGCTTCCTAGAAGCTTTCAAGATTTAGAACACCCTGAGAAAGTTGTAGACTAATCCCTCAAGAGCCAGGCCTTGAGGTTGAGGACTTGAGATTCGGATACCAGACTCTCCCCTGAGCACAGGTTAACAGATTGTGGTTCCTGGGGAGACACAGGGGAAGATGGACTGCTAAGGACAGAAGGAGTGGGTACCAGGGCTGCCTGGCCCAGTCTGGAGCAATCAGGATCATCTTGCAGGGCTGAGACCTGATTTTGACTAGCACCTTGAACAGGAGAGGGAAGGGGGGAAGGCATAGAGAAACTTCCCTTCCCAATCGAGGAGAAAGGCATCCAGGGGGACTGAGCCCAACACTGGGGGCCTGCAACAAAAAAGGGGAAGTTGATGATTGTCTGGGGCTGCAAAAAGATCTATCTGAGGAGTGCCCCATCTGGCAAAAACTATCCCCAGTACTAGGGGATCCAGTGACCATAAGTGATGGCCCTGGGAAATCCTGCTGAGAGCATCTACCAGGACATTGTCCTTGCCTGGGAGGTGAAGTGCTATGAGGGAAGTGTTCGGGAATAAGCCAGAGACCACAACTTCATCGCCGTGCACAAGGTCAAGACAGAGTGCCCCTTGTTTGTTGATGTACCACATTGTAGTGGTGGTGTCTGTTCTGACCTGTACCACCTTGTTCTGAACAGATGCAGAAAAACCTAAAGTGCTAGGAAAACAGCTCTGAGTTCCAACAGATTGATGTGGAGCAGAGATTCCTGAGGGACCATAACCCCTGGGTGGAGAGGTCGCCCATGTGAGCTCCCATCCCAAGAAGGCGCATCTGTAGTAAGGGTCAAGGTGGGACAGAGGATGAAAGGCACCCCTTGTCTCAGATTGCTCTGATCCTGCCACCACTGAAGGGCCTGGATCAGGGTTCGAGTCACTGGATTAGCTTGGATAGGGGATCTCTTCTTTGAGACCAGAAGGCTCTCAAATGGAACTGGATGTCCCTCATCTGAAATCTTGCTCCTTGCACTACAGCTGTGGAAGCAGCCATGTGTCCCAGGAGCTGCAGGAAATGCCTTGCTGGTCGGAGACCTGCAGAGTGAAGGGCGAGGCCAGGGCCACCAAGGTCCTTACCCTTTCTAGGGGAAGGAAGGCTCTGGCCTGCTTTGTATCCAGTTCTCGCCTATAAAGGTGAGTACCTGGACAGGTTCCAGAACTGACTTTGGAAGATTGAGAAGAAAGCCCAGAGAGGCAAGCAGCTGCTGGGTAACTAGCAGGTGTGATCTGACTCTGGTCTGGAGACTGACCCACAATGAGCCAGTCGTCCAGGTAGGGAAAGATGGCAATCTTTGCCTTCTTAGATGAGCAACTGCTACTGCCAGACATTTTGTGAATACCCTTGGGGCAGAGGAGGCCAAGGGCATTGCTCTGAACTGATAATGGCCTGAGGACAGTTCGAATCTGAGGTACTTTCGATGGGAGCTTCTTGATAAGAACATGGATGTAGCATCCTTGAGGTCCAGGGAAGCTAGCCAGTCCCCTGGCCTTAGGGAGGGTAAAATCATTCCCAGAGTCACCATTTTGAATTTTGGTTTTAAAAGGTGCTTGTTCAGATATCTTAGGTCCAGGATGGGCAGCCACTCTCCTGTCTTTTGGGGTAAGGAAGTACCTGAGGTACACCCTTGCCCTGGTGTAGGGGAGAAACCCTTTCTACAGCTCTGACAGCCAAGAGGGTTGAGACTTCTGTTTCCAAAGCAAGAGTCTCTAAAGGGTTTGCAGGTGGAAAGGATCTGGTTCTCATCTTTAGAAATTTTTTGAAGCCGAGAATCAGACCCTGGCTCACTACTTCCAGGACCCACCTGTCTGATGTTAAAGACTCCCAGTCCCGGATGGTAAAGCCAGCCTGCCCCCTACAGGTAATGGAGGCCGACCCTGGCATCCCATCAGGGTGCCTGTTTGCAGGGGCTTTAGACTGAGGGGTGGGAGCAGGCCTGCTCGTGCCCAGTCTGCCTCTCCTCTGAACAACCCCTCTGAACATAGGCTGAAGAGGAGGCCTGGGTCTGGTAAAAAGGCCTGTGAAAAGGCCTGCCCCTACCCCTGGAGGGCTGCCTCTGAGGAGTGGCTTGCCGTTCCTTGGCTTGTGCACTCCTATAAGTGGTTCTATATTCATCCATTTTCTTCATATAATTCTCTGTCTGCTCCCCAAACAGAGAATTTCCCACACAGGAAAATCCATAGCCTTAGACTGGGTATCCTGTGACAAACTAGTACACCTGAGCCAGGCCAATCTCACGAAAAGCCACAGATGTAGCCATGACTCTAGAGGATACATCATTAGAATCCACTGCAGCATGGAATTGCACCTTAGATGCCTCAATACCATCAACAGCCACCTGCTCCAGCTCCTTTGCAAGCTGGCCAGGGGCCTGTTTGGCTAAAGCCATGACAGTATCGCATCTAGATTTTTGGCATCTCGCAACATAAGCCATATAGTTTGCTTGTCTGAGTCCCAAAGACGCTGCCATGTATTGTTTTTTGTCCATGGCATCAATCTTCCTGGAGTCCTTGTCAGGAGGATGTGAAGCCAGGGGAATATTAGCTTTATCACAGGCTGCAGCCTAAACTACCCCAACATGACTGCATTGCTGTAAAAGAAATTCTGTATCAGGACCTGACAAAGTGTACCTCCTGTCCATCTTTTTATCCACAGGAGGCACAGAATTAGGAGCTTTTAAAATTTTTATTGATTGCTTCCTACAAGATTTATGTAAAGGGATAGACAATCTCCTGGACTCTGGGATATCCATCATCTCTACAAAGTCAGGCTCCTCTTGCTCATCCAAAGCCTCCTCTAAAGGAAGCTGGAGGGTTTCAGCAACTTTTTTATAAAACAGAAAATGAGAAGGGGACTCAGCAAGCCTAGGGGCAGATTCACCTAAAGGTCTGTCTGGGGAGATGTCCGGTTCAATGGGCACATCCAGACTTTCAAAGTCACATTCACACTGATCATAATCATCCTCCCCCTCCTCTGGTTCATAAAACTCTTCTATATCATATTCTTGAACCGGTGGAACCGACCGAACCAACCTTTTGCCAGATAGTGGCGGTTCGGAGGGAACCGGGGAAAGTGACTGGACAATCTGTATTGCCCTGGCTATCTCTGCAGCAGTTGGAGAAGGGATTTTGGACTCCACACCTGCTGACTTTCTAGTTCTCTTTGCTGGAACTGGCTCCTCAGAGTCAGCTTTACGTTTGCCCGAGGAAGTCTGGCCCTGGTCAGAGGGTACTCCCTCAGGTTCGGTTGGCACCGAACCGGGCTGGCCATCCGGGTCAGCGGACTTTTTGCCCTCTCATTCCCTGAGCCTACCAACTCTCTTATCTAGGGTAGCTGCAGGGAAATTCTTGCAAATCTGGCAGTCTGCATTGAGGTGGTCAAACCCCAGACAAACACATGTGGTGTGTGGGTCAGCCTTGGCAAAGGCTTCCCCACAGACACTACAGTGTTGAAACCCAGTGGGCCCGTTTTTCTTTGGGTTTCTCAGACATAATGCCAGCCTAACCAAAAACTTGCCCTTTTGATGGCGGTGCCAGGCAAGACACCTTATCGGTTCCCAACCGTGTCGCGAGATCGTGGAAAAAACGTAATGAAACCAGCTTTTTTAGAACCGATAAGAACCGGAATCAAGACTCTAACAAGCCTTAAAAGGCTTCAGAATAAAGTTTAAATACAATTTGATCGGTTCAAACCGAACCGATAAACATTTACAAGTTCCACACAGAAAACCTATTACTTACAATACCATAGACAGAGCTTGAACCGATCGGTTTGCGGTTAAAATAAAGAATATCGCGGTTGAATTTAACCGAGAAAAAACACTTCAAACCAAGAAAATGAACCGAGCAGCAGGAGGAATCTCCGGAGCGACTGTTCAGTGAGGCGGAGTAAAGAATCTTGACGGTTTCGGTTTGAAATTACCCTGACAGAGCTTCTCTAACCGAGCTCGCGCTCTAAGTTCCATGCACTGCATGGAAGTTAACTCTTTCACCTCCGGAGCAGTTCTAATGGTGGGACAAACTGCATCAGTCATAATATAGCAAGACTTCATGTTGTTTGAAAATTACATAGCCCCCTACCTTGGGAGCAAACAATTGTTTTGTTATAGTTGTAAACTTTGTTGAAGTTAAAAGTTATGTTAATAAGTAGTTCTAGTAATGGCTTTGCAGTGTGATTGAACCTAAGGAATAACACGGAACTTTGGTTTGGCAATCTTAATGGGAAGAACAGGGGGCTACCACAATGGAAAAGAGCCAGGCACATAGAGGCCCTGACTAAAACAGAGATTAAAGACCCTCCTTAAGATGGCTCAATCATATACAATAAGCACCTGTAATGTGCATGGTATTACAAACCCAATCAAGAGAAGTAAAATTCTCCAGCTAATGAGAAGGCAGGCTGTTAATATCCTGTTACTTCAAGAAACGCATCTTACACATAGTGAGCATAAAAAATTTGAAAGATTTGGCTTTTCCCAAGTGGTGGCCTCCTCATATAAGGGAGGTAGAAGGCGAGGGACCGCTATAATGATTAGGCAGGGAACCCCATTTGAACTTAAGGACAAGATTGTAGATAAAGAGGGAAGATATGTACTTATAAAAGGCCTCTTAGAAGGCCAAATAATTACACTAGTCTCGATTTACATGCCCCCAGCAATGGAGTATTCAGTTTACAGTAACCTTTTTACGCAGCTAGCAGCCTGGCGAGGGGGCAGATGATGTGGGGGGACTTTAACTTGACATTTCTGGGGCTGGAGGAAGAGGCTCCCCAAAGGGACGAGTAAATAAAACAACTGGAAAGGTAGGAAACTATTACAGGAAATGGATATGAAGATGTTTGGGAGTCATTTCATGGTCCAGCGACTAGACATTCTTTTTCTTCGCAGACCCATGACTCCTACTCCTGCCTTGATTATATAATAACACAAAGAGAACAACTGGACTCAATTCAGCAGATCTGGCAGGGTGACTTTACCCTATCAGACCATGCACCCTTGTATTGCAAAATGAGCACCCAGGGTGATCGTAAGAGAACATTCTGGAGGCTTAATGTATCTCTACTTAGAAACAAAGAGACACTGGAGGCGCTTAAAGTACTATAACCCAGACGTTGTTAAACAATGATACTCAAGAAACCAATATGGCTATGCTCTGGGATACTGTTAAAGCGGTGGTGAGAGGGAAGTTCATAGCAATCTCATCCCATTTGAAGAGACAAAGAGAGGCGGGTAGGCTCACATTGGAAACTAAGAGAAAGGCCCTAGAGGTGATGCAGAGAGTTAAACAATGCAAGTCTCGTTCGCGAGAACTTGCATCTCTTAGAAAACAGTTAAATACCATCCTAGATTATGCCATAGAACAAAAGCTGACATTCCTTCGGCATAAATACTACGATGGTGGCCCTAGATTCACGAGAATGGTAGCCAGTCAACTACGTAGCCGGAAGGCTAAATCAACCATACTAAAAATAAGGCATCCAGGTTCCAATGTCTTAGTTAGCAATACTCAAACTATTTCAGAGGCCTTTCACCATTATTACTCAGCACTTTATGCCGGAGGGAACATCCCCTCGGATGAGGGAATCCAGCAATTTTTGACCTCCCTAGACCTGCCAATTTTGACATGGGAACAAAGGGAAATCTTGATAAGCCCTATTACTAGCAAAGAGTAGACAACAGTAATTGGGAGTTTAAAAACAGGAAAATGCCCTGGCTCGGACGGTCTACCGGGTGAATTCTATAAAGCTT
The DNA here is from genome assembly GCA_016271365.2 of Neoceratodus forsteri. NCBI lineage: Eukaryota > Metazoa > Chordata > Ceratodontiformes > Ceratodontidae > Neoceratodus > Neoceratodus forsteri. The sequence goes on along the minus strand of CM057451.1, from coordinate 948,570,319 downwards.
TCACTAATACACTAGTCCCTATATTAAGTCAGGTTTTTTCCTATGTGACAACGCGGGATGGGAAAGCACCTCCCTCCTGGGATGAGGCAGTAATTTCGGTAATACCAAAAGTGGGGAAAGACCCTACGAGCTGCTCATCCTACCGGCCAATATCTATACTAAATACAGATTATAAGATACTTGCCTCAATACTAGCAAGGCGACTGGTCCAACATGCCCCAACCACAATAAACCTGGACCAATGTGGATTCATCCCAGGGCACCAGGCCCAGGACAATGTTAGGCGTACGGTCTATATTATTGAACACATACGTGCACAAAAAATTCCAGCGGTTTTACTGGGGTTAAATGCCGAAAAGGCTTTCGATATGGTGTCATGGAGTATTTTGAGAGGGGTCCTACTAAAATTTGACTTCCGCCCAGTATATAGATACAGTATTTAAATTTTATAATAGTCCCATTGGTTATATCAGAGTAAACGGCCATATTTCACGAAAACTCCCTCTAAACAGGGGAACTAGACAGGGCTGCCCCCTCTCCCCACTCTTATTCGCTTACTACACAGAACCCCTGGCCCAATACCTACGACAATCCCCAGATGTTACAGGAATAATAATGCCAGGTGGCGAACAAAAGTTGGCACTATTTGCAGATGATATCCTGCTTTATTTGTCAAACCCATGCATATCAGTAGAGGCCCTATTTGGAAAGATACAGGAATTCTCCAAAATATCCAGCTTCACACTTAACATAAATAAGACGGAAGCCCTAACATTCCATTACCACCCATCACTCCTATTGAGAAAGAGATGCCCCATTAGATGGGACAATTATAGTATGACTTATTTGAGGATACAAATTACTAAAGATCCAAATAAACTATCAATACAAAACTTTAATCCCCTGGTAACTAGTATTAAAAAGTACTTGAAGAGATGGGCGCTTTTGCCATCATCTTTCTATACTAGGACCCTCTCCCTCAAGATTAATGCATCGCCTAGATTCCTATATCTATTCCATTGTGTCCCATGTTCTCTGTCCCCCAAAGAGCTTCTCTCATGGCAAAGACTACTGAATAAATTTCAGTGGAACCAAAGAAAACCGAGAATTAGTAGTCGAAAACTAACCCTACCAAAGGAAATGGGTGGGGTGGCCCTCCCTCACTTTAGAAATACTGGATCGCTGCCCAGATGGCTGGCGCTGCTATGGGGAACTAAAACATACCAAGCAAACTGGAAACAAATAGACCTAGCGAGACCCTCCCCAATACCACTGCCAGCTTGTTTGTTTTCTAAACCAGACCTCAAAAGGATAACTCGGTCAGTCCCTGAAGAGACTGTCTCTATTTTAAAGGGTGGCAACTAGGGACAAATAGTAAACAGTGGGCTCAGCACTGTTGGAAATACAATTGGTTTATCTTAACCCAGGCATTTGATAACCAATGGTATAAAAAAACAGATTAAAAAAGGACTAGAGGCACCATGGCAAATATTTCAGGGAGGAGGGGTCATGGACTTTGATCAAGCAAGGTGGGTCTATGATTGGACCGAGAAAGACAGATTATACTACTATCAAATTAAAGACTATATAACATCGCAAATCAGACATAAAGGCCTCGGGTCCTTACACGAGGGAGACATAGTTCCGCTTAGGCAGATATGGTCCTCAAACCATGGCGAGAGGGCAATATCTATAATATATAAGGCCCTTGTTATGCAAACCTCCCAGGTAATGTCACCGGTGCAATCTAGATGGGAACAGGAATTGGAGCAACCACTATCCTCCAAAGACTGGTTAAAAATATGGAGGGGAACATGGTCCACTACATCCTCCCCCATTTGGAGGGAATTTATCTGGAGGGCAAGAGTAAGATTTTTTTCTAACTCCCTCAGTGATTGCCCAGAGAGTTCCAGGTCGGACTTCTCGGTGTTGGAGGGGGTGTGGTAAAGCTAGGGCTACTTACAAGCATGGTTTCTAGATTGTCCAAAGTTAGTGGCCTTCTGGCAATCAATAATGAAGCACATTAAAGCAACTTTGGACATACAGACCCCACTTAGGGGACACAATTTGATATTAGGGCTCACTCCAGGGGAGGTCAGGGATAAGGCAAAGGTATATTTATGGTCCATAATGTTGGGCGCAGCTTATAAAGTCATAACCAAAACGTGGCACAGGTGTTTCTCCCCGGACCCTAGAGTGGAAATAGTTAATAATAAATATCCAACATAATGAACAAATTTCTTTGGCTCTTCAAGAGAGGACTGAGACATATACTACAAGATGGGCACGATGGGAACTACTTCAAAATGACTTGGAAGAAAAAGAAGTAGTAAGCTAACTACGGGACATGGGCTAGGACTTCCTAACTTTTTAAATTAAAAATTTGTTATAAGATAATACTGGAGGAAAGCGGGGAAAGGAGAATCTGATAACCAAAGTGAGACAAGAGACTCCTAGAAACTTCGCTAATTCATACGTTAAACCCATCTAATACAAGAACAAGAAGAAAGTAAAGTATATAATAATATGTGGGTGAAGAAATGTTTTATATTGTAAACAATCGCACTGCATAAATAAGACAAACGTTGTGTTGCTAATGCTAATGCTGTTAAATGAAAGACTGCATGTGGAGACAGTCTAAAAATGGACACATGTATGTATTAAGCTGTGATACTAATAAAAGAAGCAGAAAAAATCAATGTACCAAGTGCCTTATTTGTAATAAAATTCCCCTACATCTACTTTCCACAATTTCTCATGAAGTTTTACATCTCAGTTCTTTCCACATTGTTGGGGTAGGAATAGTAAGGAAACATTGACAGTACTGACGGCAGTTATTACATTTTTTAATCCAGCATATACAATTCTAGTTGGTTCTCCAAAATAAATTTATAAGGTCCGAGGATCTATTAAAATAATTGGAGATACTATGAAGACCATTCACTACGAAAAACACAGGTCAATTTCCCATACCAAACTGATCTTCTTGTGGCAAAGTTTTGTCTGGGTGACGCACCGAGTTCTGAAATGAAATATGGGAATTAAAATGCTTGGTTTATTTATTTAAATTTAGTTTTTATTGATCAAGTAGCACACGAGACAATTACAGTGCCTATTTTCAAGTACGGCCCGGGAGAGTTACAAAGCAAAGCAATGAAAGCAGCCACATCACATAATGCAGGCTGCTCGCTGTTGGGAGCAGGACAGGATACACAGGGGATCTAAATGCCCTGAATCCCCCAGATACCTCACCACAAGCTGGTCGCTCACTGACAGGAGCAGGTCGGGATACACAGGGTCTCTGAAGGTAATCGGCCAACTCTGCGAAAGAAGCACATTCTCCTGAGCGGTGTTTAAGGGACTTTAATACCTCTGACCGTGACTGATTGATTCTCCCACTACTGGTTCTCACAGGAATCGGGCTCAATAGCAGTGCCTTCAGTGTACTCTCAGAGACTATTTTAACTGCTGGGAATCAACCGCATGCTCAATAGCCATGCAATTATTTAACCGGATACTGCCTGCAGTTAGTAGTTGATAATGCCTGCTCCTTAGACTGTATTTTACCCGTTTCATCCTTCCTGCAGTATTGCTTGTTTCTGGTGCCCACCATCTTAGCCAGGTAATCCGCGCATGCGCTGTGATGCCTTCTATTCCACGCATGCGCAGTAGCAAGTACTGCAGTAGAGCACAGGTAACCCCCCACTCGCCTCCCGCTGCATACTAATGTATTCTTTTGTTTGCTTACTACATAGGCCCTGAATTCCCTAGATGCTTCACCACAAGCTGGTCGGTCGCTGTCGGGAACAGGACAGGATACACAGGGGCTCTAAAGGTAATGAGCCAACTCCATGAGAGAAGCACATTTCCCTGAGGGGCGTTAGCCCATCCCAGCCACTCTCCCACTCAGGGGCATCCCTTAATTTATAGCCTTGCCACCATCACATGATGAAGTGTCCACTTTCTCATTTGCAGCTAACAAGTCTCCCCCACCAGAGGTCTCCCTAATCACTCTCCCTCCAATCTTTCCACTCTTCTTTCCTCCACAACTCTGTCCATCCCCACGCCTCTCTGAGCTACTCACTATTGCACCATCTGGCCTCTAGGAGGCAGTATTGCCCCTCCCCCTTCAAAATCTAGTCTACCTGACAGGCCTTCCTTTCTCCTTCCTCACTGCTCTCACCTTTGCAAAGCCTCTTTCCCTCCCTCTTTAACCCCCCCTTTTTTCTCCCTCCCTGCAACTTGAACCCTGTACCTCTCACTCTAAAGGCAGGCACCTTTCCACTGCACCATCCTAGCTGCCCTACTAGCAGGTGTCTTTTGCCTACACTTATACCTTATTCCTCTACCCCTTGCCAAAATGGCCCAACTCCTCCACCTCATTGTTTGCATCACCATACTTATTGGCACTGCTTCCCCACACACCCTTCCCAATGCCACCACCTCTTCCTCGATCTCCCTTCTAAGTCATGCTCTGCCCCATCACATCACAATCTCCAGTCACACACCTCTGTACCCTCCTCCAACCCCTCCTCAATGCCCTCAGGTACCTGCGCCTCCTCCATGCCTCCCATACCCTACCGTGCACCTAAACCACCACCCAAGACTATATTCACCAGGCCCCTCAAACCTAGTAACCTGAGAAAGCTCAGAACCTACCTTGCTCACTTTAATTGGGTCCCACCTACACTGTAGTTGGGATACAGATGAGGCACTAAGCTACTTTATAAATGCCTTTGATGGAGCCTGCAACAGATTTGCCCCTCTCACTAAAAAGACTGTTAAGAGTCCATGACACCCCATGGATCACACCTCACCTACTTGAACTTTTGAAACACCGGGATGATTTGTGGCAAAAAGCCCTAGATTTCTGCAATCCCCTGGACAAACAACTCTACCGAGCTGCCCAAAACAACTGCATGTGGGCCATCAGGAAAGCCAAATCCAACTCTTTTAAAGCTGCCCTGACCACAACATCGGGGAACGGATACAAATTTTAGGACAACCTGAAATCCCTCAGTGGCAAGGCTACCACCCCCCACCCCCGACCAACTAAACATAAATGGTTCCAGTTGAGACACCTGCTTGGTCAATCTTTCAGCACCACCCCTCAGTCATCCAAAGTAAAACCCATTCTGGATCATTTTCAAGATTCATCTTCCAAACCCCACTGCATATCCCTGTTATACGCTTACCTTCTGACTATAGCCCACACAGATCCCTTACCTGGCTCCAAGGTATGGAACTCTAATTCCAAACCTAACCACTGACTGGGCTCAAGTCTGGAATGATCTCTATACCTGCAACTCCCAAGACAGGCTTCGACTCGCTCAATATCACATCCTGAATGATGTGTACTACACCCCCGTCAAACTGGTTACAACTGGACGCCTTCCTAATCTCACTTGTTCTAGATATGGCAAGGCGGAGGGGAACCTGCTGCACATATTCTGGCAGTGTGAAAAAATTGCCCCATGTGGCAATTAATTCAATCCAGGATGGACCCCCTGCTGGGTCTGGAGGAATTATTCACTGTGGAGATATGTATTCTGGGTACATACACTAGCATCGGCATGGATTTATTTAACTCTAAAAATTGATTAGCATTTTGTTCATAAAAGTGCTAAATCTTTGTGAAAATGCATAGCACTTTCCTCACTGTGTTTAACAAACACAGCACTTCTAGAAAAGCTATATAAATACTTTCTGTACAGTTAATATAGTCCCAAGAGAAAAAAAAACCTGCTAATCAATTATTTAAAACCCTGATCAGGGTCAAAGAACGTAAATTTCACATGGCTCTAATATCTGTGGTTGTCAAAAAACTTGTACTCAAACATTACATGGACCAATTAGTCATATCCTACAGTGAATGGCTGAATGATCTCTCAGCATGCTTTAGAACGGAATGCCTGACTGCCAGCTCCCGCAACAGACAACCTGTTTGATTAAAATGGGGCAAGTTATATGCCTTATGGGCTTGCTAACTCTCCATACATATACTCTTAAACTGCAGATGTTGCTTTCACACTTTCTTAGGGGCACACTCCAGGGTGGGAAGATCGGGAGAGAGGTGGGAGGAGTGGGGTGAGTAAGTTAAGTTCTTTGAATGTGATGTCTCAATATTCTACCTTGGTCTGTAATTGTTTTATTAAACCAATAAAGGATTTTGAATTTCAAAAAAAAAAAAAAAAACAAATGGGTCAATTGCTAACAACTCAACTACTCACAGAACGCTCAGCTCCACTTTATCGGACCTCAGCTCTACCCTCACCCCTAATTTTTTTTTTTTTTTTCAGCCCTACTTCTCCAGCACCCCCCATCCACCCTGACATCTCCCTTCCGCACTCTCCCTTCCCAAGAAACTAAACCCTACATTCTCAGAGCCCTTAAGAAATCATGTTTTAGCAGTGACACTATTTCCGGATCCTGCGACTCACACTTGATGAAGCCTGAATGCAGTGTCAAGGCTTGTGGTAGGCAATGCTAGCAGCGAGAAATACAGGTTACTCACCTGTAACAGAAGTTCTGGGAATGGTATATGTTGTTCATCCACACTTACTGGCAGGTTCCTTGCCGCTTTAAGTCTTGCCAGAAGGTCTTCAATGGCTCCTCCCACCACCGGGTGGTACAACTCTCGTCGCCCATGGCCAGGTCTAGCCCGCTGGAGGCCAGGACGCAGCATCCAGCTGGGGAGGTCGAGTTGGGTTAGGTGGATGAACAACATATACCATTCCTAGAACTCCTGTTACAGGTGAGTAACCTGTATTTCTAGGGACATGGATATGTTGTTCAATCCACACTTACTGGCAGACTCCTAGCAGTTTTCCGGAAGGAGGGAGGCAAGGCGCGCACCCCCTACTTGGGAAATAAGGACTGGAGAACAGAGGTCCCAAAACCAGCACCCCGGCGTGACTCAAGGTCGATGTGATAGTGGGTAATGAAGGTGTGTGCTGACTTCCAGGTAGCAGCCCTGCAGATTTCCTGGATAGGGACGTCCCTGGAAGCAGCCACAGCTAGCGGATGGGGTGAATGAGCTCTTATCCCTCTGGGAGGCTCCAAGCCCGCCAACCTATAGCAGAGATCTATGCAGGAGGTGACCCACCTGCCTATAGTCTGCTTGACTGCAGGTCTGCCAGGTGCGGCTTCAGCATAGGTGACAAACGGCTGGTGAACCTCTCCCCGAACTTCAGTTGTCCGCTCCTTATAATAAGACAGCGCTCTTCTAGGGTCCAAGGTATGGAGCCTATATTCGGCCTCCAAGGTGTGATTGGGGTAGAACACCGGCAGAGTCAACACCTGGTTAAGGTGAAACTCCGACACCACCTTTGGAAGGAATTTTGGGTGGGGCGCGGGACAACCTTGTCCCTGTGGAAGACCAGATAAGGAGACTCTATGGAAAGCACCTGGAGCTCTCCCATCCTTCTGGCTGCTTAACAGCCACCAAGAAGGCCGTCTTCCACCTATAGGTGGGAGATATCTATCCTGTGCATCGGTTCAAATGGCTTGCCCATGAGCTTAGCCAATACCAACAGTAGATCCCACAGAAGTGGAGGTTCTCACACTGGAGGGGATATGTGATCAAGGCCTCTGAAAAAGCGCCCGACCACCTTTTCCTGCACCACCGACTCCTTTCCGGCCCGCGCCCGGTAAGCAGAGATGGCTGCCAGGTGCACCTTAAGGGTCGTCGACCGAAGCACTAGCTGAGAAAGGGACCATAGGTAGTCCAGAATGCTGTCCAAGGAACAGGAGGAAGGGTCCAACCCCTTATCCTGACACCAAATGGAGAATCTCGGAGGGCAACTAAAATGGTGCAGGGTCTGCACTGGAAGACATATTAAGAGAGACAAAAGGAGCTTAACATGTATAGCCTCGAGGAAAGGAGGGAGAGGGGGGACATGATAGAAACGTTCAAGTACCTCAAGGGAATAAACAAAGTCCAAGAGGGTAGCATCTTTCAAAAAAAGAGGTGTGCAAGAACAAGAGGGCACAATTTGAAGATAGAGGCTGACTCAGAGGTAATTTAAGGAAGTATTTTTCACAGAAAGGGATGTGGATGCATGGAGCAGCCTTCGAGGAAGGTTGTGGAGTCAAAATCAGTGGAATTCAAGCATGCATGGGACAGTCATAAGGCAATTCTAGGGGGAAGGGGTAGGAAGAAGTAGGCTGCTGGTTAACTAGGATCTGCAGCTTATCCAGTAGGTAGGGAAATGGGCAGACTGGGTGGGCCAAGCGATCCTTATCTGCCGTCAAATTCTATGTTTCTATTTGAAGGTATAGCATTTTCTGGTCGACTCCTTACGGAATGCCTCAACAACGCTGACGACCTCGTCGAAAAGACCCAAGGCCTGGAACTCTAGCCGCTCAGGGACCAGGCCGTCAGGTGCAGGGATTGAAGGTCCTGGTGGAGTACCTACCCCTGGCTGACTGAGATCAGGTCCAGATGGGCTGGAAGCTGCCTCGGGAGCCTGGAGCTGAGGCTGAGGAGATCTGGATACCAGAACTGGCAGGGCCAGTCTGGGGCTACCAGAATCACCTGTGCCTTGTCCCACCTCGCCTTGAGAAGCACCTTGTGGATCAAGGGAAATGGGGGAAAGGCATAGAAGAGGCCCGGGGTCCACGGCCTCAAGAAGACATCCCCCTGCAGCGAGCCCTGCTGAGGGGGGACGGGCATGAAACAGCCTCAGCTTCACATTCTCCCTGGAGGCAAACAGGTCCACCTGAGGTGTGCCCCAGGGGGAGAATAGATCTTGTACTATCTCCGGCAGGAGAGACCACTTGTGAGATGCAGCACCTATCCGGCTAAGGGCATCGGCCAGAGTGTTGGAGGCTCCTGCCACATGGCTGGCTAGGAGATCCGCCTCCAGACTGCTCATGACAGACGAAGTGCGAAGGGCTTTCTTGCATAGAGGCAAGGAGTGCGTCCCGGCCTGGCGGTTTAGGTAGTACATGGTCATGGTGTTGTCCGTCTGGACCTGGACCACTTGACCCCGTACAAACGGAGTGAAGGCGGTGAGGGCTAGTCAGACCACTCGAAGCTCCAGCAGGTTGATGTGGCATCGAGACTCCTGAGGGGACCAGAGGCCGTGCGCTCTGAGCTCCCCCAGATGGGCTCCCCAACCCAGAGAGGCATCGGTTGTTAAGAGTGACCGTCGGCTCTGGGCAGACAAACGGGATATCCTCCTGCAGATAAGCCGGAACCATCCACCACTAGAGAGCGCTCCCCATCTCCTGTGTCACTATCACTGGCTGGTCCAGAGGACTGGAGCGCTAACACCATTGGCAGGCCAGCCCCCACTGCAGGGGACGCATATGCCAGCGGGCCCAACGGACCACGCTGGTGCAGGCTGCCCTGAGGCCCAGAAGTCCTGGGCAGGGCGCAACTGCCGAACCAGAAATGATTGGGCAAAGGAGGAAAGAACCTCGGCCCTGTCCGCCGTGAGCTGTGCTCTGGCTCAAAGAGAGTCGAGCTCTGCCCCAATAAACTGAATCATCTGCGACGGCACGGGTTCCGATTTGGCCTCCGTTGATGAGGAGACCAATCTGAGAGCAGACCTGGAGGCCAGATCCCTGAGATCCGCCTCACAGCTGGAACTCATGCTGCCGGCTGTACAGTCATGGAAGACTTGCCGACATGGGGTGCCCATTCCCCATGTTGGGATGTATCCCTCACATGCACACACACACATATTTGGCACACTGAGAGCCCACCCCCAGTATGCCTACATTATTTAAAATCCTGTGAAAACAGGAAAGAGTCCTCCGATGTTTTTTCTTTGATGCAGAATCCTGCATTGAAATTTGTGATCAATGCAGGATCCTGCATTGAAGTTGTCTGCCCTTCACTGACATTGGGGTGCCCAATCCCCATGTCAGTATGTATCCTCTCCTATAGTGTGGCACACTGGGAGCCCGCCCAGGTGTGCCGATATATGTTTTTTTTTTAAAATATGCTTTCCTACACTGGGATGCCCACTCCCAGTGTTGGATGACTGCCCCTCCCATCCCACTCTTATTTCCGATGGGGGTGCCCAATCCTCCTGTCAGTATGATGATCCCCCAAACCTCATGTGGCACACTGGGAGCTCACCTCAGTATGCCAGTGCTCAAAAGAAAATGTAAAAAAAAAAGTCCCAATTATATTTTTTAAATACCTGTAATAAAGGAAACCGCCCCTTGTAGTCTCCCAGTCCACCCTCCCCTATCCCCAACCTCCCTCTGTGCACCCACCCCCACACTCCCTCACCCATACTTACCATCCGGAGGGCAGGATCGGTGATTTTCTGTGGACCAGAACATGTCTGCACTCTTCAAACTCCAACCACAAACTGAAGAAATTGAGGTAAGCTACATAATGGGAGTCGGTGGAGGTGGGGGTTCAACTAAGTTAATATCTCAGCCAATTTTAGGAATTTTGGCCCCAAATTTTAAACATGGGGTTCTTGAGACTCCTCCTTGTGAACATGTGAACTGTCATTTCATTTCTAGGTCCTGAAAGGTGTTTTTGCAGTCACTGCATGGAATCACCTTTTGGGATCAATTCAAAAACAACAGTGCCAATGTTCATGAGGTGGGTCCAAAAATACCATGTTGCAATTTTGGTGAAATGATTCCCAAAAATGACTACGTTATGAGTGTGCATTGCGCACTTTCCACGCACACTCATAACTTTGCCAATTCTTAATATTTTCACTCCAGATTTTCATCATTTGAATCATTTGTCACCTCCTTATGAACAGCACAGCTGACATTTTTCACATACTGCTCGAAATGTGTTTTCGCACCGGTGGCACAGAATGGTGTGGTTGCTGCACGAAATCAACTTTTGGAATGGATTAACAAAATGACAATGTTGCTATTCATGAGGGAGGACCCATAAAGCCCATGTTGAAAATTTGGTGAAAAAATTCCCTAAATGACTGCGTTATGGGTGTGAATTGTGCACTTTCTACGCATGCGTGTAACTTTGTAAATGTTTTCAAATTTTCAGCATTGCCATTTTTTCACACCACCTTATGAACAGAACAGCTGTCATTTTGCACATCCTGCCCAGAATGTGATTTTGCATCTGTGGCACAGAACGGCATGGTCGCTGTCCAAAATCAACTTTTGGAATGGATTAACAAATTCACATTTGCACTGTTCATGAGGGGAGGTCCCATAATGCTGATGTTGAACATTTGGTATAAAATTCAATAAAATGAGTGCCTTACAAGTGTGCATTTTGCAGTTTGTATGCAGACTCATAACTTTGCCAGTGTTTCTGATTTTTCACACTGTTGCTCTATCTGGATGGTGGTATGGGAGTGCAGGGTTTGAAGGACCCTACCTCCCAACATAACATATGGATACTGTTGTACTGTCTCACTGGAGGGATGGGAATGCAGGGTCCAAAGGACCCTGCACTCCCACTGTGACATATGGACAGTGTTGTACTATCTCAATGGATGCTAGCACCATGAATGTGGATGCTGTTGTACTATCTGGAAGGAGGAATGGGAGCACAAGGTCCAGAGGATGCTACAATCCCACTGTGACATATGTACACTGTTGTACTATCTGGAATGTGGGATGGGAGCGTAGGGTCCCAAGGACCGTGCACTCCCACTGTGACTTATGGACAGTGTTGTACTATCTCGATGGAGGGGTGGGAGCGCAGGGTCCAGAGGTCCCTGTGCTCCCATTGTGACATTTGGACAATGTTGTACTATCTCGATGAAGGGATGGGAGTGCTTCCACAGTAAAATGAGGATACGATTATGCTATCTGAAAAAGAAGGAAAATTCTTTGCAAAAAACCTTCGTTAATGCATCAGTTAGAGTGGATACCACAGCAACAAAAGCAGGGAAATGAGGCATTAGGGTTTCCAACCTTAATGCCCCACCCCAGGATTCCCATCCCTATCACCCCATACCCCCACCCTCCAGACATGAACAGGCATCGGGGTGTGCCATGGGGTCATAAGCCCTGTCACCCTGTTGTCCTATACTGTAGCATGTAAGCATGTTTACACATGGAATCAGGTGAGAGTTGGGTCTTATGACCCCATGGCACGCCCAGACGCCTGTTGGTGTCTGGAGCGTGGGGGATGGGGTGGGGCATTAGGGTTGGAAACCCTAAGGCCTCATTTCCCTGTTTTTATTACTGTGGTATCCACCTTAACTGATGCATTAACAAAGTTTTTGCAAAGAATACATATATATATATATATATATATATATATATATATATATGCACTGTAGTAATGCAGGTATAGTTAGGTTGGTGGGCCACTTTAATGTTAAACCCCAAAGTTTGCACTTTAATAACTTTGTAACTGTTTGTCTGATTTGCCTGAAATTCTGCATGCCTAGTGTCCTGCCATATACTGTATCTCTCAATCTTGAAAGTTTCATTCTAGTCAGATGTACAGTTGCAGAACTGTAGAGTGTCAAATAAGTAAAAAATATCCACCTTTTATGCATTTTTTGGTTGGGCTTAAAGGACTGAAAAATGTGTCTGAGCAGATTTAGATTTGTATCTTGTATGTCTATATGTGGTCTGGGTTAAATTGGTGCCTTTTGAAGATCTGGTGAAAAATATTATTCGTTCAAAAGTTATGTAAGTTTTTCATGTCCCATTTTAGCCTATGGGAAAATGTATATGTACACTGCAAAAACCTTTGTGAAAACTTTTGCGAAAAAATTTTTTTGTGCGTAAAAACATTTTTTTGTGTGCGAAAACATTTCATTATAAGGCATGGGGATGTCATGAAAAAGTTTTTGTTGTCGCAAAAAAATTTTTGTTGTCACAAAAACAATGCTTGAAAACATTGTCCCATGTGTTGTGTTCTTTGTCACTTCATTGTGCCAAGGTGGATTGTGTTTTTGGGCTGAAATTTGCAGGGTGGCAAACTCTGGTCCCACAGATGTGCCTTTTGGTGGTTTGGTCCCAAACCATTCAATGGCCCTATAGTTACAGTGGTCTGAAGTTGAGAAATTTCCCATAGGATAACATTTCGGCTCCCATATCTCGAAAATGATTTGAGATACAGATTTTTTGCTACCCGCAACTTAGTCCACCTTTAGGTGAACTAAGCCCATGTGGAGGTTTTGAAGTCATGATTACAACTACAGTGGAATTTTTTTCATTGTTGCTGTGGTTACTGAGATATTGCCAAAAAAGTGTTACAAGGGTTCCTTTTCAGTACTATGGGGCTGCTGTAGGGCTCCGTATTTATGTGTAAGTGACAGCGCAGGGCCCAGAGGGCCAATGCCCCCACATATGCATACCATTAGTAAAAAATGGGCAGTGTCAGGAAAGCACAGGACCTGGAGGGCCCATGCTCCCACACACATATACCAGTTACCAGTTACATTCCACTTTCTCAAAAAGAAGTGAAAGTCATTACAAAAAACTTCATTAATGTATCAATTAGGATTGATAGCACAGCATCAAAAGTGTAGAAATTCCTTGTTAGGGATACCATCCCTGCCACCCCACCTCCCTCCCCCCTCCACACAACAGGTGTTGGGGTGTGCCATGGGGTCATCAGGCCTAACTCTCACCCCATTCTCCTATACTGAGCATGTTAGCTTATTTACACATGGCATGGGGTGACAGTTGGGCCTGACAACCTCATGGCACACCCCGATGCCTGTTGCTGTGTGGAGGGTGGAGGGGGATAAGGTGGGGTGGTAACCCTAACACGGAATTTCCATGCTTTTTTTGCTGTGCTGTCAACCCAACTGATGCATTAATGAAGTTTTTACAAATATATATATATATATATATATATATATACATATCACCGATCTGCTGTGTGGAGTAATGGTGGGTGGTGCCAGATATACATGCAGGGACTGTTCCTTAGCCATTACATGCATGTCTTCACCGCCATTTCCCAAGCCCTCATGGTATAGTCAGAGGGCTGTAGTAGCTTGGTGTGAATGATTGTGCCATGGCTGCCAGCTCAGTCAGCTAGTGGAAAGGGCATGTAATGGCTATGGAAGCATCCTAGCATGTATGTGTATCTGGGGGATCCACACTAATTCCTGACTGTCATATTCCCGACATTAATTTGCCGGACACCGCAATCTTGACTGGGTTGTAATGCTGACTTATTTTTGCCCACTTTCAATAAGCTCGACATTTATTTTACTGAATGTTGAAATCCCGACTAGTCTACTGACTCACGCTGAAGGATATCAAATGGGTCTCCGTGGACCAAAAACAACTAAAGAAAAAGGGTATAGTAAATGAGTAAATACTGCAGCACTGCAGCTAGCATAGGAAGCATGAACTTGCACTGGAGAGTCGAGCTGGCTGGGCTATAACATTTCACGGCCCTTTTAAATGGAGCCACAAGGTGGAAACAGGTTAACAAGGGTAGGAAGAAAGAAGAACCAGGACCTGATCCAGAACACACCAGGGAGCCTACGCGACGTCTGATGCCAGCAGCGGGTCCCCTTGCACTACCCCATACTGTCTTCCTTTACCATAACTCTGGCTCCATTTTAAAGCAGCAGTGCATTCAATTACACTCCCTATGCTATCCCCTCAGATTTTTGCATCTCATTGTTGCTTTTTATGAAAAGTAATAAAAATACCTTCAGTGCCTGAATTTGCTCATTCGCCATAGCCCTTTTTCCTTTAGTTATTTTTTGGGCCACAGCACTGCAGCATTTACTCTGGATTCCGAGTTTCAGTTAGTCTGACTATATTGCCCTCACTAGCCCACACCAGCAAGTCCTCATGTCAGACTATCCACACCGGCTTCTAAATACTCTCACCTTTCTTGCACCTCTTCTTCGGATACCTGCCTGTCAATCTGGATGGAGTGGGTGGCCTACATAGAAGAGAAGAGAAGCTACTTGAGTCTTTATCACCAGTCAGCTCCTTTGCTGACAGTATCTGCATCAGAGGGCAGTTACTGGAAGGCGGTGGTTTTCTGAGGTACTGGTACTGACTCAAACAAACTTGGAGTGGGAATTAGTTTTAGTGTATTCATTTGGGATGGACTGAAGTCACCGATTTACTACCTGTGTTTCTTTACTGCTGTTGTTGGGGTATATGCAAAAATGGCACAGCAACTGGGCCTTTTTACTTTTATTTTGCTTTTTATATGTCTCTTTCAGGGGATGCGTACTATTTCCTGCAGCACTTAAAGCTTAGTCTGACACAACCTGACATGGCAAATGTCGGGGAATCTGAGTTTCGGCTTTTCGCAACTGTTGGCATTGTTTGTTGGGCTTTTGGTGTCAGGCTATAGAACGATGGGATTATGCTTGTCAGGAAATTGTACCCAACCCATATCTGGCATCACCCACCATCACTCCACACAGCAGATCGGTGATATTTATTTATTTATTTGTTTGTTTGTTTGTTTACCGGGTAGATGCGCTGATTCAGTGGATCATTTTCAGGCATGACCCAGGCCATAAGGATGGTACATGGCTAATGCAGACAATACACTTACAATAACAGAGAAAGGTACAGGAAATAGAATACATTGAATATATTGAGTACAGCTTGGTACAATTAGGTGCAAGAAAACAGCTGAAACACAATCGAGTAGCAACTGAAGTGTGGGGTGCAATATACATGATGTACAATCAGTCAGTCTTATGAGTGTTCAGCATTGTACAACAGGACAGTTTAGTCTTAGGTACAGAAGAATTAGGACTCTCATCGAAGGATAGCCATGCCTCACCCCCAGCCACCCACCTGGGCAGCAGCAGGACAGGGGTGTGGGTGTAGTAGAGGTGTGGGTCAATTTTACAGAAGCAGCACATTTAAAGTTATGTAAGTACCCAACACACATTGTGAAACAGGTTAACAACTACACAGCATTGCAGTTACAGTATAGTTATACAGTAGTTACAGTGACACTTAAAATTATCCTTCAGAAATCATTCCCTCATGAAGTCACTGCAGTATAGCGTAGTGGTTAAAAATACTGACCTGCTGAACCTGGAGAACTGGTTTCAAATCCCAGAGCCACCACTTGTATACTGTGTGACTAATAAAAAAGAACTAAAAATAAACATGCAATCTAACATTGTAAATTGCTATACAATAACAATTCATTAATTTACATAAATACTTATTAACTTTTAACAGTGTTGTAGTTACTAAGGAATGTGCTGTTTCTGTGGCATTGTTTTCACAGTTAATGCCTAATTAACATGTACTTACAAAGTAAGCACGTAGAAACTGACACTTAAAATATAGTGTAAGAAGTAGGGTGTAACAGTGCCATAGTTACTAAGGAATTTGCTGCTTCTGTGGCATTGTTTCCACAGTAAATTCCTAACTAGCATGTATCTGCAAAGTAAGTACACAGTAACTGACACTTAAAGGACATGAAGAAGGGTGTAACTACTATACTTATATTGAATGCCAATGTTATAGTTCTGATGTATGATTTCCTTCAGAAATCATTCCCTCATATGCTTACTGCTAATAAACATATAATCTAATATTCTTCATTGCTATAAAACTACATTGTTTACTTATACAATAAAATAATTTATGTAATTACTCATTGGTTTGTAACAGTGCTGTAGTTACTAAGAAATATGCTGCATCTGTGGCATTGACCCACACCTCTTCTGCCCACACTCCCCAGCCTGCTACGGCCCAGGTGGATGGCTGGGGGTGGGACATGGCTACATACCATGCTTTAGCACTGATCTGCTGTGTGGAGTGGTGGTAGGTTGTGAAGGATACACAGATAGGGACCCCTTCTGGTGTGTAGTTATACAAATTGCATGAAGTTGTAGTTACACATGCAACCACAACCATCTTTTAGTACAAACTGATTTATGTTGGAAGTGTAACTACACATGTAACAGCTGTTGCAAAGTGCAACAGAAAAATTGATTTATGCTAGAAGTGTAACTACACATGTAACAGCTGATGCAAAGTGCAACATGCATAGTTACATTTGCCAGACAGACTTGATTTGAGGCAGAAGGGAGGCAACAGGAATTGCACTAAACTATGTAGCTTAGATTCAGTGCAAAGAAGTGCGAAGTAATGCACCTGGGAAACAAAAACCCAGGGGGAAGAGTACACAATGGGGAGGGGGTATTAACAACAACAAAAATGGAAAGGGACCTGGGGTAGTCATATTAGATGACCTAAAGGTAAACAAGCAATGTGAGAAGGCACTAAGGATGGCTGGGTGGATACTGGGATGTATAGGGAGAGGCATCACCAGTAGAAAACAGGAAGTTGTTATTCCTCTGTACAGACAGTTGGTGAGACTACATCTGGAGTACTGCATGCAGTTCTGGAGACTCCATATCCACAAGGACATAGACAGGATGGAGGCAGTCCCAAGGAGGGCAACTAAAATGGTGCAGGGTCTGCAACAGAAGCCATACAAAGAGAGACTAAAGGAGCTTAATATGTATACCCTTGAGGAAAGGAGGGGGAGGGGGGACATGATAGAAACTTTCAAGTACCTCAAGGAATCAACAAAATCAAGAGGGTAGCATCTTTCAGAAAAGAGATGTGCAAGAACAAGGGACACAATTTGAAGATGGGGACATCTCAGGGACAATGTGAGGAAGTATTTTTTACAGAGAGGGTGATGGATGCATGGAATGGCCTTCCTGAGGAGGTCATGGGGTCACAACAGTGGGGGAATTCAAGAATGCATGGGACAGAAATAAGGCAATTATGTTGGGGGGTAGGAAGAAATAGGCTGTTGGTTAACTAGGATCTGCAGCTTATCTAATTGGTAGGGAAATGGACAGACTAGGTGGGCCAAGTGGTCCTTATCTGCCATCAACGTCAATGTTTCTATGTTTCTACCAGTTCATGCAAATTGTGTAACTATACCAAACTGCAAATGTGAAACTAGTTAACTACTTCATTGTAATTGCATGTAACTACACAGAAGTTACATGGTAGTTACATTGTAGCTAAACAGTAGTTTTAGTGTAGTTAAGTACACATAAAATAAAGTGTTACCGGCTTTTCTTTTCTTAAAAAGACTAATCACCCTCTTATGACATGGTTTATACTCATTAAATGAATAATTAAAAAAAATCATAACTCTGTTGGAACTACCATGGCAATATTTAGATATTTGGTCAAGTAAACAAATATAGGGCAGTACCAATACATTTAGCAATAATATATTTTTGCAAGAGAACATTTGCAAATGGAGAGAGCTTTTACTAAATTGTGAGTTCCCTTCCTATCAACAATTAAAATTACATTTTAAAAATTACAGAATAACCCATTTCTCATATTATACACTGTATCATAAATGTAAAATGTTATGCCAAATTTTTAAAGCTGAGGTGAAATCTATTTCAACAATCTTGACCCAACAGGATATAGTTATCAATATGGGTACTACAAGCTATTGTCCAAAATATATTATCAGATTGTACAAGAATGTTTAAATAACAAATCCACTATAAATCTGAAATAGAATCAAGAAACTGGTCAAAAATTAATTCAACAACAATGGGTGAATACGAGACAACAGGCTAATAAAACATACATATCAGCAGGAAACAAAACAATTCAAAAGGAGGTTAGTAAAGCTTATTATATTCTGGTACAAATTTTCAAATTAATCAGACCGATGGTGGTCAATGTTGCTTAGTTGGCTTCAGTGTGGAAAGCTGGGAACACATTTCACTGCTTTTGATCATGCCCCATATTTTTACATGGTAGATTAAAGTTAGAGATATTTTGCAGAAAATATTAGATAAGCCTATTCCCTTAAAAGGCAGATTTATTTTATTCAACAACTATAACGGACTATTACAAAATAAGATACACTGTAAACATTTTTCTCTGGCCACTATGGCCTTGAAAATGCTGATACTCAAGAACTGGAATATCAGTATTTGCCAAATTTAGGAATAAATAATTGGTGGAATACCTTTAATGAAACCATGTCATTTGAAAAACTACTTTATACTTTGGATGAAACTGCAGATGATATCCATGGAAATACATGGAGACAAATCCAAGTCCATCTACCTATAAAAATGAGACAATAAAACCCCATATGTTCCATTTTATATTTATTGGATCTAATGTATTAAAAGATAAGAGCTTCCAGCACAGGGTAGGGAGTTGGAATATAATACCTTTAACAGTGTTCAGGGAGAATTATGTTTCCTTTTATAACCCACTTGGTAATAGTACATGAATTTTCTATTTCTCCCTATGGTTTAGTAGATTAATTTGGGTAAAAGTTTTCTTTTTTCCCCCTTTTTATTCTTTGTATTGTATTATTATTTTTTTTTCTCTTTTTGATTTGTTATAATATATTACAAATTCAATAAAGATTATTTAAAAAAAAGAAAATAACAGTGGCTGGTTTGACTCGGAGTAAGCATGTCTCCCAATCTTCTTGCAGCCCCCCACCCACCAGAGAGACACATATAGACACATCCTGTTTCATTTAGTTTTTACTTTTTTAAATCAGTTGTGTCTTTTTGTATTGATGAAAACACTAAGAGTGTCCTGTGTAATTACAAGCATGCCGCCTGGTTTATCATGAACAAGCATGTCCCTCAGCAGCAACCATAGTGAGTTTTTGCTTCACATTTTCCTTATATAGCAGTAAAAGCAACTGGCTGTTTCATCAGGTTGCTCACTCTTCCAAAGAATATTTACTTCAGGTTGCTGGGAAGTGTCATGGGCTGGCTGGCGAATGGGCAGATGGGTGGCCTGGTGGGTGGCCTGCAGTTTAGCTTCAAGATTGTGATCAGCTACTGTTCTGTGTCAGAGTTTTCTTCATAAATAAGAAAAAGCAGATTGTGTCATGAGGGCACAGATTTCCTTTGCTGGAGTTTCAGCAGCAAGAGGCAGGTGAGCTGCACAGCTGGTGAGTGTTCTGGTGACCTATGAACAGGCAGTGTTTGGGAAGCTTGGAGTGAGGTGAGAAATTTTCATTTCAAAATAGTCTGAGAGGTATGGATCTCTGGTTGTGCAGCATCCTTGTGAGACAAACTAGGCCTTTTTGGCATATTATGGCTGGATAAGAGAACACCACAATTTGCCTCTTGCCCAATCTAAAGTCAGGAAATCTTCTATACATTTTATAAATTAATTTATAAAACAGCAGTAAGAAAAGAAAGAGTGGGATTGGATGTAGCTGTGCAGTAAGATGTGTCTTACCACACAGCTTAAGCACAATAACCCATTCGAAGGTGTACAGTTAGACAGGTCTTACTGCACTTCTGAGGTGGCTGAAACTGTTTGGTTGTGCATAGTGCTTTACCGTTCAAACAGGTCCAAAAAGTGAGGTATGCACTTAAAGGAAAACGAGACAAATATTTGCATCCAAACCAAATGGTTTAATGTTACTCCTTGAAAGTAACTGCAGGTAACAGTGGTGCAATGCTTGCCCCTAGTGCCTTGACTCACAACAAGTCTTCAAGGAGGTAACGTGATTGGAAAGCGCAGATCATTTTAAGCTCCAATTAATTACATATTCATGAGCAGTCCATTTGGAATTTAAAGGAACAGCTTGAAGACTACAATAAAGTGCACTATTTAAAGTACACATTTTTCTCTTTTATATTTTAAAAATTTTTTATATCTATTTCTTATTTCTGTATTTAATATTTTTGTAATGTTTTATATATAAAAAAACTCATTTTCATTTTGTCAATATTGAAAAGAAAAAAAGAATACTAAAATTCATAAATTCCTATAATAACAAAACATTCAAAGACATACATACAATGTTATAATAAAATGTAAAGCAAGAGCATCTTATCTAAGAGAACACCCTCTACATTGCACATTTAAATTCATAAGCAAGTCTCTTAATGAGCACTTTCCAAACAGAAAACTGTTAAATTGTTAAATTTGTTATATACAAATACCATAATTAATATATGGAGAGCTCTAGTTTGAGGACTATGCAACAAAGGTGGAATGAAATAAGCAATAAAAAAATACAAAAAAGAGGGATATATTGTTTTGAAGCTCCTGGATTGTAGATGGATCCAAACAACAAGGCTTTATCAATCTTTTTTTTTAACTCCATTTTTTCTCACCTGCTACCCTGGTACACTCGCAATTGTCTCCCACTGGCCACGATCATGCTAGTGCCTGCCTGAAGCTCTCCCCACTGGGATATCGGGGACAGACACTCCGCAGCCTACCTGATCCATTGACCGGGCCCCACAATCACCGAACCAAGGCAGGACAGGGGGATTGGGTGAGCCAGTGGGTTGAGTCTGACATTGGGCATGTGCTGGCAGGACATGGGAGAGCACCATTGCCTATCCAGGAAGCAGGGGTATTTCTGTGTTTTTCATCCCTGGAGTGTGGAAATGCAATGACGTCTGTGCACAGGATGTGCTGACACCAGCCAGTGCTCCAACCCTTATCTTTGGCAGCACGAGCTGCAGTGCTCCCCAGTCTCCACTGGGGGCCATTGGTGCACAGTGCAAGCCCTCTACCCACCCCAGGAGAGGAGAGCAGTCCTCTGGATGCTCGATCCTCTCCCTCCCCAGCCAACCCCCCGATGACCCGAGTCTGTTCCCGAACCCAGGTCGCCGGGGTGCCGCAAGATGTGGCATCTGGCACCTCAACCCTCAGCACCACTGGGATGACTCTTCCTTGATCTTAACTCCCCAAACTTTAGTAACGGGTAGGTGGGAGGTGTCAGCCCAGAGAGATAATTTAAACCATGTTGATACCTAAAAAGCAATAGAAAATCATTGTAAAACTAATATAATTATATATTCCTTACATTCAGTGGTTATAATACTTTACAGTAAACAAAGCTAGGTCATAGCATTTTAAGTACATACTTTATTTTTAAGCTTTTAAGAAAGGTTTTAAGTACCATTGATTATTTAGTCCTTTGGTTAACACTATTTAATGTGAAAATCCACTTACTCCCTTTGTGGAGCAAAGTGTTGGGACAATCTCCACCTGATTTGGGTAATGGAATCCACTTCAAACCCATGAACTGTAGACATTCAGGTGAGGAGTTATGGTATTGTGAAAATGTATTCCAACTGGGGTGTCAGATCTATTACCAATAATAGATTTGATGTGCTCTTGAATTCTTTGTTTTAATGGTCGAACAGTTTTACCAACATAAATTAATCCATAGTTCACACAGTACATATACAACATACTCAAGTATCACAGGTAATACATTTCTTATAGTCATAATTTTTTAAGGTGATAATGGATGCTGATTTTACCTGGTTTTGCAAACTTGCAAATATTGCACCAATGGCATTTGAGAAAAACCTTTCGGTCTAGAGGGCATCCAGTTAGATGTAGCCATAGTCTTTGCATTCAGCTGTGGATTAATTTATCTTTCAAATTGCAAGCCCTCAGCTCTCTAGTCCTGGGGAAAAGGGTGGCTGCACACTGTGCTCTGGTGGTCCCTGGGATGCCAGAGGCTACAGGCGCTGGGTGCCAAGTGGGGGCACGGCAGACATCCGCACATTGTGTATGGATGTCATTGCGTCTGTGCTCCTGTCAGAGAAAGGAAAAGGGGAAAATGGCAGCATAGTCCATGGCAGCAGTGGCTGCAGCTTCATTGGCCGGCGATGCCTGAATAAAGGCGTGTGCGGTACTGGATCCTCGCCGGGAACGCGGGGACATGGGGGCCTTTCGATGGTGAGCTGCATATACCAGCTGGGCATGTCAGCTTTGGGGTTGGCGGTGAAGGAAGAGCAGTGGCTGGGTAAACAGGCAGGACTGTGGCTACAGGCGACCAAAAAGAGATGTAAAAAAAAAATGGCAAGCCCTGCTAAATGTTACTCTAGATTTGGGTCCCTGCACACTTTACTTCTTCATCTGCTAGCAAGATTGACCTATTTTTATGTACTATATTGCCAATCTGTCCAGCCATATGGTTTTATTCTGTTATAAAGGTGCTTGGGACATTTTCTATTATCTCTGGTTTCTCATGGTGTAGCAGTGACTCCCTTGAAATTAAGTCCACTTTCTATTTTGATTTCATCAGTAGATTTTTATCATAGCCTCAAGCTAAAAACCTGTCAATAAGTTAAAATTCTTGTGTGCTGTATGTAACATCATTAGTGCAATTCCTTCTAAGTCTCAATAGCTAGCTAAAGGGAATTGACTGCTTGAGACTTGAGGAATGGGCACTCTTTGAATGTAACACGGAATTGGTGGCTGTAGGTTTTCTGTATGTTTTGGTATTAATAATGCTGTTAGCCCCTTCTGTGACACTTAACATAAGATCCAAAAAATCTAGGGTATAGACATTAGTTGTATGTCAAAAGTGCAAGCTAAGGTCAGTAGTGTTAATCCAATTCATAAATTCTGATACCTCTTCTTCACTACCCTGCCATATACAAGATATCATCAGTAAAATGAAACCAGTGGGCAATATTTTTTATAGTAAGGATTTATGTCAGAGTTGAAAACAATTTCTTGTTCCCAAAGTTCCAAGTACAGATTAACATAACTGGGTGCCATAGAGGCCCTCATAGCTGTTCCACACATTTGTAAATAGTCAATTCCTTCAAAATCAAAATAATTATGGGACAAAATAAATTCTAAAGACTTCAAAATAAAGTCCACAGGTACATTCTCCACATCCTGATATTTTTCTAGAAAAAAATCTAGTGGCTGTGACACCTTTGTCATGAGGGATAGAGGAATAAAGGACTTCAGCATCAATACCTAGCCACCTAAAGCTCTCATTCCAAGTCAGATTTTGTAGTTTTTTTTCAAAAGATCAGTAGTGTTTTCCCTGTTCCCCACTGGTTTCATTTTATTGATGAAATATTGTGTATTTGGTAGGGCAGTGAAGAAGAGGTATCAGAATTTATGAACTGGATTAACACTACTCACCTTAACTTGCACTTTACACAGATCACTAATGTCTATACCCTGTATGTTTTGGATCTTATGTTAAGTGTCACAGAAGGGGATAACAGCATTATTAATACCAAAACATATAGAAAACCTACAGCCACCAATTCCGTGTTGCATTCAGAGCCCCCCAAGTCTCAGGAAACACCGCTGCAATAGTTGCCATTTCTATTTCTTTTTAAAATAGTAATCACTTTCATAGTGATTTTGACAACCTTTATGTCATTAAAGGAACCGTCAAACTGTTCTGGTACTGTGAGTGTGGAGACAAGATCTTCACTGACAGTTCCCACAACATTTTGAGCGTCTGCCTAGGCCCTGACCACAGCATGAAAACCTGCAAAATTTGGCAGGGTTTTAATTCTGTGACCAGGCAATGCCATAAAGGGGCTCTTGAAAACACCTTCTCAAACAAAAGGTAGCTAGGATGGAGACTGACACAACGACTGCAGATGACACAAAGATCTACAGCAGGGTTGATACACAAGGGGGGGGAAGGATGAGAAGGGACTAAGCAAGGCTGGAGGAATGGTCAAAAGTATGGCAGCTTAGATTCAATGCAAAGAAGTGCAAAGTAATGCACCTGGAAAACAAAAAAATCCAGGGGAAGAGTGCGCAATGTGGGGGGTACTAACAACAACAAAATAGAATGGGACTTGATGGTAGTCATATCAGAAGAACTAAAGGTAGGCAGGCAATATGAGAAGGCAATAAGGAGGACTGGGGGATACTGGGATGCATAGAGAGGCATCACCAGTAGAAAGGAAGAAGTTATTATACTCTTGTACAGCAAGTTGTGAGACCCCATCTGGAGTGCTGCATGCAGTTCTGGAGACCCCATCTCCGCAAGGACATAGACAGGATGGAGGCAATCCAGAGGAGGGCAACTAAAATGGTGTAGGGTCTGCACCAGAAGCCATCTGAAGAAAGACTAAAAGAGCTTAATATGTATACCCCGAGGAAAAGGAGAGAGGAGGACATGATAAAAACTCACCTTAGAGGAGTAAACAAAGTCAAGAGGGCAGCATCTTTCAGAAAAAGAAATGTGCAAGAACAAGGGGCACAATTTGAAGATAGAGGGGGATGGCTCAGAGGCAATGTAGAAGATATTTTTCATGAAGAGGGTGGAGGATGCATGGAACAGCCTTCCTGAGGAGGTTGTGGGGTCTAAAATAGTGAGGGAATTCAAGAATGCATGGGACAGACATAAGAGTAATTCTAGTGGGCAGTAGGAGAAAGTAGGCTGTTGATTAACTAGGATCTGCAGCTTATCCAATAGGTACAGAAATAGGCAGACAAGGTGGGCCAAGCAGTCCTTATCTGCTGTTAAAGTCTATGTTTCTATAAGAAGGAGCTCCAGCAAAAGAGTACAGCCATGTCATCGGCCCACTCGATCGAGTCCAGGTCATCCAAATCCTGGGACAAGGTGCTAGGAAGTCACAAGCACTGGGACAAGGACAAGGAGAGTCTCCTTGATGCATTCCAGGTCACCCATCCACCCTGCAGGTACAACCTCCTCAGAGCTGTCGTCTGCTCCAGTGGCACTACCAGGCCTAGCACGGCTGATATGCTGCCATCAATGTTGGGGACTTAACCTACCCTGTTCATTTCTCTAGTGCCACCAATCGACCATAAGGGGTGCCAATGCTTAGGTGATTATGTCATCTTTCTCAGACATGATTAGATACCTGCAACCTGGCCTCCCAGTTCGGGGGGGGGGGTGGTCTGTCGACAGAGTCTATTACTAATCTCTCATCAATCCGCAAGGTGCAACCTTACCACAGATGCCTCCTAGAGCACCACTGACATCACAGCCCACTCCTTTTCCCCATTGTCCCACTCCAACAATGAGTATTAATATAGTCCTGACTTAATAATGCAGGATGAGGAGGAGGCTGAAGACAATGCTGAAGGACACTATGGCCATGGCTCCAGCTCCACTGTATCCACTTGCAGTGAGGACCCTGTGATCTACACACCAAGCTCCCCTCAAGAGGATCCCACTTTCCTCACCTTCAATTGCAAGCTGCTGTGAGCTGTGATCTGGAGGAACAGAACACTGCTAAGAAATATCTCATAGAGTACCTGGAATTGCCAGAATCTCCTGGAACTGTGGTGCCACCTCTGCTCCCTGTTTTAGAAGATGCCATATTTGCTAATTGGTATAGGCTAAACAATATAACTAGCTATTCCAGAAAGCATACAAAATGTACATGGCCCCTTCTGGGAAGCCATTGTATACTTAAAGATAACAGAGATTAAAATAAATATTTCCTGAATTAACTCTAGAAACACCATCTTCCACCTTGAGGAAGGGTATTATGGACACCCTGAAATGTTGGTGGGCTTTGGGGTATTTTTATAGTACACAATAAACTTTGATATTCTGAATATGAAAGTTGGTGAGTGATCACTATGTTCCTGTACACTCAGTAGTTTTGTCTGGCACTTATAGGAACAGACTACCCTTGATTCTTTTTAACCTAGGGTATAACCGGAGGCTGGCACATCTTCGTTGAATTGACCTGATACTAGCCAGGTATCCTCTAGGGGACCTGGAGGTGATACAGCTGATACTACACCCCTTGTGTGGATCTTGAGGCTTGATTGAAGAAAACATAATGGATTACAGGGAGCCATATCTTGTTGGGGTATAAACTCTGGTGCACTAGGACATCAGCTGGTAGTATGGATAATTTTGATGAACTGGGTAAATTACAGACAATAGATCTGTATCATTATTACCGCTGAAGCAGATGAACATCAGATTTTGCAGGCATTCACTACTAAGAGAAACTCTGCAGGTACAAAAGTGCAGCAGAGTTTACTACCAGATCAGAATCACTTGAACAAAAGCAGATTAGGTTACAATGGCATCCCTAACTCTAACCTAATAAAAAGAATACCTAGAGAGTTAAGAATTCATCTTGAACCTAATCTAGGTTTTACTAATCTGGACTTTGAAAAACATTGGGATTGGGTTACAAATAAGGCCTCTGATGACTTCATGTTATTGTCACTAGAGGCTATAACTACAGAATTAAAATCAATAGAGAATGAAATAAGGAGCACTGAGACTTACCATAAAGAGAATGTGAGCACACAGGATTACCCAGCCTTTCTGGGCGAGATAAATAAGAGCGTGGAAAAATATGAGGAGGAAGAATCAGAGTGGTTAAAATTAAAAAGTTTAAAAAAGACTTGGTAGGTTATAGGGGTGGCAAAGTGTCTGTGGATAAAAGACAACAAAAATTATACACCAAGGACTAACTATAACATACATTTAGACAGTTAATTGAATTCTTCAGATAGTGAGGCACAGAATAGAGGTGGAGGTTACACCACCATGTTTTTTTCCCTCAGAGAGGCCGGGGGAGGTCACAGACCATACTGAGGGAGATAGGGAGGATACTGGAAAAGGGAGAGATCCAGAAGAGGGACCATCTGGGGACGAAGGGCCCAGAATAAGAGAGGAACAAAAGGATAAACAGGAGGAGAGCAAGCAGGAGAACAAAAAAAACAAAACAAAAAGGCAAGTCACAACAACAAACAGTGCTAAAGGAGAGACAAGAAACCAGATCAGGGTTTAGAAGAAGTGACATTAGTCTTCAACCTTTCTGACAGGACATTGACAGAACAGGAGATGAATCTATTATCTTAAGGACTAACTTTCAGCCACACTGTCAGATAAATCAATCTGGATTAAAACTGGATCTATAAAGATTTTTTAGGAAACTGAAATTGAGATTTGTTTTGACATTAGGGTGGGTGAAGGATTCTTCTAAATCCAGAACAAAAAAACAATTGGAATTATCAAGAAAAATGGGTGTTAAATCTTGCCTTCTACCCCCAGGTTCTATACCAGCTAATGTCCAGATTTACTGTGATATTGTACAGAAAGATTGTGATGAGTTTTTAAACAGTGTGTGTCACTTGGATAGGAGACAGAAATTTGAATCTGTCTGCCATCCAATTTGGGTCCCTAAGAATTTGGAGAATGATAGGAATATTGTAATTAAAAGCGGATAAGGGAGGGTCTATGGAGATACAAAATGATAAGAACTGCAGAAAAGAATGTGAAAGGCACTTGAGTAATCAGGAGAATTATTGCTGAGCAGGAAGTAACCTAGTGGAGGAGATTAGAAGGATTATAGTTGAATTACTGGATGAAGGGGTAGATCGTAATTGGATTGCAGATTGGGAATATAAGGCTTTGAAATGTACACCCAAAAACACCGGTGTTCTGTGCACTCCATAAAGTACATAAAAGCATGGAAAACCCACTAAAAAGACCCATTGTGGCAAGGATTGCAGGGGTACTAGAATCCCTTTCTACCTTTATTGACTATCACATTAAGGGATTGGTGGAAACAATGAGATCCTTTGTTAAAGACACTACAGATATTAAAATGGTAGAGGACATGAATCTAGGGGCAACAGATATTGCTGACTGCATTTTGGTGACCTGGGACCTCAAGGACCTTTATACCTCCATTCTTCCTGCGGGCGGGCTGGAGGCTTTGAAAGAAATCCTAACAGAACAGAGTGGATAAATGTACCCCTGAATGAGTTCCTGATCAGGCTAGCAGAGATAGTACTAAGAACTATTTTCTGTTTGAGAATAATTTTTATTGGCAGAAAAGAGGGACAGCGATGTGGTCTACCATGGCCCCATTGTATGCCAGCATACACATGGACACTTTTGAGAGGAGGTACATTTATGAGAGGGAGCAAAACAAATTTTCTGGATTTGATTATACAATGGAAACACTTTATAGATGATATTCTGGTAATTTGGAAGTGAAAGAGGAGGAATTGGAAGGATTTCATCTCTATTTAAACAGTAGAGTGGAAAACTTGATTTTGTTAGAACCAGAGCCGGGGCTTTATTAGTTTTGTAGATACAGAAATTTATAAAAAGAATGAAAAGCTGCACCAGATTATACCATAAACCAACGGACAGAAATACTATACTACAAGCTAAAAGTTTCTACCCACAGAAACTTCTGGAGGATATTCCTGTGGAACAATTATTGAGGGCCCAGAGGAACTGTACAAATATATTACAGTTGCAGAAGATATGGAAAAATTATTTACACAAAGGGACTACAGTAAAGAAACAAAGAGAAGGCATGCTTGAGAGCAAATGAAATAGACAGGAATGACCTGTTGACAGCAATTGGAGAAAGGGGGGCAAAAGGACATGGGAGTAGTGTTCTTCACACCTTACTCAGACAGTTTGGGTACATTAAAAATAAAATATACAAACATCAGCAGGTCTTGCAAGCAACTATGGAAGGATGAAGCGTGTTTAAAGAGCCATCATTGGTGGTAGCAAATAAAACAAAAAAAATTTGAAAGACAGGATTATGCATAGTGACCACTCGATACTTAAGGACATGAGCGGTAACTTTCTGGCAGACCTAAACATCAAATAAACTATCCCAGTGGATGGCGTGCTCACTGCTCTAATACATATCGATTCAAGGACATACAAAACAATGCTGCAGATGCAAAGTTTGAGATTAAGGAGTTTATTAACTGCCAAGCAGCAGGGGGTGACAAATTGTATAAGATGACCATGTGTTTTGATCTGTATAGGGATAACAGGGACAGCGCTCAGGAAGAAGAGTAGGACAACATAAAAGTGAAGTAAGAAATGAAAATCTGAATTTCCCTGTAGCAAGACATTTTAAAGCAGCTGGACACACCATCCCAATCCTTAGATTTTTTGGTACTGATAAGGTAATTTTGCCATGCAGAGGAGGTAATCTGGAACAAAAGCTGTTCATGAGAGAAGCCTTCTGCATCAGTCTGTTTAAATCAATGGATAAAAAGTATGGGTTAAATGAAGAAATAGATTTTTTTCCAATAATTGAACCTTTTGTCTCTGTTTTCTTCTAGATTCAACATCTGTCTTTCATATCTTCCTGGGAGGAAAATGTTAACATCATACAGGTTCTATCTGTATTATCATACAGGTAACACATATTGTATGTCATAGAAACATAGAAATTGATGGCAGATAAGACCACTAGGCCCATTCAGTCTGCTAATTTTTCCTACCTACTGCCAAAGCCACAGACTCTATTTGATCCCTAGCTTTACCTTCTCTTTTCTATTGCTAGGGTTCTCCTATGCCTGTCCCATGCATGTTTTAATTTCCCCACTGTGTTTGCCCCCACCACCTCCGCTGGGAGTCTATTTCATGCATCCACCGCCCTTCCTTGAAAAAAATACTTCCTCACTTTACCCCTTAGTCTACCCCTTCCAACTTCATGTCATGCCCCCTCATTCCTGAACATTTCCTTTTCTGAAAGATGCTACCATCCGGTACCCTATTTATGCCTTTTAGATATTTGTAGGTTTCTTTCATCTCTCACCTGTTTCTCCTCTCCTCCAGGGTATACATATTGAGCTCTCTCAGTCTCTCCTCATATGACTTTTGGGCTAGGCTCTACATCATCTTTGTTGCCCTTCTTTGAACTGCCTACACCTTGTCTATGTTCTTATGGAGATGTAGCCTCCAGAACTGGACACAGTTCACCAAATGAGGCCTTACCAATGATCTGTACAGTGGCATCACCACCTCTTTTCTTCTGTTGATGATACATCTCCCTATGCATCCCAGCACCCCACTGACTCTCCCCACAGCCTTGGCACATTGTTTGGCCAACTTTAGGTCATCAGATATGATTACACCCAAATTCCTTTCCTGCTTGGTGAACATCAGTATCCCCCCCATCAGGTAATCCTCCCCTGGGTTCTTGCACCCCAAATGCATTTTCACTTTTTCATATTGAATTTCAGCTGCTACACTCTAGACCATTCCGTCAGTTTACCTAGGTCCCTCTTCATATTTACTACCCCTCCCAGAGTGTCCACTCTGTTGCAGATCTTAGTGTCATCTACAAAGAGGGACACCTTCCCTTCCAGCTCCTTTGCAATGCCACTTATGAAGACATTAAACAGGACTGGCCCAAGAACTTATCCTTGTGGCACCCAGCTGGTCACTCTCCCTTCCTCAGATTGAGTTCTATTTACTACCACCCTCTGTCTTCTAGCACTTATCCAGTTTCTAACCCAGTTTACCACCTTGTGACCCACTCCCAGGCTGTCAGATTGTTCTCAAGTCCTTTATGTGGAACAGTATTGATGGTCTTATAGAAACCAGGTAGGCAACATCCACTGCTCCCCGATCCATGATCTTAGTCACCCAGTCAAAGAAATCTATTAGATTTGTTTAACATGACCTTCCTGCTGCAAATCCATGCTGTGTCAGATCCTGTGCTCTGCTGGATTCAAGGTGGTCTACAATCCTTTCTTTAAGTAGTGATTCCATAATTTTCCCCATTATTAAGGTGAGGGTGACTGGTCTATAGTTTTCAGCCTCTTCCCTACTCCCACTTTTGTAAAGAGGGACTGCACCTGCCCTCCTCTAGTCCTCTGGAACAACCTCCATATCGAGTGATTTGTTGAACAGGGCTGCCAGTGGTGTTGCCAGCACCTCCCACAGTTCCCTTAATATTCTAGGATGTATCCCATCCGGTCCCATTGCCTTGTCCACTTTCAGTTTTGTAAGTTCTTTTGAGACTCTCTCTTCTGCAAATGGACTGGTATCCACCTCCCTTCCATATTTGCTGATGTTGCCTAGCTGTGGTCTCTCACCTTCATCTTCTTCTGTGAATATAGAACAAAAATATTTTTCAGTATTGATGCTTTTTCCAGGTCCCCTTCCACACACTACCCTTCTTCCTCTTTAACCATTACAATCACACTATTGGTTGTTCTCTTTTCACTAATGTACTCATAAAAAGTCTTGTCCCTTTTTTTTTTCACTTCCTGTGCTATTTTTTTCTTCCATTTGCATCTTTGCACTCCTGACTGCTTTTCCTGCCTCCTTCTGTTTATCCAGGTACACTACTCTGTCCTCCTTCTTCTGTGTTTCCTTGTATTTCCTGAAAGCCATTTTTTTGCCCTTGCCTTCCTGACCACTTCCTTTGAGAACCACCGTGTTTTTTTCTTTCTCTTGCCCTTGTTTACTTGCCAAGTGCAAAGGTTTGTCACCTCACTATGGCTCCTTTCAAATGGACCCACTGCTCTTCAAATCCCACCCATTCAGCCCTCTCTTCCAGGTCATTCTTGAGAATAACCCCATCTTAGTAAAGTCCGCTCTCCTGAAATCCAGGACCCTTGCCTTTGTGTGGCTTGACTCTGCCACTGTATTCATTCTGAACCATACCATGAGATGATCAATGGACCCCAGGTGCCTGCCACCCTGACTTCTGCAATTCTGTCCCTGTTGGTGAGTACCAGGTCAAAATTGTACCCTCCTGGGTGGGCTCTCGAGTGAGAATGCCTGAGGTCTGCCCTTGCATGGAGTACAGGAAGACCCTGCTCCTGGCTGAGGCAGTAGCTGGGATGCTTCAGTCCACATCTGGCAGATTGAAATCACCTACCAGTAGCATCTCCACTTTAGCTGTCATCATGTGGATGGATTCCACTACAACCCTGTCCACCTCCTCCCCACCAGTGCTGGAGGTCCTTTTTATTTATCATTGTATCTAGGTAAGGTAAAGGGATTCTTGTTGTCCCCCCATACTCAGTAAGCAATCCCCTCCCTTCACCCCTTTTTTGTATCACCTTATATAGTTTGAATATCTGTCCCTCTTTTCTCCACTGAATGTCTCACACCCTCCTCTACAACCTCCCCTCATATGTGTCTTGCAACCATTTT
Organism: Neoceratodus forsteri; assembly: GCA_016271365.2. NCBI lineage: Eukaryota > Metazoa > Chordata > Ceratodontiformes > Ceratodontidae > Neoceratodus > Neoceratodus forsteri. The sequence goes on along the minus strand of CM057451.1, from coordinate 948,537,744 downwards.
CATTTTTTTTTAGAAAAGAATATCTTCCTCCTTAAAAAAAGATATGGGATATGTATAGGTTACCTTTGGTTCTATAAAAAAGTTGACCATCTGTTGTATGTATATACCACCTAAGTATAGTAAAGAAGGCTTAATTACATTTGTTGACAATTTAGATAATAACACTGTTGGAGAACTTATGGTCTTGGGAGAGTAAGTGGTATTTTGGCTCCAACACACTTACAACACATGATGATTACACTACCTATAAGGTTAAACATCAGAACCAATAGGCACACTGTGCTGGATTGGGTACTGACAAATAAGCCCAATCACATTTTAAAGTGTGGCTTAATAACTGCCTCGCTGAGTGATCACCATTCTACATTTTGCCTGTAGAAGCATAAAAGTCCAAAGAAAACCAAGCCCCTTATACAGACGACTAAAAATTTTACTGATTTTGATTTGTGATGAATTAAGTTGTATAGATTGGTCATTTATTCATTCTATCACTGATATTAATTGCACTCTGGAATTTTTTTGTTACTGAATTTACCTCAGTGTTGGATCACCATGCTCCATATGTCAGGAGACAAAAAACTGGTAAAAAATCTGGGTGGCTTATCACCCCTTTGCTTAAATTAATGTGAGAATATGACAGACTCTGGAAAAAATATAAGCAAGATGGTTTAGTAACCACTTTCCAAACTTATTGATGTCTGCATAGTAAATGTAAGGCTCAGACTAAATTGGTGAAAAATAACTTATAAAACAAAAACAAGAAAGTGGGTCATTAGTTAAGAAATTTTGGAGTACAATCAATAGTTTGATTAGACCAACGAATGCATCAGAGTTTTCCATGAGAAAGGGAGATGATGTAATTACTTGTCCCCAGGCCATAGCTAATGAGTTCAACAAAATGTTCACTGATTTGAATATAGAATTTACTGGATGATAAAATGTTCTATTAGAGAAGTTATTGATGTATGTGTAGACAGACCTAAATTTTATTTAAAAATTATCACACTCTCTGAAGTGAAAGACTACTAAAACAACCAAAACCAGAGGGCTCAGCAGGGTATGATGGGTGTGCACCAAATTCACTGTGAGATGCTGCTGCTGAACTTGCGTATCCTATTAGTATCCTCTTGAATTTATTTAATTTTATCAGCTTTAGTGAAGGTTCAAGAGAGAATAGTGTATAAACAAGTTATTGACTATGTTCTACAACGTGGTCTGCTGTCTCAGAACCAAAATGGCTTTAGAAAAGGTCTTGGGACAGAGACTGCCTTGGTTGAGTTCACGAATGCGGTCCTTGAAGGTATGGAGAACGAGTGTTTAACCGGGCTGCGTTCGTGGACTTGACAAAGGCATTTGACTTGGTAGACCATGAGCTGTTAATAAAAAGGTTGGGTTCTTTGGGGGTTGGGCAACCTGCCCTGGGGTGGTTTTCAGACTACCTCAAGGACAGATATCAAATGGTTAGGTATAGTGGTTTTTTCTCTAAAAGAGCATTGGTGAAGTATGGAGTCCCTCAGGGCCCCATACTAGGCACTGTATTATTTTCATTATTTTGGTAAGATCTCTACTGTCTTGTGTGATGCTAAATTAACACTTTATGCAGACAATGCTGTAATTTATGTCTCTGATACCGCAATTGTTGAACTGAATGGGACTTTTACTAAATAAATGGGTAAGTTACATAAATGGCTTATATCAAACAAAATGGTATTAAATGAAACTAAAACAATGTTTTTTTGGGACAGTAGCTAGGTTAAGAGAAAGAGGGAGGAATCTTCAGGTTACTGCCTCTGATGGTGCTACTTGTGAAAATGTTGAAAATGTTCAATATTTGGGTGTTATACTGGACCCGATTTTAAGTTATGTACCTTGCTTAGCAAAAATGACATCTAAAATTCATGCTAAAATAGGTTTACTGTATAGATTGAAACCTTTCTTAACAAATGAATCTAGAACAATCATAGTAAAACAATATTTGTTTCCTATAGTTAATTACGCACTTATTACTGACAATGCATCCTCTAATATTGTATCTAAAAAGTCTGCTTTACTACAGTTGATTGGAAGGTTTCCCTTTTGGCTCTAGAAGCCTTACCATTGTGTAATCTTGAAGAAGGTGGTATGGTTGCCAGTCCAGCTAAATTTTAGATATTTTCTTGTTAGGTTTACCTTTAGAATTATTCAGTCGGGGGTCTCTCCAAGTTTATTAAGTCATCTGCAGAATCATGAGTCATATATCAGTTTAGTTCTAGGATGGATAAAGCAGTTTTGACATTTCCTTTAATGAGAACCTCTTGTGGACAAAGGGATTTTAAATATGTCATTTCAGAGTACCTGGAATGAAGTACCTCATTTAATTAGGAATGTGAAAACATATGGCTATTTTCAAGTTCATTACTACAGCATTTTATGTTACTCTCTGAATGTAAATATTTCATTTGATTTTTTATTTTATTCTTAATGTGGAATTTATATTCTTATACTGATTGTATTGTCTTGTATGTCTAATATTTTGTACTGTAAATATTTATATGAATTTGTAAGTTGCACCTGTAAAGGGAATTACATTTTTCCAGTGTGCTTACTCATTAAACAAATCAATAAACAAACAAACATAGGTTTAATTAAAACCTGTTATCATTGAGGCAAAGATCAGGAAGCATAGGAAAACCAGGAGCAGTTATAAAATTTGCAAGTAGCGTTATCAATAAGAATAAAATAAAAATAAAATTGTTCACGATAGATCTTTACAAAGGCAGTACAAACAAATAAATCAAAGCCCTTCATCTGAGGGTATCTCTAATTCTAAATTTCAGTCTCTCTAACAAAAGATTGCTTTTCTTTTTATACGAAGTATTTGCCTGGCAATTAAGTTCTGCATCCAGAGCTTGTTAAGAGACATCCTCTTTCTCACAAAATGTATCAGAACTTTCCTCAGTTTCTTTCCTTGCAGGTGCAACAATATAGAACATTGTGTTCCAGAACTAATCTTCTGTTGACAACTCTGCAAATGACTTTTACTATGGGCACTCTGAGCACTTTCTATGTGTGTTGGATTTGTCTCCTTTTCTGAATCCTTTGTGGGAAAATTTATGAAGGACATTCTACATACTAAGAATTTGGACAACATGGGACTTCAAGCCAATATTCTACTGATACTTTATTCTTGATGAAGTCTCTGCCTTTTCAACTTTTATTTTTTTTACCAGCTATAAAAATACTAATGATTTCTTGGCCTGTCTCACGCTTTTTAATGGTCTTATGAATGACAAGGTGAACTAAGAGGTTCTCAAGGACTATGATTTTGCCATAGAAGGCCTAACTGTATGAAGGCTCAGCAGAAGGACATAGGAGAGAATTAAGTCATTCAAACAGTGTGTGCATAAAATGGTTTACCACCTTTCATACCATCATATTTAGTGACATTTGATGTCCTATTGCTGTACCAGGTTCAACAGTTATATTCTGTTTACAGAGGAACCTAGGATAAAACAAACATTGTAAAAGGTCTTTCATTAAGGTCCTTAATTTTTGTCTGAGTGAGGCTTTTGTGAACTTTCTCAAAAACTGCTCTCTAATAGAGTAGAAACATAGAAGCATAGACTTTGACAACAGATAAGGGACGCTCGCCCACCTAGTCTGCCCATTTTCTCACCTACAGGATAAGCTTAAGATCCTATTTAACCAACAGCCTATTTCTTCCTACCCCCACAAAAATTGTCTTATGTCTCTCCCATGCATTCTTGAATTCTCCACAGTTTTAGACCCCACAACCTCCTCAGGAAGGCTGCTCCATGTGTCCACCACCCTATCTGTGAAAAAATACTTCCTCACATTGCCCTAGGCCATCTCCCCATCTTCAAATTGTGTTCCTTGTTCTTGCACATCTCTTTTCTGAAAGATGCTACCCTCTTGGACTTTGTTGATTCCACTGAGGTACTTAAAAGTTTCTGTCATGCCCCCTCGCCTCCTTTCCTCAAGGGTATACATATTAAGCTCTTTTAGTCTCTCCTTGTATGGCTTCTCTTGCAGACCCTGCACCATTTTAGTCCTTCTCTGGACTGCCTCCATCCTGTCTATGTCCTTGCAGAGATGGGGTCTCCAGAACTGGATGCAGTACTCAGATGGGGTCTCACCAGCTGTCTGTACAGAAGGATAACAACTTCCTGTCTTCTGCTGGTGATGCTTCTCCTATGCATCCCAGTATCCTGCAGACCTCCCTACTGCCTTCTCACATTGCTTGCTCCAACTTAAGGTCATCTGATATGATTACCCCAGGTCCCCTTCCATTTTGTTGTTGTTACTACCTCTCCCCACTGTGTAATCTTCCCTGGGTTTTGTTTCCCAGGTGCATTATTTGCACTTCTTTGCATTGAATCCAAGCTGCCATACTTCTGACCATTCCTCCAGCCTTGCCAAATCCCTCCTCATCCTTTCCACACCTCCTTGTGTATCAACCCTGTTGTAGATCTTTGTGTTATCTGCAAAGAGGCATACTTTTCCTTCCAGTCCCTCTGGAATGTCACTTATAAAGACATTAAAAAGGACTGGACCCAGTACTGAACCCTGTGGTACCTAGCTAGTAACCCCTCTTTCTTCAGAGAGGACTCCATTTGCAATTACCTTCTGTGTCCTGTTGTCCAGCCAATGTTTGCAGGCTACCACCCTGGGACCCACTCCCAGGCTGGTTAATTTGACTATTAATCTTTTACATAGAAACATAGAGATTGACTGCATATGAGGACCTCAAGGGCCATCCAGTCTGCCCATTTCATTTCATCTTACAAATGTGCCATCAGCCTTTGCTCTGTTAATGGCCTATCTATTTATGCTCATCTGTATTGCTCCTTATGCCTATCCCATGCCTTTTCAGAACCCCTGCACTGTATTCATATACACCACTTCCTGAGGTAGCTGTTCCATGCATCCACAACCCTTTCTGTGAAAAAGAACTTCCTCACATTATCCCTTAATCAGCCTCCCTCTAATCTCATGCTGTGTCCTCTTGTCCTGCTATTTTTCTTATATTGAAACATGTTAGACTCTTTCACCTTGTTAATGCCCTTAAGGTGTTTGACTGTTTTGATCATATCACCTCTCTCCCTCCTTTGCTCTAGGGTATACATATTGAGCTCGGTTAATCTGCCCTCATATGTTTTCTGATGCAGACTCTGCACCATTTTGGTTGTCCTTCTCTGAACTGCCTCAGTTTGGTTAATGTCCTTGTGAAGGTGTAACCTCCAGTACTGCATGCAGTACTCCACATGGGACCCAACCACTATCTTGTAAAGAGGCATTATTATCTACCTTTTATGACTTGTGATATCCCTATAATACACCCTAACATCCCTCTAGCCTTACCCACTGCATTACTGGTCTGCTTGGATGATTTCAGGTCATCGGTGATGATGATGCCCAAGTCTCTTTCTTCCCTTGTGACTGCCAGCAACTCCCCTCCCAGCCAATAGGTGGCTTCAGGGTTTCTGTTCCCTATGTGCATGATCTTGCACTTCTTTGCATTAAACCCCAGTTGCCACTCTTCAGACAATTTTGCTAGTTTATCCAGATCTCTTCTCATTCTGCCTACCCCACGTGAATCATCTACTCTTTTGCAGATCTTGGTGTCATCTGCAAACAGACAAACCTTACCCTCCAGTCCATCTTCAATGTCACTGATGAAGATATTGAAGAGGACTGGCCCCAGGACTGATCCCTGAGGTACCCCACTTGTGACTTGCATCTCTTCTGACTGTATACTATTTACCACCATTCTCTGCTTTCAGCCCGTCAACCAGTTTGCCACCCAGTTGACCAACTTCTCACCCACCCCGAGCCTACCCAGTGTATTAATCAATCTTCTATGTGGAACAGTATCAAAAGCTTTGCTGAAGTCAAGGTAGGTAACATCAACTGCTCCCCCTTGGTCCACCACTCTGGTTACCCAGTCAAAGAAATCTATGAGATGAGTTTGACAGGACCTTCCTTTTGTAAACTCATGCTGTCTTGGATCTTGTGCTCCTATGGATTCCAGGTGTTATACTATCCTTTCCTTAAGGAGTGCCTCCAAAATCTTGCCTACTACTGAGGTAAGACTGACTGGTCTGTAGTTCCCTGCCTCCTCCCTGCTACCACTCTTGTGGAGCGGGATCACATGAGCCCTTCTCCAGTCTTATGGGACCTCTCCTGTGCTCAGAGACTCACTAAACAGTTCTGATAATGGCTCTGCTAGTTCTGCCCTTAGCTCCTTTAGTACCCTGGGATGTATGCCATCAGGTCCCATTGCCTTTTCCACACTGAGCTTATCGAGCTCTTGTAGGACCCTTTCTTTTGTGAAGGGACTAGTGCTCACCTCCCTCCCCCCTGTGTCCATGGTGCTGAGCTGTGGGTCTTGCCTATCTCTTCAGTAAATACTGAATAGAAATATCTAATTAGGATAGATGCTTTTACATGGTTCTCCTCCTCACACGCCCCCTTATCTCCTTTGATCTTAGCAATACCCCCTCTGGACTTTCTCTTTTCACTAATGAATCTATAGAAAATATTGTCACCTTCTTATACTGTCTGTGCTAGTGTTTCCTCGGTTTGGGCCTTTGCCTTCCTTACTACCTTCCCTGCTTCCCTTAGGGAAGTTTGGTATGCCTCCCTATCTTCATCCCACTGTGTTCCCTTATATTTCCTGAAGGCCAGCGTTTTGGCTCTGACCTTTTCTGCTACTGTTTTTGAGAACCAGAGTGGTTTCCTTCTTTTGCACTTCCTTTTCTCTCTAATACAATGGGATGTTGCTTCAAGTCTTGCATCCTTAATGCTTGCCCACTTTACCTATACACCCTCACCTGTATTTCTTCTTGCCAGGGCTAGCTCAACTCTGTTGGCCATCTTATCAAAGTCAACTCCTCTGAAGTTCCATATTTTTGTCTTGGAATGGGATGATTTAGTTGTAGTGGCCAAATTGAACCATACCATGTGATGGTCACTGGCCCCCAGATGACCTTCTATCTGGAGATCTGTGATCCTTTCCCTGTTAGTCAGGACTAGATCTAGGATAGCCCTGTCTCTTGTGGGTTGTTGTACCAGTTGTTTGAGGCCTTCCCCTTGCAGGGAATCCACCATGTGTCTAGTTCTGGCAGATGTTCCTGCTGATATTGACCAATCCTTATCTGGCATGTTGAAGTCTCCCATTATCAGACCCTCCTCTTCAGCTGTTATGTTTTGTATATCTTCTAACAGTAATGTGTCTATGTCCTCCCCCTGGTCTGGGAGCCTGTAGACAACCCCAGTTCTTATGGCTGTCCCATTTCCTGTTTCCAGGGTGACCCACAGTTCTTCTGGCTCCTTATGTGTATTCTGAATTTCTGTAGCTTTGATATTATCATTGACATACAGGGCCACTCCACACACCCCTTTTTGCACATCGGCCTCTTCTGAACAGTACATAGCCAGGTACTGAAGTCTTCCAAGTGTGGTTACTGCAGGCGCAACCCCTACCTGCGCCTGCACAAAGTTACGCTGAAAAAAAAAGGAACAAGTCGAGGGCCACCCACAGGTGAGCTGCCACATTGCAGGGTGCAACACAGCAGCTGCCACCTGTGGGTGGCCCTGGACTTGTTCCCGCCGCACCTGGTGGCGCCCCCATGCCCGATCATGGACTGAAGTGTAACCATCCTTCATTAGCCCAATCGTGGGCATAATAGTAGTTCCCCCAATTAGCCCGATTGCAGGCATAACTGAAATGTCCCCGAGTGTAGCCAATTGTGGGCATCAGACCCCCCCAAAGTCCAAGATCCCTGGTGGTGCAGTGGACGCGAGAAGCCCGATCGTGGGTGGCATCCTCACCCACCCACATCAGAAATCCCTGGTGATCTAGTGGACCCCCACCCACCCACAGAGCCCCCACCTCCTCCACCCCATCAGCGGTGGGCGGCAGCACCCATCTGTCTGCCACCATCCCGACTTACAGCTCAGTAGAGGGCTGCCGTCAATTGGTTCAGAGCGTGAGCCAATGGGCGTGCAGCCCTCCCCTCTAAGTCGGTCAGATATGTGAATGAATGTATTCATTCACATATCTGGACTAATTACCGATATGAACTAGCTGCGCCATTGACTCATGCGTTGAACAATGTGGAGTCTCGACTATCGGTCGATGGGCGGGCAGCAGCAGGTGGGTGGGGTGCTGCCACCCACCAGCTGATGGAGGCGGGGTAGTGGGGCTCCATGGATGGGTGGGGTGGGGGCCACTAGATCACCAGGGATTTCCAACATGGGGTGAGGATGCTGCCACGATCGGGCTTCTCACGGTCACCTGGACCACCAGGGATCTTGGACTTGGGGGTCTGATGCCCGCGATCGGGCTACTCGGGGGTGGGAGAATGTTCAATTATGCCCGCGATCGGGCTACTGGAGAACTACTATTATGCCCGTGATCGGGATAATGGGGAGGGAACTACTATTATGCCTGCGATTGGGCTACTGGGGGAACTACTATTTGCCCGTGATCGGGCTAATGGGTGTTGAAACTACTATTATGCTGATCAGGCAAATGGGGGTTGGGGAATACTATTGTGCCCTGATCGGGCTACTGGGGGAGATTACTATTGTTCCTTGATTGGGCTGCAGGAGGCGTCGGTCCCCGGCGGCTGCTGCCTGGCAGGGCGCCAGGCGCAAGTCGTCAGGGATTGGCGCACCTGCATGCTAATGGCATGCAAATGGAGCCATAATTAGATGCAAATGGCCCCCCTGCACCTTGCATACATTATGGCCCCATTTGCATGTCACCCTTTGAATATCGCAGGTGCTGTGCATGGCGCAATGGAACTTGCACCACTGCATCTCAATGCTCCACTCTTACCACTTGCACTGGCGCAGTTCCACTGTGCCATGCACAGTGGGTGTGGCCAAGGGGTGATATTCAAAGAAGTTGCGCCATAGCGCAACTCCGTTGAATATCGCCCTGGCCACACCCCTGTGCAACTATTTTGAGTGGCGAGGGGCTTGTGCCACAAAAGGTACAGTTTGAATAGCTGGGCCTTTCTGTATAACAAATGGGACAGGGTCTTATTCTACCCTATCACACATAAGAAATGAGATATTTTCAGCTTTACAGGTACACTAATAATGTGCTCACCAGATCACTCCATATGACCCTGGTGACCTCCCTAGTGTGAAGAAGCTTATGCTTGGGAAGTAATGCTCACTGGTATCCAAGGGATGAAAACACAAAGACTGGGAACACAGAAGGAAATTCCTATTAGGATTGAATAACTAAAAATTCATTGCTGTTTAACTCTCACTCTAGATTTTACAGACCCACATGAGCACCAGCAGAATTCAGGATGGGTTGGGGCATGGTGAGGTTCTGTCTTTGTCTACACACCTGTGCACAGATGACATGCTTGGTGACGCTCATCATGTCTCGGACGTGTTCTCTAAGGGAGTGATAATAATCAAGCCTCACAGCTTGGAGCTTCCTTACAAACAAACCTTAGGGAGCCATGACAGAAAAGAGCCTGTGGGCAGGTGAAAAAGTGTATCTGTATGTTTTGTAATATATGGATGCTACAAAACCACTGCATATGGCAAATGGTTGTAGTTTGAGTGAGGCAATAAGAATGAGTACAGAGAGAAGCAGAAATGCACAGAGGGGGGAGAATGAAATTTCAATAGAATGGTTACACCAGTAAAGGGTTTAATAAGAAAGGAATTGAAATAGGAATGAAACATATTCCAAAATGTAATTTTACGCTGAACCATATTATAAAACTTTCATTATGAACTACCGATTGTAAATACACAAATCTGATTGGCTGAGAGCTCTTTGAAGCCGTGATGATATCGAGCTACATCATCACGGCTTCAAAAAGCTCGGTGTCACCAACCTCATTACTGATCCATATTAACAACTCCTCCGACCTAAACCTCTTACATGCCGCCTGTAGATTTTTTTTCAAATGAGTGAGCAATGCTGAACTTCCGTTTACGTGGGAGCAGGTAAGTAATTGCTCAAAAGCCTCACAAAATGTCCAGCTATTTTAAAACTAAACCTTATGTGAACCCGAGTTCAATTCTTCACAAGTACTCAGCCGAACATGTTTCTCACCGCTAAACACGGCGCTTGTTTCAAAAGCGGCAGCAGCAGGCATTGCGGCTTACTTTAACTCGTCCTCAGTCCCGTTGCTTCCAAATCCTCCGTTACCGATCAACAGCTTAATTTCTTCTCTTACTAAACCTCACCTATTCTCAGTCCATCGCTCAGTACCGCATTTATGGGGAGAGTGGGACCACGGACAGCACACAAAGACTGCACATACCGTGGCAGAGTAGCAGCTTCACAAACAGAGCTGTCACCGTGCAGCAGCAGCACCATCTGCTGGAGAAAGCAGAAACTGCACACTTTTTAATTAAAAGGTATACTTCCACTTCACAAAAACAATAAAAAAAGTATTTTAACACAGTTTTTTTTTTAAATAAATGAACTGAAACTTTAAGCTAGTTCATAATAGCAATAAGGCACTCCAGGGTGTGGTATATCATGGGATATTGTCACTTCTCGGACGGTTGGACGCACTCGGCCTGCGGCCTCGTGCCCAACCACCCGAGGCGTGACGATATCCCATGATATACTACACCCTGTCATGCCTTATTGCTTAATTATGAACTGGTTGGTAAAAGGGACAAGCTGATAGCTCTTTTGAAGCTGTGATGATATCTGGCTACATCATCACGGCTTCAAAAGCTCTCCACCACCAGCCTCCTCACCCACAACAAAGCTATCCAAGGCAAGTGGCTGCTACAGAATCCGCTAAAATTGCAGTCAGTATGAGCAGTTCCTCACTCACTTTCACGCAATAGGAGTGTCAACAGGGAAGAATTTTTATTTTTTTAAACAAAACACCCTCCAACCGAAAAAACACAACGGGCAACTGCTGACTGCAGCATTCACAAAAGCACTCGCTCCCAACAAAGAAATACCGTAACGGCACCACGCAGCTCATTAACGGCTGCTTGTGAGGAGAAAACGTTCCTGGCATCACAATGGCCCTCCCAATTACAAAAAACTTCTTTATTAACCTCACCTTCTCCCTTAAAAATGAAGCTACACAGTTTTCCTTTACTATAGGCTTGCAATAATCACAACATCGTTTTGGGGGTGAGGGGGAGCAGATCACAGGCCACAATGATTTCTGTCCCTGTTAACATATTGGCGCTTACAGCTGCACTCCTACATGAACTCCACAGCTCCACCTGCTGCCCAAAGCCCTCCAGGAACTTTTTTTTTAAAGATATTCCTCCAAAACTTTAAAAAGGGCATTAAAACATTTTAAAAGTTTCTTTTTAATTATTTTTCACAACAAAACTGGTGATGAACCAGTTCATAATAGTAATAACACAGTTTTTTTTTTAAATAAATGAACTGAAACTTTAAGCTAGTTCATAATAGCAATAAGGCACTTCAGGGTGTGGTATATCATGGGATATTGTCACTTCTCGGGTGGTTGGATGCAGTCGGCCTCCAGCCTAATGCCCAACCACCCGAGGTGTGACGATATCCCATGATATACCACACCCTGTCATGCCTTATTGCTTAAAAGCAAAATATTTAGGGAATAGGTAGCTTGATATATAACAGTGAAATAAGTTGCTTTTTATTGCAGCATTTGTAAAGAAATGGAACTATACTAAGTTAGCCAGCCTTGGAGTGGGTCCCAAGGTGGTAGCCTGGGTTAAAAATTGGCTGGACAACAGGATACAGAGGGTAATAGTAAATTGAGTTAACTCTGAAGAAAGGGGGTTACTAGTGGGGTACTGCAGAGTTCAGTACTGGGACCGGTCCTCTTTGATGTCTTAATAAGTGACATTGCAGAGGGACTGGAAGGAAAAGTATGTCTCTTCGCAGATGACACAAAGATCTGCAACAGGGTTGATACACAGAAGGTGGGGTGGAGAGGATGCAAAGGGACTTGGCAAGGTTGGAGGAATGGTTAAATGTATGGCACCTTAGATTCAATGGAAAGAAGTGCAAAGTAATGCATCTGGGAAACAAAAAATCCAGGGCAAGAGTACACAATGGGGGAGGGGGGGAGATAATAACAGCAACAGAAATGGAAAGGGACCTGGAGGTAGTCATATCAGATGACCTTAAGGTGGGCAAGCAATGTAAGAAGGCAGTAAGGAGAACTGGTGGGATACTGGGATGCATAGGGAGAGGCATCACCAGTAGAAAACAGGAAGTTGTTATCCCTCTTTACAGACAGTTGGTGAAACCCCATCTGGAGTTCTGCATCCAGTTCTGGAGACCCCATCTCTGCAAGGATTTAGACAGGATGTAGGCTGTCCAGAGGAGGGCAGCTAAAATGGTGCAGGGTCTGCACCAGAAGACATACGAAGAGAGATTAAAGAAGCTCAATATGTATACACTCGAGGAGAGGAGGGAGAGGGGGACATGATAGAAACTTACAAGTACATCATGGGAGTCAACAGAGTTCAAGAGGGTAGCGACTTTCAGAAAAAGAGATGTGCAAGAACAAGGGGGCACAAATTGAAGATAGAGGGGGGACTGCTCAAAGGTAATGTGAGGAAGTATTTTTTCACAGACAGGGTTGTGGATACATGAAACAGCCTTCCTGAGGAGGTAGTGGACTCAAAAATAGTGGGATAATTCAAGAATACATGGGACAGACATAAGGTAATTCTAGTGGGGGGTAGGAGGAAGTAGGCTGTTAATTAACTAGTATCTGCAGCCTATGCATATGTAGGAAATGGGCAGACTAGGTGGGCAAAGTGGTCCTTATCTGCCATCAAATTCTATGTTTCTAGGGATTGAAGAGAAAATATACAGAGCTATCATAGAAACATAGAAGGTGATGGCAGATAAGGACTGTGTGGCCCACCTAGTCTGCTCCTTTTCCCTACCTATTGTACAGACCAAGACCCTAGTTGATCTGCGGTTTACCTTCTCTTCCCTACTGCGAGAGTACTCTTATGTCTATTCCATGCATTCTTGAATTCCCCTACTGTTTTTGCCCTCATCACCTCCACGAGGAGGCTGTTCCAAGCTTTGACTACTCTTTTCTGTGAGAAAGCACTTCTTCACGTTGCCTCTGAGCCTACCCTCCTCTAGCTTCATATCATGCCTGCTTCTTCTTGTACACCTTCTTTTCTGAAAGATGCTACCCTTCTGTACCTTGTTTATACCCCTGAGGTACTTGAATGTCTCTATCATATCCCCTCTCTCTCCCCTCTCCTCCAGGGAATACATATTGAGGTCCTCTAGTCTTTCCTCATATGACTTTTGGTGCAGTCTTTGCACCATTTTTGTTGCCCTTCTCTGGACTGCTTCTGTTTTGTTTATGTCCTTCTGGAGATGTAGCCTCCAAAACTGGACACAGTACTCCAGATGAAATATCACTAGTGATCTGTACAGTGGCATAACCACCTCCTTTTTTCTGCTGGTGATACCTCTCCCTATGCACCCTAGCATCCCACTGGCTCTCCTCACAGTCTTCTCACATCGTTTGGTTACCTTTAGGTCATCAGATATCATTGCCCCCAGGTCCTTTTCATGATTGGTGGCCATCAGTACTTCTCCCCCCACCTTGTACTCATGCCTCGGATTTCTGTGCCCCAAATGCATGATGTTGCACTTCTTTGTACTGAATCTTAGCTGCCACACTCTTGACCACTCCTCAAGCATGTTTAGGTCCTTCCTCATTTTTTCTTCCCCCCGGTGTGTCAACTCAGTTGCAGATCATAAGTAAGGATTTCAATTTATATAATTTATTGCAGTGTTTTTGGTTTACAGACATCTTTATAAGTTTGTGGAAGTTATTGGAATTATCTCGTTCTCTTTTTTCTCATGTTTAAGAAAGTTATACAGAAGCGCTATAGCTGGAACAAATGAAAATAATTGTTTAGCCATAAGGCATGTGGTTAATTCACTTCACAGTTGGTGTATGTATTTATGTGTATACTTAAAGACAATAGAAATTAAAAAATAAATATTTTCTGACTTAACTCTAGAAACACCACTTTCCACCCTGATGAAGGGGTAGGATGGACACCCTGAAATGTTGGTGGGCTTTGAGGTGTTTTTATGAAACACAATAAACCTTTTATATTCTGAATATGAACTCTGGTGAGTGGTCCTTATGTTTCTACAATCTAGTTTTGTGGGGCACTTATAGGAACAGACTACTCCCTGATTCTGAGGTTGTTGTTTTTGCCTGGGGTATAACTGGAGGCATGCCTTGCAAACCATTTTATGCCACACACCCTGAGGCAGGCTCAGTGGTCATTAATGCTGCCCATGATAGGACTTGAGTACCTATGCACCTGAGTTCCTCCTTCCTGATAAAGAGCCCGAGGATGGATGTTTTAGCAAAAGGACTATTGCCTCAGCATCATTGGTCCTTCATATTGCTAACTACCAGGCCCACATTGAAGTACCAGAACACCCTTTGGAGGAAGTCCAAGGCAGCTGCACTAGCCTTACCAGAAGGTACCCCCAAAACAGGAGCTTCTCAAAGCCCTTACTGCTGATGCTGATGTGTGCAAGCATTTGCTTCACACAGCTTCTGATGTCTCAGATGCTGCTACCAGGACTGTAGCCTCTGGCTTTCAGAATTGCTATCCTTTTCTCCTTAACCATCCCTTACACTTTTTGAGAACCATAGTGGTTTTTTCCTTTGTTTTGTTTTATTGATTTGCTTTACATAAAGTTTGTTGTTTCATGATGGCTGTTTTGATTATTCCCCATTGTTCCTCCACCCTCCTTCTTGCCCATTTGCTAGTGCTTTTCTAAGGCACTCTCTCATTTTCCCAAAGTCAGCATTCCTAAAGTCCAATACTCTTGTTTTATATGTTTGACTCTAAGGCTATGTTTATCGTGAACCACACTGTTTGGTGGTCACTTGTTCCCAGATGGCTACCTACTCTCTAAATCTGAGATCCTTTCTCCTTCCCTCATTTGAGAGAGTACTAGGTCTAAGATTGCCCTCCCGAAAGTGGGTTCCAACACTAGCTGTCTGAGGCATGACCCTGTAGGGCATCAAGAATGACCCTGCTCTTGGATGTGCCTGCAGCAAAGGTACTCAGTTAACATCTGGCATATTCAGGTCCCCATCAATAATATCTCCCCTATTTCTGCCATTTTAAGGATGCCTTCTATCATTTCCTTGTCCATTTCCTCTCCTGAGATGGGGTCTGTACAACCCCCATGGATTATGGTTCCATTTCCTGTCTCCAGGGTGACCCTATAGTGACTCATCAGCTTCCTGTTTACTCTTTTAGTTCTGTTGCTTTTAATCCCTTACCGTATATAGAGAGCTACTTCCTCCTCCTCTTTTACCCACTCTGTCCCTCCTGCAGACTGTGTATCCTAGTATGTTGACTTCCCACTTGTGGTTCTCTGTGTACCATGTTTCAGTGACTGCCACAATATCAGGCATCCCTCTTCCATTAAGACCACTAGTTCAGGGAGTTTGTTGCACAGACTATGGGCATTGGTACTCATCACCTTCCATTTATTTTTTTTGTGTCATTACCCTTTTAGCCCCCATCCCTGTCCCAACACCTTTTTCTGCATTTATCCCTGTCCTGCTCCCTACTGACTTCTCTGCCTTGGTGTTTACCTAACTACTGTGCTTTGTGGGGGGAGGCTGGGATTTTCCTACTCCTTTTCAGTGCCTCCTCCCTTGGCAACCCCTGGGCTTGACATGCAGACAGTAACTACAGCACACGCCAGGGAACAGGTGCTGCTGGAGGCTATCCAAGAAAGCTACCTAGTGCAAGGGGTGATGGAACCTACTAGAGAGGGTAACATTCTGGACTTGGTGGTAAAAAATGATGATCAAGTCCAGGATGTGGCAGTACAGGACCCTCTAGCAGGAAATGACCACTGCTCAGTGTGGTTCATCCTCAACACAGGGAGGGAGTCAGCTAAGGCCAAGACAAGAGTGTTGGACTTCAGGGAAAGGATTTTTCCAGAATAGGCAGCATCCTAGAGGGCATTTAGCTAAAATTAATCCAGTGATGGATGCTGAAACAGAAGTGGGCAATCATTATGAAAGAGCTGAATGAGGCCATGAACATGTGTGCCAAATCTTAGAGTAAGCAGTCCAGGTTCAAAAAACCTAGCTGGCTCAGCAAGGAAGTGGAGTGGAAAGTTGAGGGAAAAAGATTGACCTTCAGTTAGTACAAAATCGGGGCATGAGAAGGATAAGAGAGGTTCACAAAAGGCATCTAGGGGTGACTAGGTCAGTCAGGGCAGCCAAGACAGCAAAGAGCCAGTTGGCTCAGGGACGAGAGAGGGAAAAGGGGTCCTTAAATACATAAGGCAGAGGAGCTGTAGAGATGACACTGTTAGAATCAAGAAGATGGGGATGGGCAGAACAAGGAAGAACAGGCAGAGGCACTCCAATGAGTACTTCTGCTCGGTGTTCACAAAAGAAAGGGATGGCCCAATACTGCAAGGGAAAGGGACAAAGGGTGAAGGGGGCAGAGATAATAGATGGGGTCATACAAGAGGATAGAGTTCTGAAGGGCCTTAAAGCCTTGTGGGTGGGACCAAGGCACCAGGACCAGATGGTATACACCCAAGGGTCCTGAAGGAACTGGAAGAGGTGTTGGCAGGCCCTCTGACAGACTTCTTCAACACCTCTCCCTTGGAGATGGGGAAGGTACCTAGGGGACTGGAGGATGGCCTACATGGTGCCCTTTCATAAGAGTGGACCCAAGGGACCAACCGGCAACCACAGACCAGTAAGCTTGATTTCTATAGTGGGGAGTTGGTGGAGACCATTCTAAAGGAGAGATTGATAACCTTTCTTGATAGTAATGGTCTACAGGATGAGAGAGACAACATGGGTTTGTCTCGAAGATCATGCCAAATTAACCTAGATTGACCTCTTGACTGGGTCACTAGGATGGCTGATGAAGGCCACACCTTGTGGATGTCCTGTACCTGAATTCAGCATGGCTTCCAACTTGGCACCAATGGAGGTTAATGAGCAAGCTGAGGGACATGGGGGTGGAGGAGAAACTGGTGGGGTGGGTTGAGAGACGGTTTGCAGGGCAGACAACAGAGAGGATAGTTGTAAGAGGGGAGACATCTAAGCCAAAGGCCAGTAACAAAGTGGGTGTGCTGCAGGGTTCAGTGCTGGCCCTGTCTTGTTCAATGTCTTCATAGGAGACATTGCAGAGGGGGTCAGGAGTAAGCTCAGCCTGTTCACAGATGACACTAAGATTTTGCAAAGTGGACAATGAAGAAGGGAGGCAGGTACTCTGGGGAGGATCTAGCTAAGCTAGGACACTGGTCTAGAGTAGCTAGAGTTGGGGTTTAATGCTAAAATTGCAAGGTCATGACCTCGGAGCAAGAAATCCAGGATCAGCTACTGGCTGGGAGGAGTACAGGTAACAGCTTCAGAGGAGGAAAGGGACCTAGAGACAATAGTCACAGGAGACATAAAGGTGTCAGCACAGTGTAGGAGGGTGGTGGCAAGGGCAAATAGGATGCTGGAGTGCATTGCCAGAGGGATCACCCCAGAAAAAGGAGGAGGAGGTCATCCTGTCTCTTTGTGGACTGGATCACAGGTGAGGCCACACCCTAGAGTACATGTATGAAGTACTGGTGCCCATACCTCAAAAAGGATGTGAGATTATTGGAGTGGGTGCAGCACAGGGCTACTTCTTCCTTCGAATGGGAAGAACACCCCTCCCCCCCCTCAGCTAGTGGTCAAACAGGGATTCAGCATGTTTGCAGTTCATTTGCATCACCAGGGAAGAAAAAAGGTCCGACTCCCCACACGACGCACAGCTTAAATGCCAAATCTTACCCAACAACTAACACACCAAAATCTGGCCAATGGAAAATCATGTACACAAATGCTCACAGCCTGCAAAATAAGATCCCAGACCTGCAGGCAATAATGTCAGAGGCTAAACTGGACATAGTAGCAATTAGTGAGATGTGGTTTACCAGTAATCACACTTGGAAGACTTCAGTACCTGGCTATGTACTGTTCAGAAGAGACCGAGGTGCAAAAAGGGGTGGTGGAGTGGCCCTGTATGTCAATGAAAATATCAAAGCTACAGAAATTCAGAATACACATAAGGAGCCAGAAGAACCGTGGGTCACCCTGGAAACAGGAAATGGGACAGCCATAAGAACTGGGGTTGTCTACAGGCCCCCAGACCAGGGGGAGGACATACACACATTACTGTTAGAAGATATACAAAAGCAAAACATGACAGCTAAAGGGGAGGGTCTGATAATGGGAGACTTCAACATGCCGGATACAGATTGCTCAATACCAGCAGGAACATCTGCCAGAACTAGACACATGGTGGATTCACTGCAGGGGGAGGGCCTCAAACAACTGCTGCAACAACCCACAAGAGACAGGGCTATCCTAGATCTAGTACTGACTAACAGGGAAGGGATCACAGATCTCCAGGTAGAGGGTCACCTGTGGGGCCAGTGACCACCACATGGTATAGGTATCTAATTTGACCACTGGTTATTCAAATCATCCCATTCCAAGGCAAAATATGGGACTTCAGAGGAGCTGACTTTGATAAGATGGCCTGCCAGAGTTAAGCTAGCCCTGTGGCAAAAAGAAACACAGAGTGGGGTACAGGCAAAGGGCAAGCATTAAGGATGTAATACTTGAAGCAACATCCCATTATGCTAGGACAGAAATGGAAGTGCAAAGAAGAAGGAAACCACTGTGGTTCTAAATACAGTAGCAGAAAAGGTCAGGGCCAAAAGGCTGGCCTCTGGTGAATTGTAAGGAACACAGCGGGAGGAAGATAGGGAGGCATACCAAACTGCCCTAGGGAAGCAGGGAAGGCAGTAAGGCAGGCAAAGTCCCAAACTGAGGAAACACTAGCACGAACAGTAAAAGAAGGTGACAAGACTTTCTATAGATACATTAGTGGAAAGGAGAAAGTCTCAGAGGGGGATTGCTAAGCTCAAAGGAGAAAAGGGGGCATGAGGAGGAGGACCCTGTAAAAGCATCTATCCCAAATAGGATACTTTGCTCAGTGTTTACTGAAGAGAAGGTAGGGCAGGGCCCACAGCTCAGTGCCATGGACACAGGGGGGAGGGAGGTGAGTACTACTCCCTTCACAAAAGAAATGATCCTACAAGAGCTTGCTAAGCTCAGGGTGGACAAGGCAATGGGACCTGATGGCATACATCCCAGGGTACTTAAGGAGCTAAGGGTGGAACTAGCAGAGCCATTAGCAGAACTGTTTAATGAGTCTCTGAGCACAGGAGACGTCCCAGAAGACTGAAGAAGGGCTCATGTGATCCTGCTCCACAAGAGTGGTAGCAGGAGGAGGCAGGGAACTACAGACCAGTCAATCTCTTACCTCAGTAGTGGGCAAGATTATGGAGGCCCTCCATGGAAAGGATAGTGCAACACCTGGAATCCATAGGGCACAGGATCCAAGACAGCATGGGCTACAAAGGAAGGTCCTGTCACACTAACTTCCTAGATTTCTTTGACTGGGTAAACTAGAGTGGTGGACCAAGGGGGGACAGTTGATGTCACTCTACCTTTGACTTCCAGCAAAGCTTTGACACTGTTCCTTACATAGAAGACTGAGAAATAAGCTGGGTAGGCTTGGGGTGGGTCAGTTGGTCAACTGGGTGACAAACTGGTTGACAGGGCAGAAAACAGAGAGTGGTGGTAAAATGGCACACAGTCAGAAGAGATGAAAGTCACAAGTGGGGTACCTCAGGGATCAGTCCTGGGCCAGTCCTCTTCAATATCTTCATTAGTGACATTGCAGATGGACTAGAGGGTAAGGCTTGTCTGTTTGCAGATGATGACCAAGATCTGCAACAGAGCAGATGATCCAGATGGGGTGGGCAGAATGAGAAGAGATCTGGATAAAGTAGCAAAATGGTCAGAACAGTGGCAGCTGGGATTTAACACAAAGAAGTGCAAGATCATGCACATAGGGAAGAGAAACCGTGAAGCCACCTATAGGCTGGGAAGGGAGTCGCTGGCAGTCACAAAGGAAGAAAGAGACTTGGGCATCATCTTTACCAATGACCTGAAATCATCCAAGCAGACCTCTAAAGCAGTAGGTAAGGCTAGGGGAATGTTAGGGTGTATTAGTAGGGGTATCACAAGTCAGAAGAGGGAGGGAATAATACCTCTTTACAAGACACTGGTTAGGCCCCACCTGGAGTACTGCATGCAGTACTGGAGGCCACACATTCACAAGGACATTAACCAAATTGAGGCAGTCCAAAGAAGGGCAACCAAAATGGTGCAGGGACTGCATCAGAAGACATATGAGGACAGATTAATGGAGCTCAATATGTATACCCTTGAGCAAAGGAGGGAGAGAGGTGATATGATCGAAACATTCAAACACCTTAAGGGCATTAACAAGGTGAAAGAGTCTAATGTTTAAATATAAGAAAATAGCAGGACAAGAGGACACAGCATGAGATTAGAGGGAGGCCGATTAAGGGAATGTGAGGAAATTCTTTTCACAGAAAGAGTGGTGGATGCATGGAACGGCCTACCCAGGAAGTGGTGGCTATGAATACAGTGCAGGGCTTCAAACAGGCATGGGATAGGCATAAGGGAGCAATACAGATGAGTACGAATAGATAGGCCACTGAGAGAGCAAAGGTCGATGGCACATTTATAAGGTAGAAAAAGAAATGGGCAGACTGGATGGGCCTTGAGGTCCTTATCTGCCGTCAACCTCTATGTTTCTATGTTTCTATGCTATGAAAATGATCATGAGACTGGGGGAGTTGCCATATGAGGAAAGATTGAGGGAGCTCAACATGTATTCGCTGGAAGAGAGAAGGGAAAAAGGGTACATTAAAGAGTTGTTTAAGTACCTGAAAGGCATAAACAAAGTCAGAGAGGGAGGATTGTTCTGCTTAAAGAGGGGAAGGGTCACTAGGGGGTACATTCTGAAGTTGGAAGGGGAAAGTTTCAGAATGGAGATGAGGAGGCACTACTTTATAGAGAGAGAGAGACAGTGGTGGCGAGATGGAACGCACTACCGGAGGAGTTAATCGAATTGAGGACAGTGGATAGCTTTAAGCGGGGTTGGGATAGAGTCAAGGGCAGGATTAGTACAGACAAGAACACAAAGGGGGGAAAGACCAGGAAAGGGGAGGAAGGGAGGGGTTTGTGTGGGGCTGGGGCAGCTGTAGTAATATGAAAGTAAGAGCTGCACAATCGGGCAGACTTGATAGTCCTGTGGGCTTTTTCCTGCTGGCAATTTCGTATGTTCTGCTTAAAGGCAAATTGAGATCGTTAGAGAGCCATAGAGCATTAATTTCAGTTTTATGACTACTTCTTTTCAGCTCTTAACAGAATTATGCCCTGTTGTGTGAATACTAGTTGGCCATGGCAAGACATCCTGAGAAATGTGATTAGGCAGGGTACCACCATTTTGAAGAGGCTTGCAACGAAGCTTACTGCACTTTGTTCATGCTGTCTCTAAGCAAGGATATTACAGAACTGAAGCTGTTATGAAATATAAAGAATACTGAATGGGCAACTATGCAGAACCAGTGTGTTCTGCCACAGAGGGATTCTGATTCCCTCTGACCTCAAGAGAGAAGCTTGAGAGGTCCATAGGAATCAGAACCCCGAGGTGGCAAAACACATTGGTTGTGCATAGAGTTGCTCATCCTGTATTTTTTGCAGTGTACAGTACTGTGTGAAAAATGTTTTTTGTGAGTTCTTTTGCTTTCAAAATTACAGTGACTCATGCAGTCTCTAGAGGTTCTAGAATGCTGTTCTACCACAGTAGTGTAGAACAGCATTCCATGACCTTGGAACTGTGGTAGAACAGCATTTTGAAAGGGTTGGAATTCTATTCAGAACAACATTCCACTATACACTGTAAAATGTTGTGCTCCGTATTAGATTATGCACCTTGGTGTTAGCCTACCCTGTACAATATGAGTTTCTTACCTGCAATTTGTGGATGTCGCCAAAATGGATTTCAGGCAACATATAAATGTCAAGTGTTTTATAAAAGAAAAAAAAATTGCTTGATCCTCAAATTTCTCTGTAGACTATTAGCCATGCTAGACTTTCTAGTTATGTTATACTCACATTGGGCCTATTAAGATGGGCCACTATGGAATTTGTACCTTGTGCTTCAGAAGATAATGTTTTTTGTTCTTTCGTTCATGAAGCACTGTAGTTCACTATGCTGTTGTCTTTGAGAGAGGGCCAGCAGAAGTCAGCAACACTGGTGACAACATTATAAGCATTGGGTCCAATAAAGTTGAAAATGTAGGAGACTCTCATGCTGCAGAAGAGGTTGAAGAGAAGCCTGCTGTAGTACATACAGTGAAAAACCTTCGTGACCTGGTTGCATTGGCACTTCGTGATGACACAACGCTAGAAATGGATCTTGGCACACTTCAGTTTATAGAAGGTATCAGATCAGTAAATAAACAGACAAATATGAATAAGAGATAGAATCAGAATTGTGTGTTTTATTCGTTGATGTAAGCTTAAATTGTTCAGTCTACTCAAATGGACCCGCTATTATGTGCTCATTATTTCCAAACTGTGAATAAGTCCTATAGTGCAAAAGACAGTAAAACAACTTATCTATTGATATGGATTGAGAAAATATGTACTGTTTTATGACTTTCACAAGCTATATCAGCAAAATCACTTTATCTACAGTATACGGCATGTGATTTTACAGCATGGAATGCTGAAGGTATAAGCTGCACACTACTGTACCAATGACCCCCTATTTTTCAAAACAAAAGTAGTTTTACCTTCAATAGCTATCTAATGAATTGATATGGGCCTAGTTTTAATTTTCTTAAACATTTACCACATCCTGGCCAGGATATTCAAAATGCGCCCCAGCGGGATATTTAAAAGGCTGCCAGGCGCAGTGCAAGTCCCACTGCACTGGGGCACAATGCGGCACAAATGCAGAGGGCGTGCCCATGCATATGCGGCACATCCCGATATTCAGCCCGGGATGTGCAGTGCATATGCTGGCACAACCTTGATGTTCGCCGCATATGGCTGCACAAAGTTGAGCCTGTAAAGAGTAGAAACAAACCCATGCCACCCACAGATGGGCTGCTGCATTGCAGGGTGCAACACAGCATCCGCCTGCCATGGGTGGCCACCTGTACAGCAGGGTCACTGTCCAGTAGCACACACACACACC
Organism: Neoceratodus forsteri; assembly: GCA_016271365.2. Lineage (NCBI taxonomy): Eukaryota > Metazoa > Chordata > Ceratodontiformes > Ceratodontidae > Neoceratodus > Neoceratodus forsteri. Next base: position 948,514,557 of record CM057451.1, on the reverse strand, counting down.
TTCCCCATTGCTCAATGTGACCCCCATCCTCCCGTGTCATCTGCTCGCGGGCATGGCATATAGACAGGCCACCTGGTGGTCTAGTGGTCCCCCCACCCTGCATGCCCGATCACGGGCAGTAGTGATGAACATCCTCATACCCGGTGGACTAGTGGTGCCCCCACATTATGCCTGATCGCAGGCATCCCTGATTGAAGCTCCATCACCTGGTGGCCCGGTGGTTCCCCCCTCCCATCCCTCCCATGGAGGACCCTGCCACCCAGCTCCCCCCATCATCGGTAGGCGGCTGCACCCCACCCAAATACCACCATGCCAGGCCGCTGAGTAACAGCTTACAGTATGACTTATAAGCCTATTGTCCACATTGTGGACTAATGGGCTGCCGGCCATATTGTATGACAGGACAAATATGAACAAACATGCCCATTCACATATTTGTGCTCTGTGTCAGACAGTATGGCTAAAGAAGCCCATTGGTCCACAGTGTGGACTAATAGGCATACAGCACATACTGTACACCGTCATTTGGAGGGCGGCATGGTGGTATGCGGAGGAGTGCTGCCACCTGCCGATGATGGGGAACTGGGTGGCTGGGGTCCTCAGTGGGTGGGAGGAGGGGGACCACTGGACCACCAGGTATCGTATTCTACTATGGGAGCCATGAATGGGCATAGGAGTGGGTGGGGGGGTCCACTGGACCACCAGGGAGGTTGTTTCAACCAAGTGCCTGTGATCGGGTGTAAGGGTGGGGGGGCACCACTAGACCACCAGGTTGGGGTTGTTAGCCTACAACTGCCCGCTATCGGGCATACGGGAGGGGGGACCATTATCCTACCAGGTTGACTGTTCCAGTAACATGCCCGCGATTGGGCATACAGGAGGAGGGGAGGGGAGGGGGATGCACTAGCCCACCAGGGACCCCACACCTGCTGCAAGCAGCTATGCAGGGCACCAGGTGCATTTCGCCGGGCTGTCCTGCGCAATGTATGCAAATGGGGTCATAATGACATGCAAATGGCCCCATTTGCACCATGCATATATTATGGCCCCATCTGCATGCCCTCTTCTGAAGATCATGGGTGATGCGCCCAGTGCAAATGCATTTGCACTGGAACATTCCCGTTCCTCCCTGTCTGTGAGATGTGCTGGTGCATTGTACTTGTTCCTTGCTCATTCTGTGCCATATTCAATAGTGATGCGCCATGGCACATCACCTTTGAATGTCACCCTGTCCTGGCCCCAGAGCAGCTCAGTTGTGCTGTGCCCCCATTTGTGTCACTGCCTGGTGCAGTCTGAATATCCCGCCCTCTGACTATCCCTTTCTATATTGTGCCCCCTCCCTCCCCTTGAACCCCTGCTTCCTCTCCTGCCCTACCCTTTCCCCTTCCCCCAGTTTTCTTTTGTCTCACTCTTCCTACCTGCTTGTCTCCACCACTGAATGTTTCCTTCTTTTCTTTCTTTGTCTCCTGCTTCTTGGTAAACTTCCCTTCCTTTCTACACTGTTCTCCCTGCTCAGACCCTCCTTCTGTCCCCTCTGCACCTTGGTCTTTTGATCATAGGACCTCTCCAGGACAATGCCTGTCTCAGGCTGCTCTAATCTTCTACACTGCCCTTACTGGTCCCCTTTTCCTCCGTACCCTACTCCTGGTCTTTACCTATTTATCCAGACTAGGTCATCCCTTGGCCACTCATTCACTGTATGTAAAGTTTGGTACCAATGTAACTTCTGAATCTTTTGGAACCTGTATATTTTAATTTTTGCCACATAATTTGTTGGAACCTTGGAGCACTTAATTTTGTTGTCTTTGTTCCCACTGTTGTACTCTTTAACCAATTCACATTGTTTTACTGAACCCTGTTATTGTCCTTGTCTCCCTCTTGTTATGATGTGGAGCCTTTGTAAACAAGCCTCTGGCTCAAAGGTTGTAATTCCAAGATTTCAATAAAAAACCCTATTTGCACAATTTATTAGTCTTTTAACTCATCCATGACCCAAAACAAAGAAGAGTTATACATAGGAATATAAGAATTTAGGTTGGAAGTAGGCCATACAGCCATTAAAGAACATCCCATGCTTTAGTATAAATTTATTTTTCTTTTCTTGTAGATATTACCATAACTCCTCTAGTCTTAGACAATACTAATGACCAGCCCGTGGTCACTAGTGTCCCAGTTACTCCTGAGATGGTAAGTTGTCTTAACTTTCTAAGTCTTGTAGCTACATCTAGGTTTATCATCTATAAACAGAAACTTCAGTGCAAGCAACATCTATCTCATGCTGTCCTGTCAGAAAACTATAATTGAATTCAGCAAATGATAACAATTCATTGTAAAGTTAATCTATCATGACTGCTGAAAGAAGTCTTGTTTTCTGTTTTACCTGCTTATTCAACTCTACTCTTTTAGGATCGTGCTTTAAGTTCTGAACAACCCCTGGGATATCCTAGTCTGCAGACAGAAGGGCAAATTATAGGTGACTTGCAAAAAGAATATACAGTCAGTACTTCAAATGAAAAAGAGTTAACTTTATCTGAAGATTTCCATAATGAGATTCCAGTGAATGGAGATGAGCTGACCATTGAAGGAGCTCTCTCTTTGTCCATAACGACTGACAGTCTGTTTCCACTGACAGAAAATTTAGAACCTTTGAATGGACTTGCTGTAGCTGAATATGAAGCTGTAACAGAACGAGAAGTAGCAGTTGTGCAAAACATCCCAAGACCCTCAGATAAGGAGAGTGCATTAAGCCAAGAAATTACTACTAGATGGAACACTACTGATACAATACCTTCCTATACAACAATTGTTATGGATAGTCTTGTGCAGCATGTAGAACAAGAACTAAGTAAAGGGGTGGACTCAGTCAGTCACACTGAAACCCTTACAACAGTAGAGCAGATTCCTGTCAAAGTTGGGAATGAATATTATCCAGATTTCTCTACAGTGGCAGAGTCAGTGAGCTCTGCCATGCCCACTGCTTTTGTAACTACAATGGCAGTTGAGTCAGATATTTCTCCTAAAGATGCTGGGTTTACTGACAGCAGTGCTGTTTTCACCAAACATTCTCCAAGCAACTCAGAGGACACTAAGCAGGGCATTACTCAAGCAATAGATACTACAAGTAGCTTTAAACCAACTGGGTTTCTACATTCTGTTGACTTCTTTAATGAACCAGGATCAGACATAACCAGTGAAGCCATTCCAGTTGACATCACTGCTGTATCTGGATTCCAAACTTCTGATGATTTAGGAGCAACTAGTAGCCCTTCACTTTCCATAACAGATCTAGTATCCATTGGATCAGAGAAGGAATCTGGGCAAGAGATTACTCAGTCAGCGGATACTACAAGTAGTTCAAAACCATCTGAGTTTCCACATTCTGTTGACCTCTTGAGTACACAAGAAGCAGATACAACTACACAGGCCATTTTTGTTGAGGCCACTGTTGTATCTGAATCAATTATCCTGGATGATTCAAGGCTAACTAGCCACCCTGTACATTCCACTTCATATGTAGTGAAAGCTGAATCAGGTAAGGAATCTGTGCAAGACATTAGTCAGTTAATGAATACTAAAAGTAATTGTACACCATCTGAGTTTCCACAATCTTTGACTTTATATATAAGCAAGAAATAGATCTAATTACAAAGGCCATTTCTGTCGATATCACTGCTGTATTTGAGTCAGGTATCCCTAATGGTGTAAGGCCAGCTAGCAGTCCTGCTCATTCAACCACATACTTAACAACAGCTGAATCAGAGAAGGAATCTGTTCAAGACATTAGTCAAGCAGCTTCTTACACTAGCAGTATAGTGCCATCTGCTTTTTCAAATTCCAGTGATTTTGAGAATGAACCAGTGATACTGTAGGTGTAACTGCAGACAACATTCCTGTGTCCACCAACACAAATTCTTCTTCAACAGTTGTAACCATAAGGGGTCTTATTTTTATTTTTACCTTCTTTTTTTTCTCTCCCTGGCCCCGGTCAGCTCCTACAATTATAGGCATCTCCTTCCTCTGTTCACTGTCCATCGGCACCTGTCTCCCATTGGGCCACCACCTTGTTATCCCCACAGCTTATCCCCCATGGTGGGGTGGTGGGGAGCCCCCAACTCCCCACCAGGACTGGATCCAGAACAGATGGCACCCAGAGATGGTGCGTAGAGGCAGACAGCCATCAAACTGCTTGACCTGGCTGCCAGTTTTCCAGTTTCCTTTTAGGGGCAGAGTGTGCAATGCTGATATGGGAATGCCATGCACGTGTCCTTGCATAGCACAACCGCCGACTGCTCTGCCTCCATGCCCCACTGTATTGGCCAAGCATGCCAACACCTAGCCTCTGCTAGGTGTCAGGCAAATGCCGGCTGCTGTTACCCACCCTCCCAGGAAGAAGAAAGCAGACCTCTAGACACTCTATCCTCTCCCACCCTGGCCGACCCTCAATGACCTGCTCACACTGTGAACAGGGTCACCGGTGTGGCAGGAGGTAAGGCAGCGCTGCCTCAGCCCTCCACGCCACCGGGCCAGCCGAGCCTTATTTTTATGATAAAGAAAAAACTCTCAGCACTTCCACATTCACCTCTCTCATCTGGGAGAAGCGGACTATTAGTGCTACCATTTCCTTTGTTCCTGGGGTCACACAGAAAACACTAGCTGAACAAGATGGGTTGATGTGAATCCCAAATAGAGCTGTAATCTCCTGCTTCATCACTGCTACCGTATATATACAAGTAGGACAGAATGCAATGATTACTGTTTCTCTATCACTCAGAATCAAAGTCTAGACAAGATGGTTTCACTCCAGATTCCACAGTGGCAGTATTTTATTTCTACTATGGTACAGCTGTATTCACCTGGATGACTGATGACTTGCTTTGAAAATGAGCCCTCAGTTTATCATATTTCTTATTGTTGCAAGAGAGAGAGAGCTCCTCAAATCACAATAGGTCTTCCATTTTCCTGATTTAACTAATCATGTTAAAAGCTGAACAATACCAGGATCTTTCATGATTTTGTCAATTCCAGCAATAAATATAATTATAATTTAAGGTAGTGAAAACACTCATATGTTACAATAACTATCATTTGCATGTTTAATAAACAGTATGTATTTCAGTTCTGGAAAGTAAATTCAGAGGTTTCTTTCTTCTGTTCTAGTAGAAGATAATTATGCAAAAGATTACCTTCAGACACTGTTTTCATCTGATGGAGTTAAAGGATTAGATGATGCAAGCTCATTGATCAGCTTTTGTACTCTTTTTCCATAACATATCTAGCATTCATTGGATCAGAGAAGGAATCTGGGCAAGAGATTACTCAGTCATTGGATACTACAAATAGTTCAACACCATCTGAGTTTCCATATTCTGTTGATCTCTTGAGTACACAAGAAGCAGATACAACTACACAGGCCATTTTTGTTGAGGCCACTGTTGTATCTGAATCAATTATCCTGGACGATTCGGGGCTAACTAGCCACCCTGTACATTCCACTTCATATTTAGTGAAAGCTGAATCAGGTAAGAAATTTGTGCAAGACATTATTCAGTTAATGAATACTAAAAGTAATTGTACACCATCTGAGTTTCCACAATCTGTTGACTTTATATATAAGCAAGAAATAGATCTAATTACAAAGGCCATTTCTGTTACTATCACTGCTGTATTTGAGTCAGGTATCCCTAATGGTGTAAGGCCAGCTAGCAGTCCTGCTCATTCAACCACATACTTAACAACAGCTGAATCAGAGAAGGAATCTGTTCAAGACATTAGTCAAGCAGCTTCTTACACTAGCAGTATAGTGCCATCTGCTTTTTCAGATTCCAGTGATCCTGAGAATAAACCAGTGATAGGTGTAACTGCAGACAACATTCCTGTGTCCACCAACATAAAGTCTTCTTCAACAGTTGTAACCAGAAGGGAGTCTTATTTTTATTTTTACCTTCTTTTATTTTCTCTCCGTGGCCCCAGTCAGCTCCTACGATTCTAGGCATCTTCTTCCTCCGGCCGTTGGCCATTCTCACCCATCTCCCATTGGGCCACCACCTTGTTACCCCCATGGCTTACCCCTCATGGTGGGGTGACAGGGAGCCCCCAACTCCCCACCAGGACTGGATCCAGTACAGGTGGCACCCGGAGATGTTGCATAGAGATGGACGGCCATCAAGCCGCTTGACCTGGATGCCAATTTTCCAGTTTCCTTTCAAGGGCAGAATGTGCAATGCTGACATGAGCATGCCATGCACTTCTCCATGTGTAGCATGCCCGCCAACTGCTCTGCCTCCATGTCCCACTGTATTGGCCAATTTGTGCCAACACCTAGCCTCTGCTAGGTGTCAGGCAAATGCCGGCTGCTGTTCCCCACCCTCCCAGGGAGAACAGAGTAGTCCTCCAGACACTCGCTCCTCTCCCACCTTGACCGGCCCCCGATGACCTGCTCGTACCGTAAACACGGGTCAATGGCGTGGCAGGAGGTAAGGCAGCGCTGCCTCAGTCCTCCACGCCACCGGCCAGCCGAGCCTTATTTTTTGATAAAGAAAAACTCTCAGCACTTCCACATTCACCTCTCTCATCTGGGAGAAGCGACTATTAGTGCTACCATTTCCTTTTGTTCATGGGGTCACACAGAAAACACTAGCTGAACAAGATGGGTTGATGTGAATCCCAAATAGAGCTGTAATCTCCTGCTTCATCACTGCTACCGTATATATACAAGTAGGACAGAATGCAATAATTACTGTTTCTCTATCACTCAGAATCAAAGTCTAGACAAGATGGTTTCACTCCAGATTCCACGGTGGCAGTATTTTATTTCTACTGTGGTACAGCTGTATTCACCTGGATGGCTGAGGACTTGCTTTGAAAATGAGCCCTCAGTTTGTCATATTTCTTATTGTTGCAAGATAGAGAGCTCCTCAAATCACAATAAGTCTTCCATTTTCCTGATTTAACTAATCAAGTTAAAAGCTGAACAATACCAGGATCTTTCATGGTTTTGTCAATTCCAGCAATAAATATAATTATAATTCAAGGCAGTGAAAACACTCATATGTTACAATAACTATCATGTGCATGTTTAATAAATAGTATGTATTTCAGTTCAGGAAAGTAAATTCAGAGGTTTCTTTCTTCTGTTCTAGTAGAAGATAATTATGCAAAAGATTACCTTCAAACACTGTTTTCGTCTCATGGAGCTAAAGGATTAGATGATGCAAGCTCACTGATCAGCTTTTGTACTCTTTATGAAAAAAGATGTCAATATTTTTGCGAAATGAATATGCATACTGTATGTACAAGATTTAGAAACACTGAGGAGCATAAGCTACAGTGGCTGGGGGCCCAGTACTGGAAGAAATAAAGCAAAGCAACAAAGCATCTAGCCTACACAGAAAAGGCATTTTGTTTGATATTTAAAGTGTCAGTGTTGACTGGATAGGGTAGCGGTAAATGCTTTTTTCAGTATTTGATTTTAGTGATTGCGTGTCTTATATCGGAGTAGAGCAAGGACCAAAATGAGACCCAGTAGGAGGGTTTTTATATATATGGTCAGAGACAGAAAGTGAGGAGGATAACTTTCAGGTGGTGAGATAACAAGAAGTATTTAAGGAGTTCTACCTACAAGCAGTAGTGAGTCATTTGGCAGTGAGTCATGCTACTTACTGAAGTGCCATGAGATTAAGGCAAAACATTCTGTTCATTCAATGGTGTTTCACAGCTACTTTGTTCACACAAAAAAAACATGTATACACAGACAGGAAGTTAAGGGCAATTGGTTATGAACATATGAACATATGAATCTGCCAGCAGAAACAGGCCTCATGGTCTATCAAGTCTGCTCGAATGTGCAGCTAGCACTCTTAGATTGCAGCTGCCCCACTCCACCATCCCCTTCCCCCTCACAGTTACCCCCCCTCACTCTATCCCATCCCCTTTTAAATCTACCCACTGTCTTACAGGATACCACCTCTTCCGGCAGAGTGATCCATTTAGCCACAACCTTCTCCGTGAAAAAATGTCTCCTCATCTCTCTCCTATATCTTCCCCCTCCAACTTGAGACCATGCCCTCTCATGTCCCTCCCCCTCCTCAACTTAAAGACCCCTTCTGTACTTGTCTTGTTTATCCCCTTCAAGTATTTAAAGGTCTCGATCATATACGCCCAATCCCTCCTCTCCTCCAGGGTGTACATATATAACTCACTCAGCCTGTCCTCATAGGATTCATCCTCCAATCCCGGGATCATCCTAGTTGCCCTGCATTGTACCCTCTCCAGTAATCTGATATCCCTCTTCAGAAATGGACGCCAGTACTGTATGCGGTACTCCAAGTGTGGCCTGATAGTGACCTGTACAGAGGCAGGATCACCTCCTTTCTGGATGAGATTCCTTTCATAATACACCCCAGCATCTTGTTGGCTTTAGCTGCTGCCTTCCTGCACTGAGCTGAGTTGTTCATATTCCCTATTATAACCACCGCTAGATCTTTTTCCTCCTTGCTGGTACCTAACTGAACCCCTCCCAGCTGGTAGCTCCTCCCCAGGTTCCTTGCTCCGGAGTTCAGAACCTTGCACTTATTCGCATTGAAATCCAACTGCCACATTTCCGACTCCTCCTCCAGTTTATTCAGGTCGTCCTGTAGCCGCTGCCACCCTACTATGTCATCCACCGCTGCCCCTATCTTGGTATCATCAGCAGACTGATCTTACTCCTGATGCCATGTGAAATATCTGCTATGAATATCCCAAACAGCACCGGGCCCAATACCAAGCCCTGTGGAACCCCACTCATCACAGCCCTTGGGGATGAGAGTTCCCCACCACCACTACCACCCATTGCTGCCTCCTCTTCACCCAGTTCATGATTCAGTGTACTGTCTTTGTCCCCACACCCACATATTCCAACTTTACCCCCAGCCACCCATGAGGCACAGAATCAAAGGTCTTGCTGAAGTCCAAATACGGGACACCCACCACATGGCCCTTATCCAGTTCCCTCATCACCCAGTCATAATACTCTACTAGGCTGGTCTGGCAGGATCTTCCTGAGATAAACCCATATTGCTGATTGTCCTGGAGTCCATAGTCTTCCAAAAAGGTTACTAGCCTCTCTTTCAGGATTGTCTCCATTAGTTTTCCTATGATGGATGTGAGGCTTACTGGTATGTAATTGCCTGGTTCATCCTTTGGACCACTTTTGTGGATGGGCATCATGTGAGATATCCTCCAGTCTTGTGATACACATCCTGTGTCCGGGAGAGTATTGAACAGGTCCACCAGCGGCCCCACCAAGCCCTCCGCCAGCTCTTTCAGCACCCTGGGGTGAATGCCGTCTGGTGCCTTATCCACCCTCAGTGCCTTCAGACCCTCCAGCTCCCTTCCCTCTGTAATTACCTCATCTGTCACCCCCTCCCCCCCTTGCCCACCTTCCCATCCCCTGAGGTAATTGTCCACCCCTCTCCTTTGTGAACACAGAGCAGAAATACTCATTTAGTGCTTCTGCCTGCTCCACCCCTTTCTCCACCCACCCACCCACCGCCCTTCCTAATCCTCATTATCTGGTCCTTGCAGCTCCTTCTCTCCCTTATGTACCTGAAGAAGTCCTTTTCCCCAGCCTTGATGCCCTGTGACAGCCTCAGCTCTCTGAAAGCCTTGGCCACCCTGACTAATCTGGTTACTTCCATGGACTTCTTCAAATACATTTTCCTGTCCTCCCCCTTTCCGGATTTCTTGAACCTCCTAAATGCTGCTTTTTTTGGCCTCACCCCTTGCAAGACCTCCTGATTCAACCAGCTTAGCTTCTTAACCCTTCCCTTCTTGCTCTGTGTCCTGGTGCATGACCCCATAGCCTCCATCAGTCCTAATTTGATAATTTCCCATTTATGGCTTGCATCCAAGCTTGGATTAATTCCTGCCAGGTGTCTTTCCAAAATTTCTGCCATCTTGTCAAAGTCAGCATGTCTGAAGTCAACCACCCTGGTTCCTGTACTTACAGCTTTCTTGCCCATGCTGGGCGTGAATCATACCAAGTGGTGGTCACTCCCAGTGAGTGGGTCCTCCATCCCCAGCTCCTTTACAGTCTCCCCATTAGACAGTAGTAGTTCCAGAGTTTTATCCAACTGAGTCAGCTCAATAACCATCTGTGTCAGGAAGCTATCCTGGAATGCTTCCAAGTGCACTTGCTCCCTTGCAATCGAGGTGGCTGGGGTGCTCCGATCCACTCCTGGTAGATTGAAGTCCCCCACAGTCATGGTGTTTCCCTTCCCACAGACCCTCCTAATCTGCTCCTTTAACTCTCTGTCCAAGTCCTCTGCCTGAGCTGGTGGCCTGTACATCACTCAGTGTCCTACTAGAAACATAGACTTTGATAGCAGATAAGGATCGCTTGGCCCACTCAGTCTCCTATTTCCCTATCTATTGGATAAGCTGCAGATCCTAGTTAACCAACAGCCTACTTCTTTATTTTTGAATCCTGGAATTGCAATTATATTGGCTGTGTTCTACCCCCCTCCCCCCTTCCTTTGCATACCTCATCTTCTCACTTACCTAAATCACCACCCCTTCCCTTTGCCCCTATCCTTTCTGTATATCCTATACCCCGGGATCATCAAATCTCAGTCTTGGTATTGGGTGGCCCAAGTCTCCATGATGACCGCAATGTCCACCATCCCCACTGCCAAGAGAGCCTGTAACTCAGTTGTTTTGTTCCCCAGGCTTCTTGCATTTAGGGAGACAACCCTCCAACTAGTTCCCTTCCCTTCCTTAACCCATTTATCCCCATCCTTAACTCTCCCCTGTGAATCTACCCTGGTACCATCCCTTGTAGTTTGGGGGGTAAGCTCATTTGGCTCCCCTTTCCAGCAGCCCTACATACCTGTTGCACACTCGCCTCCACCCACACCTAGTTTAAATCCACCTTAGTTGCTATGTATTCCCCCAGCCTCTGTTTCAAAACCCCCTGTCCCACCTTACTCAATTGTAATCTGTCCTCTGCGAAAAGGTCACTGTTGTCCCAGGTATTATCCCAGCCTCCCACTAGCCCATACCCTTTGGTTTGACACCATGCTCCCAGCCAAGAGTTGAACTCCTCTATCCTACCTTTCTTCGCTGTGCTTGCCCTGGGTACTGGGAGCACTTCTGAGAAGGCCACTGGTCTCCCTGCCTCCTCACACAACTTCACCAGTTCATCAAACATCTCCCTTACCAACTCAACCATATTACCCCCCCAAGTCATTTGTACCCAAGTGCACTACTACATGCAGTTTCTCCCTTCCTCTCCTTGCACACTTGAGAATAGTCTGTCCCGCCCTATCTACTGTCAATCCAGGTACTGATTCCACCTTAAATTGACTATGCTCGCCCCTTTACTCCCATCTGACTCTTTAAGGCTGAGTCCCCAGCACAGACTCCACCCCTTCTCACATGCTATGCCCCCACCCTGCTTGCTGAACTATCCTTCAGCTGCCCCAGCTTTCTACCCTAGTCCAGCCTCTATTCCCCACCCCCAATCCTCTCCCAGCATCATCGCCTCCTTCCCTTCCTTGCTGAGCCCATTCTTTGCTCCTGCCTCCACTGCCTTACCCCCCTCGCCCTCCCCTTGCCCCCTGGGCTTTCACTGCTCCCTTCTCCTCCTGCCTCCTGCCCCCTTCCCGAGAGCCCCTCCCTCATCATCCATCACTGAAGCCAGTACCGCAAGCCTATTACCTGACCCTGGACTTCTACTGTTTGCTTCTCCCCTCGTGCTATCCCAAGGTTCCCCTTACTGTTTCTAAAATACTTTACCACATTCCTCTGCCCTTCCTTTCCACTGGTTCTGTACCGCTGGATTCCCTTAGAGGTGACCCTCATGTTCCATTGATCACACCTATATCCCCAATCCTTGAGAACTCCCTTCCCAGCCACTGTATCTCTGCCTCCAGTCCCCTTAGCCTGTGACAAATGGGACACCCCCCAGCTTCCATAATGTGCCCATCCAGATAGCAGCCTCACAACCATTGCAACTCATGATTCTGCCCATCCTGGTTTGTCTGCAGTTCTGCCCCCGTACCGGTCCCCCATCCCCTGCCGCCAACCCCTCCCCTGCAACCCTATTCCACCCCTACTGCCACCTTCACTGGCATCCCACATTGTTTTTCCAGGAGCCTGTATTGCTTCCTTTAGCAGTCTTTTCTACAGCCCACACACAAACCCTCCTGTATTATGTACCAAGTTCTACTTTCCCCTTCTGATCTCATAATACAGTCTATCTTAAACTTGCCTAAAGGAACAGTAGAACTATAAAATCACTTGGTTCTAATATAAACAATAGACCACAAAAAGTCAATTTTGCAATTGCCTAAGGAAACAGTAAAACCTTTAAAATTACTTGGTTATAAGATAAACAATAGACCATAAAGTCACCTCACCCAGCCTTCACTCAATCCCCTTCCTTTTTATGTAACAAGTTCTACTTCCCCCTTCTGAAACATAGAAACATAGAATCTGACGGCAGATAAGGACCACTTGGCCCACCTAGTCTACCCATTTCTCTACCTGATAGCTGCAGATTCTAGTTAATCAACAGCTTACTTCCTCCTACCCCCACTAGAATTGCCTTATGTCTGTCCCATGCATTCTTGAATTCTCCTACTGTTCCGGACTCCACAACCTCCTCAAAAAGGCTGTTCTATGCATCCACAACCCTCTCTGTGAAAAAATACTTTCTAACATTATCTCTAAACCATCCTCCCTCTATCCTTAAATTGTGCCCCCTTGTTCCTGCACATCTCTTCTTCTGAAAGATGCTACCCTCTTGTACTTTGTTAATTCCCTTGAGATACTTGAAAGTTTCTATCCCTACTTTCCTCAACGGTATTCATATTAAGCTGCTTTAGTCTCTCCTCATATGTCTTCTGGTGCAGACCCTGCACCATTTTGGTTGCCCTCCTCTGAACAGCCTCCACTCAGTCTATGTCTTTGAGGAGATGGGTTCTCCAAAATTGCACGCAGTACTCCAGATGGGGTCTCACCAACTGTCTGTACAGAGGGATAACAACTTCCTGTTTTCTACTGTTGAAGCCTCTCCCTATGCATCCCAGTATCCCCCAGCCCTCCTTACTGCTTTCTCACATTGCTTGCCCACCTTTAGGTCATCTGATATAATTACTCCTAGGTCTCTTTAGATTTTTGTTGTTATTAACTCACCCCCCATTGTGTACTCTTCCCCTGGGTTTTTGTTTCCCAGATGCATTACCTTGCACTTCTTTTCATTGAATCTGAGCTGCCATCTATTTGACCATTCCTCCAACCTTGCCAAGTCCCTTTTCATCCCTTTCTAATCACATAATGCTGCCTATCTTGTAATTGCCTAAAGAAACTATAGACTATAAAGTCACTTGATTATAAGATGAACAATAGAATCTAAAAAGCCACATCATAAAGTCTTTTTTTCCTGATACTCCCCTCCTCTGCCCAAAATAAATTCCTCCCAACTGTCTCTATAAAGTCATTTGGTTGCATGGTAAAACAAAAGTCATGTCAAAAAGTCAGTTTTTCTCCATTTCTCACCCTCCTGTGTCCAATGTAAACTCCTCCTAGTGGTCAGTCCCCTTTTTTGTAAGAAGCTCCTCTCCTCTTCCTCCTCTGGTGTTGGTAGCCTCCTCTGGGAGGAGTCCAGGGAGCCTATTTAAGAAATGGAGGACGTGAGGAGGGACAGTGGGAATTAACAGCCCTCTCTTGTGTAAATCAGCTCTTCTTCTGGCAGTTCTAGCAGCTCTCTCTGTTTAAATCCTCCCTCCTTCTGGCAGTCTCTAGCAGCCCTCTTTTTAATGCCTCTCTCCTTCTAGCAGTTCTAGCAGCCCTCTCTGTTTAATGCCTCTCTCCTTCTAGCAGTTCTAGTAGCCCTCTCTGTTTAATGCCTCACTCCTTCTGGCAGGGGATGCAGCTTGACTGTCTTCCAGTGGAAGTTCTGGGAATTTGGGTAATTCCCAGTCTATAGGAAATTCATGGTCTTTGAGGCACAGTTAGCTGCTCTCAGTGCTATGACACAGCATCTGAGTAGCAACTCAGCAAAGGCACACTGGGAGCTGCAAGCCCATTACCACAATGAACATTATGATTCTACACCAGAGAATGGACTGCCATGGGGAAGGCAGGATTGGGGAGAAGTACAGAAGCTGACATGGGTGGGTCTCCAGGTGTAACAACCCAGAAGCTTTTCATCATATTGGCAGAAACAGTTCTTGAGGACTGCATTGGCAAGCTAACAGCAGTCAACACACCAGAAGTGATGGCTTCATCCAGCAAGGATGCACCAGAGAAGAATATTTCATGCAGAGCCAGGAGGAATAAGAGGCATGTTCTTGTTGTAGGGCATTTCTTTTTCGTTAGAGGGCTGCAGAGACTATTGTGCAGCTCAAGCTGGGGGAATATATCCATTCTGTGTTACCCAAGGGAGACCACAGACAGGGTAATTCCACAATTGGAAAGGATGACTAGATCAGAGCTTGGGAAGTCAGATGTTGTTATATACCAATGTACAAATGAGCTGGTGAATAGCACTGCCAAGAAGGTTAGTGGCAGATTCAGGAATTTAAGTAGCAAGTTTAGGACTGTTTGTGATACATTAGCCTTCTGGGAGATTCTGCTCATGCCATATAAGGATAAGGGTAGAAAGAATAGGGTTGGTGTGATAAGGAGGTGAGCTCTTTCAATGAAAGATACTGGTCATCCTTCTGAGAGGATGTCTAAGTGTTCACAAAGGATGGACTACATCTTAATAGAGGGGAAACAATTGCATGAAGGCAAAAGCTAGATATAACAATTAGCAAGCTGTTAAATTAGGTGAGGAGTGCAATGACAGAGCACAGAAGCATATACTAAGACACTAAAGGAGTAAAGGTGTCTCTCCCCCAAAACACACAGGATTGGGACAAGATTAGGGAGGGTAGGAACAATGATGTTCAACAGTCAGCATGGATTGGAAGCCTAGAAGGGAAACAAAAGGTAGGTGGAGAATAAAACATATAGGTACACAAGGAGCTTAGGTAAAAAAATGAATGAGCTGCAGACAATCATGGCATAAAAGCAGTTTAATTTGGTGGCTATTACAGAAACATGGGCTAACTGAAAACAATTGCTGGGACTACAATGTCCCAGACAATATCCGAGTTAGAAGATACAAGGGATTTCAAAGGAGGACAGACAGTAAATGTGAAAGTGAACATAAGTGTCTCAGAGAACAAAACAATCTCGGGTGGGGGTGTGTGGAGTCATTATGGCTCCAAGTGACTGAGAATGAGGGAAAGGAAAAGAACAGGAGTTGTCTATAGGCCACCTAACCAGATGGCTAGAGCAGATGAGGAACTGGAAATGGAAATTAAGAAGACCGCGAGAAAGGAAAACATTGTACTAATGGAATATTTAAGTCTCCCAGATACAGACTGGGATACACCAGAGGCAAGGAGCCAAAAAAGCCAAAATTTGTAGAGGTTGTGCTGGATTGCTTCTTCATCCAGTGGGTGCAAGAAACTACCAGTAGGAAGCAATCTTAGACCATACAGTGTCCAGCAGGACATAATTAGAGACATCGTGAATGTGAACCCAATAGGACAAGGAAACCACAATTCTATGAAGTTCAACATTCTGCTGGTTCCCAACAAATAAATTCCAGCACTGTGGTCTCTGATTTTAGGAACACTGGCTTTGATCAAATGGTCATATTTATCAAACATCAACTGAAAAGCATAAATGAAATGGAGAGGCGAGAAAAAACAGATAATGGGATTTAAAGGGGAAGTATTGGGGCAACCCAAAGGTGCATTAAATTTGTAAGTCAGGCAAGGGAGCATTAGAAACCAACATGTCTCGACAGACATTGAAACATAGAAGTTGACGGCAGATAAGGACATCAAGGCCCATCCATTTTGCCCATTTCTTTTTCTACCTTATAAATATGCCATCAGCCTTTGCTCTGTCAATGGCCTATTTATTCATACTCACCTGTATTGCTCCCTTATGCCTACCCCATGCCTGTTTGAAGACCTGCACTGTATTCATATCCACCACTTCCTGAGGTAGGCCATTCCATGCATCCACCACCCTTTCTGTGAAAAAGAACTTCCTCACATTACCCCTTAACTGACCTCAGTCTAATTTCATGCTGTGTCCTCTTGTCCTGCTATTTTTCTTATATTGAAACATGTTAGACTCTTGCACCTTGTTAATGCCCTTAAGGTGTTTGAATGTTTCAATCATATAACCTCTCTCCCTCCTTTGCTCTAGGGTATACATATTGAGCTCCGTTAATCTGTCCTCATATGTTTTCTGATGCAGTCTCTGCACCATTTTGGTTGCCCTTCTCTGGACTGCCTCAATTTGGTTAATGTCCTTGTGAAGGTGTGGCCTCCAGTACTGCATGCAGTACTCCAGATGGGGCCTAACCAGTGTCTTGTAAAGAGGGATTATTACCTCCCTCTTCTAACTTGTGATACCCCTACTAATAGACCCTAACATCCCCTAGCCTTACCTACTGCTTTAGTGGTCTGCTTGGATGATTTCAGGTCATTGGTGATGATGATGCCCAAGTCTCTTTCTTCCCTTGTGACTGCCAGCAACTCCCCTCCCAGCCTATAGGTGGCTTCAGGGTTTCACTTCCCAATGTGCATGATTTTGCAGTTCTTTGCATTAAACCCTAGTTGACACTCTTCCGACCATTTTGCTAGTTTATCCAGATTTCTTTTCATTCTGCCCACCCCAACTGGATCATCTACTCTGTTGCAGATCTTGGTGTCATCTGCAAACAGACAAACCTTACCTCCAGTCCATCTGCAATGTCACTGATGAAGATATTGAACAGGACTGGCCCCAGGACTGATCCCTGAGGTACCCCACTTGTGACTTGCATTTCTTCTGACTGCACACCATTTACCACCACTCTCTGTTTTCTGCCTGTCAACCAGTTTGCTACCCAGTTGACCAACTTCTGATCCACTCCGAGCCTACCCAGCTTATTAATCAATCTTCTATGTGGAACAGTATCGAAAGCTTTGCTGAAGTCAAGGTAGGCGACATCAACTGCTCCCCCTTTATCCACCACTCTGGTTACCCAGTCAAAGAAATCTATGAGATTAGTTTGACAGGACCTTCCTTTGTAAACCCATGCTGTCTTGGATCCTGTGCTCCTATGGATTCCAGGTGTTGCACTATCCTTTCCTTAAGGAGTGCCTCCACAATCTGCCCACTACTGAGGTAAGACTGACTGTCTGTAGTTCCCTGCCTCCTCCCTGCTACCACTCTTGTGGAGCAGGATCACATGAGCCTTCTCCAGTCTTCTGGGACCTCTTCTGTGCTCAGAGACTCACTAAACAGTTCTGATAATTGCTATACTAGTTCACCATAACTCCTTTAGTACCCTGGGATGTATGCCATCAGGTCCCATTGCCTTGTCCACCCTGAACTTATCGAGCTCTTGTAGGACCTTTTCTTTTGTGAAGGGACTAGTGCTTGCCTCCCTCCCCCCTGTGTCCATGGTGCTGAGCTGTGGGTCCTGCCCTACCTTCTCGTCAGTAAATACTGAGTAGAAGTATCTATTTAGGATAGATGCTTTTACGTGGTCCTCCTCCTCACATGCCCTCTTATCTCCTTCGATCTTAGCAATCCCCCATCTGGACTTTCTCCTTTCACTAATGTATCTATAGAAAGTCTTGTCACCTTCTTTTACTGTCTGTGCTAGTGTTTCCTCAGTTTGGGCCTTTGCCTGCCTTACTGCCTTCCCTGCTTCCCTTAGGGAAGTTTGGTATGCCTCTCTATCTTCATCCCGCTGCGTTCCCTTATATTTCCTGAAGGCCAACCTTTTGGCTCTGACCTTTTCTGCTACTGTTTTTGAGAACCAAAGTGGTTTCCTTCTTCTTTTGCAACAAGTAAGGGAAGCAAGAGGGGACAAAAGAAGAGCTTTAAAGAGCTAATGTGTTGCCTAAAACTAGTATTAGTTTTTAAAAGCAGTAAGTCATTACCTTATACACTCTATATATGAGCTACTTTTCTTTTCCTTTTGGTTAATAAGGAGAGTGTTTGCCTGATCTTAGTAGGTGTGATGTGTAGAACAGTACTCTGTCTAGCAACTGACATATCTACTGTAGCTCAATTTCTTCTATTACATCATCAGTATTGTGACCTCAATGACTGTGACATCACTGCTGCTTAGGAACAGACACTCAGTAGCTGCTAGATCTTGTGATCTCAGTGTTGGTGAGATCACAATGCAGATGATATGGAGGGACTAGAGATAGATATGTCAGCTGACAGTCTGAGTGCAGTTCCACACATCCAGCACATCACAATATTATCACATAGAAAACTTTATAATGTTGCCAAAGAAAAAAGAAAAATATTTCAGAAATAAAAAGTTACAACTGATGACTTCTTTAAATTTGTATAATTTTCTTGTCTGTCTGTCTGTTTTGGTTCCACTAGCTCATTAAGGGTCTACAAAAGGAATCAGAATGAGACCAACAGGGAGATGTACAGGGAGAAATAAGCTAAATGTGGGCAGCTCATTAAGATGACAAATGCAAACACAGCACTAAGGACAGTGGAAGGAGTTATACAGTAGAAAATGACAAGTCTTTCGTTAGATACATTACAGAAAAATGTCAGACAAACGATAGCATTGAAAGGATAAATAAAGATTAGTAAGTTTGGAGGGGATGAGGGGAAGTGAGCATACTGAATGAGTATTTTAGCTGTGTGTGTGCCCTGTTAAGCTGCAGGACCAATACTGGAAAGGAAGTTGAAATCTGAGGGCATAGATAGCAACAAGTTAGTGATGGGATGAATAACTGATAAAAGATTCTGACGGGTCTGCAGGACCTCAAAGTAAACAAGTCCCCAGAGCCAGATGGGATGCCTCCACCATGTAAGAGTGCTCTCAAACACATTGTTAGGGTTTTGAGAACTACAAACCAAAACTGAGCAGTTCTGATACAATAAGAATGTGAGACCACTGTTACCAGTGTAAGAGTGGTCTCAGCAGCAGTATTAATATACTATTGATTGAGCATGATCAATATTATATATATATATATATATATTTTTTAAACTGTCTCAGAACATACCCATTTCCAGGGCATCTGTGTGTGAGATGCTCTTCACAGAATAACAGTCTCTCACATGCAGAGGAAAGGAGTGCTCTGATAGGTCAGGATTGTTCCCTCAATGTACTTTATAATGATCAAAAATGGTTTAAGGAGCTGAATAGACTAGTGCCCATGATTAGCTCCTAATTAATTGTAGTGTATACATTTGGATTTTTCTGACACTATGTATTTGTCTTAAACTTTCCTTTTGGGTCCCATGTGACAATATCTTCAGGATGATTGGTCCAGGGATTTTTTAATTCATTTCATATAGAAGTATTTTCTTTTTGTAGAGTTATACTTTGTTAGTTTAAGCTGAAGGGGATGTCCTCTGGTGTAAGCTGCTTTTTCTTTGAATTCTAAACTCATTTCACTGATGAGATAGTGGTCTTGCATAACATCAGACAAAAACAACATAGCCCTTCTTATCTTATGTTCTTTCAGACTCAAATTGAAATCCACTAATCTCTCCTCATAGCTTTTACTTTTTAAATTAGTAGCCATTTTGGTAGTCCTGTGCTGCACTCATTCAACTTTTTCTATTTCTGTTCTTTGTAAGGGCACCACATCCAGCTGCTATAGTCCAATATAGGTCTAATGTACAATTTGTACAATGGCATCAGAACCCCTCTATTTCTGCTGTTTATATTTCTCTGGTGCAACCCAGTAGCCTATTTGCTTTGCATATTATAGCACTAGACTGATCTGTTTGGTCTTATTTATTATTTGTGATTACCCAAAGTTTCTTTCTTTCTTTGTTTCTTTTAGTATAATATTACTTAGTGTTTACTGATGTGGCAATGTATTAGTTTTCCTAGATGTAAGACACTACAGTTATTATGATTAAACCCCACACCCCATGTGTAGGCCCATTTTGTGATTGTATCCATATCCTTTTCTCAGCTCTCTATATTTTGAATGTTATTACTTGGTCCCCCCAGTTTTGTATCATCAGCATGTTTGGTGCTCCAGTTCATAGCATGTTAATGCATATCTGATATGAAAATACTGGTCCTAAGACTGGTCCCTGGGCCTAGGAAATCAGCACAGCCTATAATTAGCCATGTTGGACCCAGGTCCAGCTCACAGTTGGTGGGACACAAGTTGGTGACCATTCGTAGGACCTCAGCCTCCGAAACTAGTTGAAACTCATCACAGGCAGGCAGACAGATCAATGCCCACACAAGGTTGGATACCCCAGCCCTGCTAGTTCACAAGAACAAATACCGGATCTAAGGATGGACACTTTGTCAGCAAAAAAAACACCAAAACTCTTTGAACCTTTCTGCAAAAAATATCTGCAATTTGTTGATGGGGATTTTTATATTGCTCTCTTCATGTACATTTGTTCGTTTGTGATCAGAGTTTCTTAAAGAACTTATACAACTATAACATTTGTTTTTGTGATTAATATTTTATTACTTTGATTTCAAAACATGCATACAATACAAACAGGCTACATTTCATAGTGTTATAGAGTAGGCTTTAAACATAAGACATACTTGAAGACTATATACAGAGATATGTAGAATTAGCTATTAACCAATAAGCATCTTAGTGTCAGAGACAACAGATAACTAGTCATATACTTCTGGATATTTCATACCATTGTTGTAACATCCATTTCTGACTAGTACCACAAGGGTAGTCAACATTGTAACTGTCCAGTCAATAGGAGGCATATAGTTATGGTTATGAAAATGTGCCTTGCCTACTATATTTATAGAATTAGCTTTTCTGTTAACATGTGGCATGGATGAATCCTACATGTGGTCTAGCTTGGGACGGTAGAACCCATCCACAGCAAAATCTATGGAGAGATTCATTAATCAAAGAGAACAGCTATATACAAGTAAGTCACAGCAGGAAGAAATGGAAGACCCACTTTTTTTAACTCAAGTTTATTCAACCATCATTATTTGACAACAACATAGAGTCACTCTCTCAGTATACATTTTTCTTTCATTTTGTACTGTTTATCACAATATGCATGTAATAAATTGATACCTGGTGACTTATATAACTCAGTTATTATTACAGTTTCAAGCCTCTTCATTCTTACATAATATTCCATACTATTTACAATAAAGTAAAGAAAATAATAATAAGGTTACAACCTTTGGAGAGAGTACATGTGTATATATGTGTTTCAATACTAAAATCCATCTATTTTAATATATTTGAGGAATGATAAGTGAGGAAACATAATGAGGCTATAAAAAGGGCTATAACTTGGGGGGGAGGAGAAAGACATTAAGGTAATAATGATGATTGTGATATAAAAGGTGGGGAGGAAGTAGTTCATCAACAATAAGCCCCTCTTGATTCTATATTTGCATTAGGGGTCAGTGGTGGCTGTGTGGCGAGCTGCCTCCCAGGCTATCCAGGGGCCTCAAACCACTTTGAACCGTTCTTCCCTAAGAGGTAGTCTGGCCATGATGGATTCCATATCCATGATGTTATTAACACTGGAGACCCAATGCTTCAGTACCGGAGACTCAGGGTGCAACCAGTGCACTGTTATACCTTTTAGAGCTGCAGTTTTAAGAGCCAGTGCCAGTTTCTGTTTAGTGGAAGGAAAGTGGACAATTGTAGGGAATTCCAGTACCCAGTCCATGAAGGTTTCTGATAGTTGTTCTGATAATACCTCCTGAATAGCATTTTGTACACCTTGCCAGTAATGGGCCACTTTTGGACACCACCAGTAAATATGCAAATATGTGCCTACTGAGCCATAGGCTCACCAACATAAGTCAGTATAGGTATTATTATAATGTTTAGTTACCATCGGGACTGAAAAGTACCGTACCAAATTTCTCCAAAAGAATTCTCTCCAAGTAGTGGATGAGGTCACTCTGCAGCCTTGTTTTATCCTCTCAAGTCACAGCTCATCTGGTATACTCCCTGAGGTCTCCTCCACCTCACCCTATCCTTTGTGTATTTTACTTGCAGTATAAATTTTCCCATAAGTTGGGTGGGCGAATTTCCTATTATCTGGAGTATTAATAAAATGCAGCACTTGCAAATAACTGTGAAAGTCTGAGTCTTGCATGCCAAATTTCTCTTTCAGCTGAGCAAAGGTGAGGCAGGTCCCCCGATCTATCAACTGTGAGAATTGAGTTAATCCTCTCACTTCCCATCTAGCATATGCACCATCTAGTCATGGAGGGAAAATCTAGATGGTAGCGAATAAGAAACAAAGGGCCCAGGGACTCCCCTGAGGACAGTCTCCGCCTGACCCTCTTCACGGCTCGCGGCTCGCAAGGTATGCTGCGTCCATGGGTTTCTGGACATCGAAGAGACTGGAGTGGAAGGCAGTGAACATGCAAGGGAACACAGTTAGAGCTCCCTAACATCTTGTTCCTCCATCTCCAGCCATCCTGAGGAACTCCACACTGTAATCCAGGTGTGAATCCCCTGCAGTTGACAGGCTAAATAATAGGTATGAAAGTCAGGCAGCCCCAAGCTCCCCCCCATCCCATGGGAGGGACAGTATTTGTCTAGAGATACGTGGTTGTCAACCTCCCCATATAAATTTAGACAGGTCTATTGTGATCCCACACCAAAAGGTCAGGGGGAATGGGTATCGGGAGATTGGCAAATAGGAATAAAAATTGAGGAAGGAGAGTCATTTAATTGAATCTATTTTCCCGGCAACTGATAATGGTAACAGAGACCATCTGGCCATGTCTTGTTGTGCCATGCCCCATAACCTGTTATAGTTAATTTCAAATAGCTTAGAAACATCCACCTGAACCTGTATGCCCAGGTACCTGATTTGGCTATTTTTGGCCCAAGAAAAAGGAAATCCCCTATGGAATCCTTGTGGGGGTGATCCACTTAGCTTGAGAGCTTCTGACTTTGCATAATTTAGTTTATAACCGGACAATTCCCCAAACTTCCCCAAAAGAGATATAAGATGAGAAACCGATGACCACAGATCGCCCAAGAAAAACAGAGAGTCATCAGCATACAGAGCAATTCTCTGCTCCCTCCCATCAGCCATCACCCCAGTCAACTGTGAATCTTGGTGCACTGCCACTGCCAATGGCTCCAAACAGACAGCAAAAAGGATAGGGGACAGAGGACAGCCCCTGCCTGGTACCCCTTGTTAGAGGGAAATTTCTAGAGTTCACCCCATTTACCTTGACCTGGATCTGTGTCGAGGTATATAAGTTTTGAAAGATTTTAAGAAATTTAGGTCCAAATTGCATTTTCTCCATGGTAAGTTTTAGAAAGTGCCAATTAACCTGATCAAAAGCCTTTTTGGCATCCATGGAGATAGCTAGTTGAAATTCTAGCTTGTTCTGCTGAGAGTGAAGTATATTGAGTAACCTTTGTATGTTATCAGATAAATACCTCCCTACCACAAAGACAGTCTGGTCCGGGTGAGTGACCAGTCCAACCACCCACTGCAGTCTGTCTGCCTGGATGCCAGTGAAAATCTTCATGTCCACATTTAAGAGTGAAATGGGCCGTTAGGAGGAGCAAAGCAGAGGATCTTTGCCATCCTTGGGGATGACCACTATCTGTCCTGTCTCCAGGACACCAAGGTTTCTCCCCCTTTCTGGATGTGATGAAAGCACTTTAACATAATAGGCAGCAAATCTTTTTTGAAGCATTTATAAAATTCAGATGGTAAACCATCCAGGCCTGGGGACTTTACTGGTTTGATATATGCTATTTTTTCCAAGACTTGCTGAGCTGAGATATCTCTCTCCAGGATAGCCCTGTGGTGGGCATTCAGGAAAGGAAGCTCAATACCATTGAGAAAAGACCCTACTCTGACCTCATGATCAGGGACTGTTTCTTGCCTGTAGAGGGTCTCATAGTAGTCTGCGAAACAAGCAGATATATTGAGCTGGTCTGACATTGCCCCTCCTCCTCCTCCTCCTTCAGGATTTTGTATTTGTAGGAGTGCTCTGGAGACCGTCTGTTTTTCTAAGGGCTAAGGCTAGGAGATGTCCTGCCTTGTTGCCACCTTCATAGAATTTTTCTGCTGTTCTCCTGAGCAGGCCCTCCATTTGGGTGGTTAGTAAAGCTTCTAATCTCTTTTTTTCTAGCCAGCCAAAGGGTCTTGTCCTCTGGGTTCAACGTAAGCTTATAGCGGAAGTCTGCCTCCCTTAATTCCTTCTGTTTGTTTCAGTAGAATTTGGCAGTTCCTTTTTTGCTGGGAACTGTACTGAATAAGAATAACCCTGAGAACAGCTTTCAACGCATCCCAGTTGATCAATGGAGTTGTGTCAGAGGACAAGTTAACCCCTAGGAATTCTTGAATGGAGTCAGAGATTTTTTGTTTTACCATTGATTGATTTAAGAGCCCAATATTTAGATGCCACATGCTGTTCCTTGGGCTAGGGGAGAATACTAGATTTAATAACACTGGAGCATGGTCAGACTATGTCATGGGAAGGATCTCACAAGTGTTCAGCATATTAACCCGTTCCCTGGAGATTACAAGCATATAAATTCTAGAGAAACTAGCATGTCTATGAGAATAAAATGTATAGTTAGGTTCGTTTGGATGGGCATGTCTCCAAGTATCAAGAAGTTCTACTTCTTTCAAGAAGTTCTACTTCTTCCATAAACCATTTTAAAAAACTGTCTTTTATTTGCATTCCCCTGAACAACCCGTGGTCCCCTCCTATCCCTTTTGGATGACAGGACTGTGTTAAAATCTCCACCCAGAATGTATATGGCCTCAGGGTCCCCTATAGTGTTAAGTATAATTCTTTTAAGAAAGGCTCTGTTTTCAGACAGGTCATTTGGGGCGTATAAATTTAAAAGAATGCACTTCATGTTGAAGTATGTGGCCTATAAGCGAACATAGCGCCCCTTGGGGTCCAAATCAACACGCTCCACTTTAAGAAGAGTATTTTTCCTAATTAAGATTGCTGTTCCTCTTCTAAGAGGATGTTCAGGCCATGAGGCAGGATATACTTCTCCCACCCATCTTCTGCACAACTTAGCGTGTTCAGGACTGGTCAGATGTGTCTCTTGCAAAAAGGCCAGAGAGGCCTGTGATCTACCCCCCCCTCATAAAGCACTCTGGTATGTTTAATAGGGCTATTTAAGCCCTGAATATTATAAATAATAAGCTTTAAGTCCATCAAGTATCTTCAAGGCTTCTATAAACCCCCTTAATGCAAGATTGTCCCAGACCAAACCTCCCCACACCCCTTCTGTCCAGCTCTCCCCAACATAGCAAGCACTCTCTCCCATAATTAACAGAAAAGTTATAAGAAAAACATGAGCAATGTAACAACAAACATTGAAATTGGAATACAACAATAAAAACTTTAAACTGTGACTACCAAAAGTGCCACTGTGTCCCAACCTCTATGTATGGAGGTGGGAAGGTGCGACTACCCTCCTTCGCACCCAATCAGGGGCCATATTCCAAGACCCCATCTCGAGTGGTAAATCCTGTCAACCAAAACATAGTGTCACTGACTCCCAACTCCTCCCCCCCAGCCAATATTATGCAGCACTTAAATAAAATACAGAGGATAGTATCTCCTCTTCAGGCTGTCCTGCCCTGAAGTAAATAAAAGCATGCTTCAGTCTCTATGGGCAAGAGCCTGGATAGCCAGTCAGATTTCCCTTTCAGCCTCATAACTGCCCGTTGTCTCCTTATCAGGTACTGGTATCTCAGTGGAGGAGGTGAGTGAGTGCCCAGGCCCAAATCAAGCCTTAAACTTTTTGTATTTCTCCTATTATTCTTGCCCAACCAATCAGCCCTTCCTCCCCTCCTGCTGCACATAAAGAAAAAAAAAACAGGGCCCCATGTTTTTTATTGCATTTATAAGTAAATTTTTTTATCCAATATATGAAACAAGTCTCGGCCTGAGTTCCATGGGAGTCCCAGAAGTCATGTACAAGGAAGAAAACTAGCCGTACTCCCCCTCCTGCAAAACAGTTAATGTTTCCCCAGCAGGTATAAAATGGCCAAAATATTGTCCCTTATAGCAGAAGTGCAGGTCTCAATATAAATTGTAACGATTCACTGAACGTCCAATGGAAGGCCCACAAGGAGGAAGTCCACAGTCAACAAAGGCAAGGAAATTACTCACCCTATTTCCCGACTACATGGGCCTAACCAAATTTACCAATTCTCCATCGCTCCACCGCATGAATCAGCATTTGGATTCCTCCATTTTCTTGCCCTTGTTCTGATTACATTTCCATCCTCCTTCTCTCTGCTGAAGCGGGCGTGATTGTGGGTCTTTCTGGCCTTCTGAAAGCACCTCCAAGGGATCTACTGAACCTCCTGCTGCTGCTCACTTCCTGCCAGGGCCCGGATCCTTAACCATATGCCATCTACGATGATCCAACTCCTTTATTGTTTCCTAGTCCAGCACTTCATCCATCGCAATTCCCCATTGCTGCAGAAAGACCTTTGTCTCTGAAACTGTTGGAAATAGATAGGTGCCTTTGTCTGTGATGATGCGCAAAGTAGAGAGATAATCGATTCTGGCTTTAACCCCCTTTTCTCTCATTATTTTCAGCATGGGTAACATTTTTCTCCTATGGTCCATGGTCATGGGGGCATAGTCATGTTCGAAGAAAAGTCTGGTGTCCCCAAAAAGCAACTCTTTTTTTTGCCAGGCCTTTGGCAGAACATCCGATTTTGTTCTGTAGTCCAGAAAGGCTACAATAACAGATCGAGGATGGGCTTTGGGGTCAGTAGGTCTGGGGCCCAAGAAGCGGTGGGCTCTAATAATATTGAAGGCATAATCACCGTCGAGGTTCAGCATTTCTTTATTGAAGCTTTCCATAAAATTATTCCTGTCCCCTGAGTCTGTGCTCTCCAGAATTCCATGAATTCTAATATTGATCTTGTGCAATCTATTTTCCAGGTCTTCTACTTTTTGTTGTAGCCAGATTTCCCAATCATGTAATTGGAGAAGAGACCCATTGTGAAGATCCACAGACTTTGAAATTGCAGTTGTGTGTTGCTCAAGGTCTGCTATATGGTTTCATTGGTGGGTTTGTTCTTTTTGCAGCTCGAGAAGTTGCTGTTGAAAATCTCCAAATTTGTTACCCAGCCACCGGAGTTACCCGCACAATTGTCTGGAGGATATCATTACCTCCTCCTCGTCCTCAGAGCTCAATTCGTCCGAGACGACTGGTCATGGGGATGGAACATTGTCATTCTCCTCTCGTGGTGTAGGCCCCGGGTCCAGATTCCTCCTCAGAGTATCCAAATCTGTCCTTGCGCTCATCGGGGCCACAAAGTCTTTCAACCTGCTCTGAGTGTTAGCCATCAGGAGGTCAAGTCTGCTTCTTTTGGACAAGGCAGCAAGTTTTTACTTTAGGTTTGGCTGGATTGTAGTGGGTGGGTCAGGAGAGCTCCAGAGAACTAGTCCACCATGCCTGGTGATGCCACCGGAAGTCCAAAACCCACCTTTTTTAAATATTCTGTACATGGTAAAGAGAAGGTGAGGGGCTTGTTTACCAAACCTCTGTACTTTATCAGGGCCCATTGCTTGCAGGACAAAATTCCTGTCCAAACTTCATTAATTTTGGGTGGGATTACAGTGCAGACAGTGAAAAGCTGGGTCATCAGTCAGCCAATACCCATTTTGGGATGGTACGGTCCACTTGTGGTTGCGACTGGTTTGATACCAAAATATATCAGTAGAAATGGATCCCAGATTTGAAAATATCTAGTGAGTGGATTGTGAGCTGTATGTGCTAAAAGTTCAAACCTGGTTAGCTGTGCCAGCTTAGACATAAGTTCATGCATCAATGGGGTCTCTGTAGTGTGCAAGCAAGTGAGCAGGAGTCACTTCGCTTCAGCTGCAACCGTTAAGACCCACTTCAGCTCACTCTGCTGGTGGTGGAGAACAGCATGTGGAGATCCCATTATGAACAATTCTGGAGACAAAGGGACGGTCGTGTGAAATATGTGCTCTAGAAATATTTGTATTTGTCTCCATAAATCCTTGAGGTCTGGATAATGCCTCTGCATGTGAAGGAGGTCATCATCATGCTTCCCACATCTTCAACAGTGAGGTTTGGACTGAGCTTTCCTGCATATAGAACCATCAGGATGTAGTTCTATAAACAGAGTATTTTATTTTGTATAAGTTGGGATCTGGAATCTCAGAGGATTGTATGAGTTAGCGCCCGCATTTTGTCCATTCATCTTTATCTTCAGTTGATTCAGCAGGGCAGCCCATTTTCACTGCGTGCTG
Organism: Neoceratodus forsteri; assembly: GCA_016271365.2. NCBI lineage: Eukaryota > Metazoa > Chordata > Ceratodontiformes > Ceratodontidae > Neoceratodus > Neoceratodus forsteri. The sequence continues at coordinate 948,486,251 of CM057451.1, read as the reverse complement.
TTAGTTTGAGCAGGGATTTCCTCCCTTATACTATGGTATATATTCCCAGCCCTTCCTTTCGGATGAGTGAACCACACCTGGAATGAGTCCAAGTCATAGGAGCCTGGCATTAGGAGGTCTTGAAGGTAGTTAATACCATTAGCTGTCCAGCCTTCTCCAGCAAACTACACGTCCTCTTATAGTTATGCATGGATTATTCCATAAGTTAGGACTGGGTGTGTCAGCTGGATATGCAGTCTGGCCTGCACATCTCTCCATGTCGCTAGACTTTGTCTAATGGTTATTGGCATTCCAGTTGCTTTGGGTGTTGCTGAATAGAGAGTTCTAGCAGGGGAAAGGCCTCCCATCACATTGGTTTCTATGACTGAAAAGATAGGGGGCTGCCGACATTAGATACTGAAACCTCTGATTGTTGGTCCATGAGGAATGCCCACTGGTATGCCTTGAACCATGGCAGTCCCCACTTTCCTTTTGACCAGTGGGATCTGAGTTTGAGATGGCTGTAACTGGATTGTTCACCCTCCCAGATGAAACTACTCACCAAATGGTGGAGTCATTCAAACCAGGAGTTAAGAACCCATATCCATAGGTGAGCAAGGGTATGGAATAGCTTTAGGGCAGTGACCATTTGGTAGCTTCTATTTTACCCACCATGGAGAGGCATAATGGTAACTATGGGTCAAACTCAGTACCGATGCCCAACATGAGGGGGTGAGGTTACATTCAGTACATTTTGTGAGTTTGGGAGAGATTTTAAATCCCAGATATGTGATTTGTTGTTGGTGGGTGCATTGCAGGCCTAATGCTTGTACTTGTTGGGGGATGCATAAGTCATTTAGAGGTAGGACCTCAGTTTTTGAGTGATTTACTTTAAGTCCAAAGAGAAGGGTGTAGGAGGATAGGAGCTTGAGTAGTTGAGCAGTCTATTTTAGTGCTTTGTCTGTGATCAGAAAAAAAGTCATGTGCATACAGTAGCATTTTGTATGCCTCTGTTCCTACAGTGATGCTTCCAATTAGTGGGTCTTGCCTAATGGCAGCCGTGAATGGCTGTATTACCAGTACAAAGAGTAGAGGGGATGTGGGGCACCCTTGCCATGTCCCTTTCTCTAGGAATTGGTTAACATCCTCATTTCTGGGATGGGGTTTATTGTTTGGATATATTGAAGGAAGTGCAGACCAAAGTCCACATGTTCAAATACCTTATAAAGCTACTGTCACTCCACTGAGTCAAAGGTTGTTTCAAAGTCTATGGGTACCACAGCTGTAGAAGTGGGGGTCTTATCTGCCACCTGTATGAGGCTGATGAGCATTTGTATGTGGTCAGCATTATGGTGACCTTGAATGAATCTGACCTGTGATGGGTACACCAGGCTTGGTATTAGGGCTTCCCTTCTGGTGGCAAGTGCTTTGGTGAAGACCTCACTGTCTACCCAGATGAGGGAGACTGGTCGATAATGGACAGGGTTTGTGGGGTCTTTGTCGTTTTTAGGCAGCATTGTGATGGTGGCTGCTCTGAGGGACTGTCGAAATGTGTCCTTGTTGATCGATTCTTGATATAGGTGGGTCAGGATTGGACATACTGTTGGAGTTAGGAGTTGAACTAGCTCTGCGGAGTAACCATCACCTCCAGGTGCTTTCTGTGGACTTAAGGCTTTTATTGCCATCTCTACTTCTTGTATTGTTAACAAAGTCTCCACTGCCTGTACATGGATAGCGGAGAGCTTAGGTAGTTGCAATTTGTCCAAAAAAGCGCTATGGCTGTTATGCCTGGGTTATATATTACCAACTGACCTACAGGTAACCATACCTTATACACAGTCTTATAATGTTTTATCTTGTTTTATTACTTATATTAGTGTTCTCTATTATATTTACTATACTCATATTTGTCTGTAATGCATTTACCTATATGATATGTTTCTGCCATATATTCTTTATACTCATATTCTGTAGTTTTCCACTATTGTGACACGTTATGTGCTTTTATGATTACGTTGCAAACATTTCCAGACTAACTGTCTGGAAATAAGAACAGATAGCACTTCTTCTTGCTGAATATGAGTTTTCTTTGTTCAGAGATTCTTCCTTATTTCCTATGTAATTGCCCAAGGGAGCCACCTTATTTCCATACCTTATCCAATGCTGCATGTTTATCATATCTGTAAATGCACTCTTATCAGTCATATATAATTGTATGCACACCAGCTCCTCAGAGAGAGAAAGAGACCATACTCTAGGAATGGTGGGAAATCAGCCCCCTTGTGATTGCTTTGCTTCAGTTGTTATGGCGTGAGTATTGTAATGAACCTTTTTTTATTACTTCTGCTTGTTACTTTCTTTGTCCAGCATACTTTGCAAAGAACCTAAAATGTGATCTTTTCACATGTAACATGGCCTGCAAATCATGGGATGTGGGGGGAGCTGTACAAGAGAAAGTCCTTCATTATATTCATAATAGAAACATAGAAGCTGATGGCATATAAGGACAGCAAGGCCCATCCAGTCTGCCCATTTTTTTACCTTATGAATGTGCCATAGGCCTCTACTCTGTCAATGGCCTATCTATTCATACTCATCTGTATTATTCCCTTATGCCCATCCCATCCCTGCTTGAAGCCCTGCACTGTATTCATATCCACCACTTTCTAAGGTATGCCGTTCCATGCATCTACCACCCTTTCTGTGAAAAAGAACTTCCTCACATTACCCCTTAATCAGCCTCCCTCTAATCTCATGCTGTGTCCTCTTGCCCTGCTATTTTTCTTATATTGACCCATGTTAGATTTTTTTCACCTTGTTAATGCCCTTAAGGTGTTTGAAGGTTTCGATCATATCACCTCTCTCCCTCATTTGCTCTAGGGTATACATATTGAGCTCCATTTATCTGTCCTCATATGCTTTCTGATGCAGTCCCTGCACCATTTTGGTTGCCCTTCTCTGGATTGCCTCCATTTTGTTAATGTCCTTGTGCAGGTGCGGCCTCCAGTACCTGCACACAGTACTCAGATGGGGGCCTAACCAGTGTCTTGTAAAGAGGGATTATCACCTCCTCTTATGACTTGTGATACCCCTACTAATACACCTCAACATCCCTCTAGCCTTACCTGCTGCTTTAGTGGTCTGTTGATGATTTCAGGTCATCTGTCATGATGATGCCCAAGTCTCTTTCTTCCCTTGTGATTGCCAGCAACTCCCCTCCCAACCTATAGGTGGCTTCAGGGTTTCTCTACCCTATGTTCATGATCTTGCACATCTTTGCATTAAACCCCAGTTGCCACTCTTCTGACCATTTTGTCAGTTTATCCAGATCTCTTCTCATTCTGCCCACCCCATCTGGATCATCTACTCTGTTGCAGATCTTGATGTCCACTGCAAACAGGCAAACCTTGCCCTCCAGTCTACCTACAATGTCACTGATGAAGATATTGAAGAGGACTGACCCCAGGACTGATCCCTGGGGTACCCCACTTGTGATTTGCATCTCTTCTGACAATGTACCATTCATCACCATTCTCTGTTTTCTACCCACCAACCAGTTTACCACCCAGTTAACCAACCTTTGGCTCACACTGAGCCTACCCAGCTTATCAATCAATTTTCTATGTGGAACAGTATCGAAAGCTTTGCTGAAATCAAGGCAGGTGACATCAACTGCACCCCTTGGTCCACCACTCTGGTTACCCAGTCAAAGAAATCTATGAGATTAGTTTGACAGGACCTTCCTGTTGTAAACGCATGCTGTCTTGGATCCTGTGCTCCTATGGATTCCAGGTGTTGCACTATCCTTTCCTTAAGGAGTGCCTCCATGATCTTGCCCAATACTGAGGTAAGACTGACTGGTCTGTAGTTCCCTGCCTCCTCCCTGCTACCACTCTTGTGGAGCTGAATCACATAAGCCCTTCTCCAGTCTTCTGGGATCTCTCCTGTGCTAACAGACTTGTGCACACATCCCTCCCCCCCCCGTGTCCATGGTACTGAGCTGTGGGCCCTGCCCTACCATCTCTTCAGTAAATACTGAGCAGAAGTATCTATTTAGAATAGATGCTTTTCTTTGGTCCTCCTCCATACACTCCCCCTTATCCCCTTTGATCTTAGCAATACCTCGCTCTGGACTTTCTCCTTTCACTAATGCAGCTATAGAAAGTCTTGTCCCCTTCTTTTACTGTCTGTGCTAGTGTTTCCTCAATGTGGGCATTTGCCTGCCTTACTGCCTTCCCTGTTTCCCTTAGGGAAGCTTGGTATGCCTCCTTATCTTCGTCCCACTGTGTTCCCTTATATTTCATGAAGGTCAACGTTTTGGATCTGACCTTTTCTGCTACTGTTTTTGAGAACCAAAGTGGTTTCCTCCTTCTTTGCTCTTGCTTCTCTCCCTAACACAATGGGATGTTGCTTCAAGTATTACATCCTTAATGCTTGTGCACTTTGCCTGTATCCCTTCACCGGTATTTCAACTTGCCAGGGCTAGCTTAACTCTGTTGGCCATCTTATCAAAGTCAGCTCCTCTGAAGTCCCATATTTTTGCCTTGGAATGGGATGATTTTAGTTCTAGTGGCTAAATTGAACCATACCATGTGATGGTCATTGGCCCCCAGGTGACCTTCTACCTGGAGATCTGTAATCCTTTCCCCGTTAGTCAGTACTAGATCTAGGATAGCCCTGTCTCTTGTGGGTTGTTGTACCAGTTGTTTGAGGCCCTTCCCCTGCAGGGAATTCACTATGTGTCTAGTTCCGGTGGATGTTCCTATTGGTATTGACCAATCTGTATCTGGCATGTTGAAGTCTCCCATTATCAGAACCTCCCCTTTACCTGTCATGTTTTGTATATCTTCTAACAGTAATGTGTCTACGTCATCCTCCTGGTCTGGAGGCCTGTAGACAACCCCAGTTCATATGGCTGTCCCATTTCCTGTTTCCAGGATGACGTACAGTTCTTCTGGCGCCTTATGTGTATTCTGAATTTCTGTAGCTTTGATATTTTCATTGACATAAATGGTCACTTCCTCCCTTCCTCCTCCTTTTTGCACCTCAGTCTCTTCTGAACAGTATATAGCCGGGTACTGAAGTCTCCCAAGTATGGTTAATGGTGAACCATGTCTCACTAATGGCTACTATGTCCAGTTTGGCCTCTGTCATTGTTGCCTGCAGGTCTGGGATCTTGTTTCCCAGACTGCGGGAATTTGTGCACATGATTTTCCATTGGCCAGATTTTGGTGCATTAGTTGTTGTGCGAGGTCTGGCATTATCCCTGAGCATCATATGGGGAGCCGGACTTTTTTCCTCACCTGGTGATGCAAATGAACTACAAACATGCTGAACTCCTGCTTGATCTGTAGCTGAGAGGGGAGGGGTGTTCTTCCCGTTCAGTGTATCGGGTGCTGCACCCTTCTCCCCATTTGCTAGTTTAAATATTCTGCAAAGACATCAGACTTCTGCCCCAATGTGCTGACTCCCTCCTTAGTCAGATGCAGTCCATTGAATTTAAAGAACTTTCACTCCCAAAACTGTTGCCAGTTACCTACAAATTTGTGTCCTTTTTCCTGGCACCAGCCCTTGAGTGGTGAGCCACATGTTTAGCTCCCCTATCTCCATCCTCTCTGACCTTCTGTCCATCTGCCCCACCATCCCAGACTGGCAGGATCTCAGAGAAGAAGATGCCAGATGAAATGGATGATAGTTTGTCTCTCAGCCTAGTCAAGTGTTCCTTGGTCTCCACAACTGACCAGCTGGTGAGATCATTAGTCCCTGTGTGTACAGGATGTCAATGTTTTCTACTGCTTCCTGCATGATTTTAGCAATGTGGTCAGTGTCTCTCCATGCTGATGTACCTGGGAGACATTTCACCATTACCCTTGGCTGGAGGTAGGTATCAACTCCCCAAATCATGGAGTCTCCTATGATCAGAAGTGTTTTGGATTTCCTTTTTGCTGTTTTGTTTTGGTCCCTGTTTGGGCAAGTTTTGTAGTTCTAGCTCCTGTACTACAGTGTCTTGCTCTGCAGTGTTCTCTGCCCCTTTGTTTGATTTTGGAGATAGAGGCAGATACCTGTTTGTAGATTTTATATGGTTTATGGAGGTGATACGTTGGAGAGCACTGTGTGATGGGGCACTCGATTTGCCCCTCCTAACCACTTGCCAACCTCTCAGACCAACTACCCTCTGCAGTCGAGGTGCTTCCGTTGGATGTTAGGGAAATGGTGGGAGGTTCTTATAATATATTTCCTCCTGAATATGCAATTTGAGGAGTGCAATCTGTGCCCATGCTGCCTGGAACTGAGCTCTTAGATCTCCAATGGTCCAGCATGTAGGACAGCATCCTAAATCCTGTATAACTGCCCTTTTGAAAAGTGTCCCACAGTACCTGCAGTTAATAATATCCATTCCAGTTGAGTTGCTGAGTTTATAACATGGTCTGAGTAACTAGAAGGAGGAAAATGAAAGAAAAAAGTTTGATTTTTTTTGTTTGGTTTGTTTGTTTTTGTATAACTTGTAACAAGTTAAATACTTGTGCCCCTGTAAGTGAGGTCACTTTATGGATACCCCTGTGATCCTCCCCTTCCTGCTTTGCTACAGAAAATGTCATGACTGTGCTACTCTATAAAAGGAGTGTAGCATTGGGTAGTTGGGGATGGGGGTGGGTGGCTGGGCCCTTCCCCTGCCAAAAAAGAACCACAGACAAAAGAAACAAGGAGGTAAGAGCAGAAATAATCAACCAACAACAAATACAGTAGCCCTGAAAGCTTAGCCTAATGATAGATAAAATTGTAAAACCTGTAAATCACCACCTGTAATAATTTCACAGAAGAAATACCCTGCAAAAAACACTTTGCTACAGAGAAAAATAAAGCAGTAACAGAAGATATACCTTGCAAAAAACAATTAGAATCAGATAAGATTACAGCAGTAATCTGTAAGCACACAACAGTAACAAACCTGTAGGCACACCCTGCAATAATGCAGCAGAAAGTATACCCTGCAACAGCAATTTGAATCAGAGAAGATTACAGCAGTAAAATATATTCAAAAAACAGTAACAAACCCTGTGAGCACAAAAGAAAATAGTAACACTCAGTAAATCTGCCTAGCCAAAAGAAACCGTAATCTTTTCCTTGCTCTGATAATGTTGTTCCTTGCTGTGTCCTTACAAGAAAACTTTAGAAGAAAAGAGCTCAGGTGAAGTTAGGTGCCTTTGCCAGCAAACCTAGTCTGCCACCTCAAAAACACCAACTAATCTGACCTTTTAGCCCTTCCTTCTGTTGGACGTTTCTAAGACTTTGTCAGTTCCACTGCCCAGTTACTCTCCTAATCCCCTGAAAGAGCTGTAGGAGGAAAGCAATATGGAGTTCCTGTGTGTTTAACCCACCATTGGTATCTCTGAGGTTGGGAATATGCCTTTCAGCCTGCTGCTTTCTAAGTATATATAACAGGACTTTGATGCACCTCTCTCCACCCTCCCAGTATTTGTGTCTGTCATAATATAGCAAGCTCAGCTTTTCTAGAGAGTTGTGCATTGATTTTGAGTCTAAGTCGTATAATTTCTTTATGTAAAGGTGATGTTGTGTCTTTTCTAGGTTGAGCTTTGAGTTACGCTTTTGTTTTTAGTCTGTCTTCTAGAGCATTTAATTTGTTCCCCTCTCTTTGTACCACCACATTGCATATCCTATTATTAACCCTCTCATGGTGACTTTGGAGGCCTCCTATAATGTGCTGACTGATGTTTTATTATTGTCGTTGATTTGGAAAAAGGCAGAGGCCTCATCTTTGACCCAGTTAACAAAGTGGGGATCTTGCAATGATAAGGGGTCCATGTGCCAAGAGGGGAACTGATGAGTTACTGGCCCCGAAATTATACATAATTGTGCAGGGGCATGATCCAATGTGTGTATGGGCTGTACTGAGACAGATGTTATTATACGTAGTGTCTGTTAAGACACTAACCATATATCCAGCCTACTGTGTGACTTATGTGTCACCGAGAAACATGTGTAGTTCCAGGTTCATGCATTATGTATACACCAGATATCTGTCAGAGCTTGGTCCTGTAGACAAAGCTTGACTGCTTGACAGCTTTTGTGTCGGGTTCCATACCTCCATGGCTGTGACCGACAGTGTGATCCACTGTGAGGTTAAAATCCCCACATATAAGTAATGGGGCATGTCCTGTGTTGAAATCTGAGAACTGTCCTGCAAGTTGATGGAAAAAGAAGGGAAAATCCTCATTAGAGGCAAACAAGTTTGCCAAGAGCAGTATACCTGAGTTGGTGTAAAAGGTCCCCATAACTAGTGGTGGATGAAGTGGCCGAAATTCACTCCACAAAGTGATTCATGGAGTAACATGGAATCCATGAAGTACTCCACAACGCAACGTGGAGTACTTCGCATCATAATGGGGAATGTGAAGTCCGCTGAAAACAATGACTTCACATTATTCTGCCTTCCCCAAACCACTTCTCCACCAATTTTAAAGTGAAGTACATTGAAATCAATGCACTTCACCTCACTTCACCTTGTTTTTGAGCTCAAAAGGCAAATTTTGCAATGCTTCATGGGATTGCAGGTCACATGGGCTCTAAATTGTTCTGCACAGCCTCAATTCTTTGTAGTGTGTGTGTAATGGAAGATGGAGACAGTTTCTTCTCAGAGCTCTATAATTCAAATCCTCTAAAAGCTGTTAAAAAGCCTTTTTGAGCTTTTTTTTTTTTTGCTCATAATTTAGTGTATCAATTGTAGGCAACCCTCCTGTGCTCATATTATCAAGTGTTTACTGTTTGTGTGTGGATTTTGAATGTTAATTTAGAATAGTCAGTCTGTGGTCTGTGAAGTTTGCTTTGGGGAGGCGATCTGTGTGGTAAGTAGATTTACTGGGAGAAAAGACAGTCTTTCTGTTTTGGTTATATTTTTCTTGTATAACTGTGTTAATGTACACACAGTAATATTTTTAGTAATTATTGACTTTTTTTGCTGATTGTTGTGGTGCAGCAGTGTATAATTTCAGTTTGTTTAAAACATTTGGTTATATTACTAAAGGTTTTCAATTTGCTATGCATTACTTGTAGTGTGTGTGAGTATGTGTGCAATGCGTGCCATTAAATCAGACACTTTTTATTGTGCCACTGAGTAATTGCAGCAGTTTGAACCTGCTATCCACTGCACCTGCATGAGTTTTTTATACTTCTTTGTGGTATCTTTACTGGTAGTGGACTGTTACTGCTATGCACTACCCCCCCCCAACTGGCAAAAGGTATTCTTTTCCAGATTTGGATTTGTGACTTGCGAGCACTGGTTAGGTGTTGTTGTGCCTTTGCGTTTGCATCTCTTAAATGTGCAGCGCAGTCTTAATCTGTCTGTGTGTTTGTAGTACACCTTTAATTCTGGGAGACTGTGCAATTCTTGTTACACTCTCATTTCACCTCGTCAGCACTGTGGAATTTTCTGGACACAAGACAGTAGCATTTTGGGGATGCACATTAATTCTGGTGACTGTGTGTGACCACTGCGCACATGACTGAGTGCACCATTAATTCTGAGAGACTTCTTATTTCTTGTTATGCTCTCATTTCACTTTGTCAGCACTGGGGAGTTTTCTGGACACAAGACATGAGCATTTGGGGGATGCACATTAATTCTGGTGACTGTGTGTGTGAAGGGCTGCCAATATTGTTGTCATATCACCTTACTTTGCATTAATGCAGAATGACAACTCAAAGTAATAATTACAAGGTGAAGTGAGCCTTTTGCATTGGCCACTTCACATAGTGGAGTGACAACACAAAGTGCTCACTTCGTGGGCATGTCACCGATGAAATTAAATTTTGCTGCATCTCTACCCATGACCCACCCGTCCTCTGTGTCTGCTGCCTCAGAATGTACTTTCCACAGCAATGCTTTGTGTATCAATATTGATACTATCAATTTTTTTGTTGGTGCAGAGGCATGTATTTCAAGTCTCACCCAGTCTTAGTGAAGCTTTGTGGCATCCATTGAGACAGGTTTGGTCTCCTGTATGAGGGCTAACTGGGTGAGGAGTCTTTTAAAATGAGTCAGCAATTGCTTAATCTTTACAGGAGAGATCATCCCCCATACATTCCATCTGTGCAGTTTTTATTCAGCCATAGTCAGTGTAGGCAATTAGGTTATTATTTGGATGTATACCCTGTGCAGAGAAGGCAGTGCCATTCCTTTTCCATGCTGTTGATCCAGGGGATCTCCAGTGTGCCTCTCCCATCCTATCACCATGTGGACCAAATCAAGGCAGAGCCTGGTGTCTATGCCCTGCACTTACATATATTGTAAAAGGACAATTTAAAATCAGTTGGTTGACTAGTTACAAGGTGTGAAAACAACAAGCAGGTAAAACTATATGCACGGACATGTCAGTCGGGAGCTTTGTAGTCAGTGCCGGATACCTGCAAGTAATCCTAGACCACCTACTAATGCTCCTTGAGGAGGTCAGTTTCATGAGATAGTAGAAGTTTTGATAGGGCTTAATTTCCATCTCAGAACCTTACAACAAAGAAAGCTGTGAGGTCCCAGGTGTCTTACCAGTTTTCCTTGTGGGATTAAGGGGGAATGGAGATAGTGTTTTCCCCCCGATGTGGTTGATCTAGGGTATATTCTTTTAAGTGAGTTGGGGATGTGTTGGGGAAAGTGTTGAACTGGTTAGCTGTCTGGAAGGAATAGTTGTGAGTTGTTTCAGCTTCACTCAGAGGAAGACTGCAACTGTCATCCTTCTTTTCATGGGGTGGTTGCATCTGTGTGTTGCTTGATCTTATTGCCATTATAGAGTTTAGCTCAGTACCACTGTCTGTGAGGCGCTTCCTACTCCCCTAATTTCTTAGGTGGGATGAGAGAGAACCATCTGAGATCATAAAGACGCAATCTGTGGCCTGACTTGCTTGTTGCTTTATAGTGAGGTCCTGGCATCTCTAGCTGATCTGTCATTCTTCTTTATTTGTCCTCTGACCACTACCTGCCCATATAAGGGGGGAGCAGGGGATCCATGGACCTAGATAGAGTAATCCAACCAATCTGATTTTGCTGTTACGCATAGCCAGTGCCCGAAGTATGCTGCAGATCAGTGTTTGCTGGTGGTACGGGATGGAGGCCAGTGATGGTTCTGCACTGTACAACTAGCAAGACCATGTGCCCAGTGCACTTTAGCCTTTTGAACCTGAGCGGGTCTGCATGCCATTCCAGTTGAGTGGGTGGGGGGGGAATGCTCTGGATAGGTACTGGTTACTTGGTATTTGCCACTTAGGGTGCTTAGAAAATAAATTGGGACTTTGCAGGGTCCCCGTTAATGTCTGGTGATGGGGGGGGTGACTGGCAGTCATCATAGGCTTCTGAATAACCTTGATACCATATCCTGCTGAACAATTTAGCAGCCTACATCCAGGATGAGAGATATGATACATCAGTACCTAGAAAGTGCTCAAGGTAGCCACTCTGGCTTTTATTTAATTGCACCTAATGTATGTGGTACTGCTGCAAAGAGAATGAATCCAAGAAAGGAGAGTAGTGGTGTTGCAGTGATCCTCCATGCAGGAGGTTAGTAATGGATGCACAGGAGGGTTCCTTCACAAATGTGCAAGCAGTCAGCGGGGATGGTTTACCAGTAGAGTAGTGTCACTACTACATACATCATGTGGGATGTTCACAAGAACCACCCGAGAGGGATCCTGTTCATAAGTGCAAGGAGACAACAAGAATGGGCTTTGCAATATAGCAATGTTGCTGGGAATTTGCTGTGTGGGACAGTCACAGGGGCTGCTTGAGAGTGTTCCCTCTCAAATGTGTGAGCGGGCAGCAAGGGAAGCCAAGTGTGGAAGCAGGCCAGGCAAACAGCAGTAACCACACATAGGTGGATTCCTGAAAAGGAAAATTAAACAGAGAAGTTATTTAGTTTTCCCTCCTTCTGTTTTTTGCACTGACTTGTGAGGTGCCCCTAGCTCTATTGGTTGACTAGCATGGAGGCTGGTTGAGCCAGGTAGGTCTTCCAACAGCACGGCGACTGTCAAGCTGGGAGTCCTATGGTGCTATGAAATAGTGCCTTTTTCATGAAATGGCACTGTGTGTATAAGACCAAAATGAGCACTAGCATTCAGGACTCCCTCCATGAGGTAAAAGGAGAAGGGAGAAAAGAGAAAAGAGTTAGAGGGCCTGTGTACAGGTAGTTCAGGGTAGCCTGCAAATTGCCTGCTTTGAGCTAGGTTACTGAGTCAGTACAAGGGAAAGAGAGATAGTGTACACCAACCTGGAAACAGTAATTTACTTTTCAACTCCTGATATTAGTTTAAATGTGCCTTTCTGCATAGAAAAAAGTAACCCTTGGCATAATATCAGCATAGTAATCTGGCACAGATTTAAATTTTAGTCCAAAAGGTGGAAGAGAGTTGTGTCAATGGATAACAGGTTGCTTTTGTGTCTGGGGAAAGTGAGTTACAGTACCTTGACAGTACATTGCAGGTGCTCATATGTGGGGAACCTCTGTACAAATGCTTGAAGTCTGGGAAATAAAATCCTAGACCTTGTGATCATTACAGCAGAGGCTGACCTGGACTTTGTCGCCATTACCGAGTCATGGTACAATAAAAGCTATGACTGGAGTGTAGCCATACCAGGTTATACTCTGTTCAGGAAGGGCAGGGAGGGTAAGAAAGGGGGAGGAGTGCCTCTATAAGTAAGATATAGCATAAAAGCAACAGAAACACAGGAATACAGGAAGGGCAGAGGCACTGTGTGTCACCCTTGATACAGGGAATGGAACAACTATTCACACTGGTGTGATCTACAGACCCCAGCATGGGGGGGATGGATACAGGTGGAAGCCATCCAAAAGAAGCACTAGGTGGAGGTGCTGTTGGTGGGGACTTCAATCTGTTGGGTGTGGATTGGAGCACCCCAGCTGCAGCTTCAACCAGGAACAGGGACATCCTGGACTTCCTTCATTGGGCATTCCTCAGGCAACTAGTCACAGAGCCCATTCCAGAAGGAGCAATGATGGACCTTGTACTCACCAATGGGGACAGTGTTGCAGACATCATGGTGGGTGGCCACCTGGGGACCATTGATCACCGAACAGTGTGGTTCAATAAAAGTACTGTGCCAGAACCAGCACTGCAAAGGCAAGAGTCCTGGACTTCAGGAGGGCCAACTTACAAACTGGGGAATGTCTCAGGATACCCTTGGTGGGGGGATGGGTGGAGTGGAAGTGTAGTGGGCAAAACTAAAAGGGCCATAGAGAAGGCAACAAACCTTTGCAGTAGGCAAAAGCATAAGCAATAAGAAAAATAGACAGCTATGGTTCTCAAAAGAGGTAACTGGAAGGAAAGGGCAGAAAGTTAGCATTCAGGAGGTATAAGGAGGCACAGAGGTAGGAGGATATGAAGGTGTATCATGAGAAGCAGACAGAGGCAGGGAAAGCAGTTAGGAGTATAAAGTCACAAACAGAGGAGGAAATAGCCCAGGCAGTAAAGAAAGGGGACACAACATTTTTCAAGTATGTAAGTGAAAGGAGAAAAACCAGGGGAGGGATTGTAAGGCTAAGGCAGGAAGAGGAGGAGTGTGTGGAGGGGGACCAGAAAAAGGTAGACACCCTGAACAAATCTTTTTGTTCAGTGTTATGGAGGAAGAGAAAGGTGAGGGACCACAGATAAGTGACAGGAGCATAGAAAGAAGGGAAGTGGACACTAGTCCATTTACAGAGGAAAGAGTCCTGGGGGAACTTATAAATCTGAAAGTGGACAAGGCAATGGGGCCAGATGGGATACATCCAAGGATACTGAATGAAATCAGAGATGTGCTGGCTGTACCTCTAGCAATCCTGTTGAACCAGAGGAGGGTGTGGCTAAGGAACACAGCATGATGGGCGTGTTAATCAGCTCTCGAGGCACAAATATAACTGGCAGAATTAATAGTATTTAAACAAAAAAATCTTCAGGACATTTTATTACAAAAGGATGTCAGAAGATCATGGCTTCAACTAAGAAACAATCAACCCCTGCAATTAGAAGCAGCAGAAAAGGAGCTGCGGGCACCACAGAGGGTCGTACCAGGTCTCATTTATCTACAGCCAAAAATGCCCAGCAAAAAACTCCAAACAACCCGACTGTGGTTGCACTGTCTATATTAATTAATAACATGCAAAATGAAATGTGGGCTGGATTTACAAATGTTTCAGCCCAAATAAAACATCTTCAGAATGTGGTTACAGGGGTAACTGAGACTGTGGCAGAGCATGTCATTCACCTGATGGAGCAAAGGGGTCCGGGTTAGTGCACTGGAGGACCAGATAGCAGATTTGACATGAGACAACAAAATCCTGAAAGAGAAGACAGCTTTACTGTGGGTCAGAACTGATAATCAAGAAAACAGAGGGAGGAGGACCAACATAAGGATCATTGGTCTCCCCAAAGGACTGGAGAGCAAAGGTAGTGGGAAAATGGTCCAAAAGTGGCAACTGGAGTTCCTAGACATGGAGGGTAAAAACTTTGAAATTCAACAGGCACACTGGACTGGCCCACTGCTGAAGCCAGGGGAGAGACTGCTACACTGTTTAATAAAATATCTTCACTTCCCAGAGAAGGAAATAATGTTGTAGGCTGCCAGGGCACATGTCCCGTTTACAAATGAGGGGGCCATGTGTCCGTCTATCAAGACTACTTTAGAGATTTGCAAATTCAGCGGCAAAAGTTTGCAGGGGTAAAATCCTCTCTCCATCTGCTGGGATGGGAATTCACCCAATAGTATCCAGCTAAGCTGAAGGTAATCAAGCCAGGCTTTGCTCCTAGAATTTTCACCACTCCCCAGGAGGCTGAGAAATATGTGAACTGTGGTGAGGGGGCACCAGAGGAGAGAGCACAAAGGAATGCCCCTACCTCAGCCAAGTGAGTAAGCTGAAATGGATGTTATAAAGTAATGACAATAGAGGAATATCCGACCAGGGAAGCGATGGTAGCTGCTGTAAATTCGCTGCCTCTAGAAACCAGTGAAACTGCTTCCCTGATCAAATGGTGCCCAGTGTAACTTGTTAACTTTAAAAGTCCAGAACTGAATTCCACTAGTTCACTAAACTAAAGGAGGAAATATTGTAATGTAAATACAGGAGGTGCATGGTTCAATCGCTGTCAAATGGGAAAAATTATGGTTATCTGTACAGGGATAGTAAGAGCAACTGGTGAGGCTAAACTGCAGAAGATGAGAGCCAGCAACATGGTGTTTTTAAATGGTCCCTGAAACATACCTTTTCTCCAGGGTGGCATCATGGAGAGCTTTGTGGGCATGTTAGATTTTCCGGGCACAGCACAAGGGGGCTCAACGATGCCAGTTTGATAACCCTTTTGTCGACCGGCATCTGCTGACAGGAATCATGTTGACCGTAAGTTGTGGTTAACATGATTCCTGTGTCCTCAGTTCATTTTTTTTTTATCGGTGGAAAGCTTTGCTCCTGCCCCCATCTTTTAGGATTATCAACCCAGTTGGAGTTGATTCAGGGCGGGTGCAGGACCGGAGACAGTGTGCCCCTGTCTCGGGCACACCAGCACAGCGACCTGTCAGCAAAGTGTCGATTTGGCAGACAGGGTTGTAGTTCACTGCGTTGTTGTCACCGTACGTTGGGCATACTCACAAGGGGCATGGGCACTGTGAGGAAATTAACAAGTCCCAGCAGAAGAATCAAGAGCCAAGTGCACGCCTCTCCCTCCAAGAGTTAATTAGAATACAGGCTTTGCAGTGCCGTGAGGAAAGAAAGCCAGTGTACACCTCTAGAAGTGGCAAAATCCAGAGAAAGAATATCCCAAAACTGAAGGCAATGTGGCAAAGATCAAGTAGAGAGGACTGTTTTATGGGTCAGGTGTTTGACAAAAATCTTGCTGCTGATGAGTTGTAGGACCCAGGAAGGATTGGGGAATATGAATGTTAGGGAATCAAACTGCTGCCATAAAGAGCTGGGGAACTTGAAGGCTGCCTCAAATACAAAAGGGCAGACCCTCCACCACCCCTCATTCAAATGACCAGGTGAAGTGCTAATAGGGACTTGATCTGGGTCGAGAGAATGAGGGGAAGAAAGGAGATGAGACAAAGGCAGTAGCATGACCTTCCGGCTGTGAATTCATGCTGCCTTGGGTCCTGTGCACCGCTGGCCTCTAGGTACTCAACAAGTCTTTCTTTCAGAAGTAATTCCATCATTTTATCTACCACTGAGGTCAAGCTAACAGGTTTGTAGTTTCCTGCCTCTGCTTTGCTCCCACTTTTGTGAAGGGATGTTTTAGTATTGATGGAAACATGGCTAAAAAGATAGTGACATCTCAAGCTCTGGCACTCCTTCTTATTCCTCTTTCAGCCTGACAGGCCACTAGATGGGGTAGTATATTGTATATCTATATATATATATATATATATATATATATATATATATATATATATATATATATATATATATATATATATATATATATATAGATATAGATAAATATATATATATAAATATATACATATGAAAATTCTCTGCCATCAGCAATTATTCCACCTCATGCCTAGCACTAAAAATCTCCATCTCGGATGCAGAAACAATAAATATAATAGGATGTTATAGACCCCCATCTGCAGGGTTGGATATTCTCCCCCACCTACACCATCTCCTGGATGATAGCATAACAAGACCATAATCTTAGGAGATTTAAATCCCCCAATTACTACACTCCTCAGGGACACATTAGAGGCCATAGACAATTTTAAATATCTAGGTTTTACACTTGACCCTCACTTATCCTTCTCTTCCCACATTGACATGCTCACTAAAAGTTGAAAATGAGATTAGGTTTCTTTTTAGAAATACAAAGTTGTTCTCACGGATTCTAGTCCAGGCCACTTTCTTGCCCTTATTGGACTATGCCCACATCATCTACATTAATTGTTCTGCTACATGCCTATGTAAACTGAATACCCTTTTCAATCATGCCATCCGGTTCATAACTAATGCTCCAGCAAGAATCTACCATTGCACTTTGTATAAAGAGGTGAATTTGACCTCTTTGACAACCAGGAGTCTTACTTATGGTTACATCTGGATATATAAAGCACTCCTAAATAAACTTCCCCCTTAAATTACTTCCACCTTCCATCGTCTATACAATTCTTACTCCCTCAGAAAATATGCTTACATCTTTCTGGAAGTGCCCAAAGTTTGCCCCCGTTATGGCAAGGTCTCCCCTTTACTTGGAATAAACTTCAAACCACACTAAGGCTCCAGATTTTAATCCCATTAAATGCATTCAAAAGGATTATCTATAACACTGTTCAAGAATTTTGCTACTATTTCTAATCACTATCAAGCCCTTTTTCTCCTCCCGTTGTCTTACAGCCTGTAGCCTGGATGGGCTCTGTCAGCGAACTGCATTTTTCTCTACTTTTTGACTCCTTTTCCGACACTGATTTATCTGTACCTTAACGTATCTATTGAATTTTTTTTTCAACTTTCTCATTGCTCCTATTTTGTTCTGCATGCTCTATGATCCTCTTTCTTCATACCCCCACACACACACACACACTCCCTCTCTCCCTCCTCCATTGTTCTGACTCTGTCTGAGTAGCTCTTTCTGGTTCCTCAGGTCAGACACCCCATCTGATTTCTTCCTGCTTTGCTCTCCACCTCTTTTAGCACCTACTCCCTTATGTAGTCTCACCTAATCTTTTGTCCTTCTCTCCTCCCATCTGCTGTCTCAGCACTGATAGCTACTGTAACTAGCTGTATCTGTAATCTCTTTCCCTCTCTTTCCAGTTCCTGTGCCTTGGGCAAGCTCACCATCTATGACTGTGGCTCCCTCGAACAGCCATCCACAGTCACCATTCCCAGCTCATCTGCCCAAAGATCTGAACAAGGTAGGCTCCTGCCCGATTGAAAGTCTCCAAAGTCATTGCTCCCATTAGTGCACTCTGGCTACTTTTGGATGCTAATTGGGTATTTCAGCACTGGGAGCAGCTCTTCATTGACTGCACTGACTTCTGTGCTTAGCTGCTACTCATTTCTAAATTGGACTTGTCCTCCTACTTTAATGTTTTGGCCCACCCACCCACCCCTGACCTCTATTAAATACACTAAAACTCTGTCCCATCTACCTGCTTCCACCTATTGGCTTCTTTGTGTTAGTAAACCCTCCAACCTCTCATCTGTCACCATGCTTTCTATTCCAGACCAGGCAGCTACTCCTTCTGAGGTTCCATTATGGCCTGCTCCATCTATTTCAACCATTTCCTTCCAACATGTTTACCTCTTCCCTAACCAGGCACCTCCCTGCTCTCATCCTCCAACCCCCTCCTCTCCCTTTAACAAGCCCCCATACCTTCAGTATTTTGCCTTCGCCCATCACGAAAAACAATCCTGATAGTCTCATGGACCAGGCATTTTTATAAGTCACCCTTCCTCCGTCCCCCCTGTATTCGATCTAGGTAATGTTTGCTCCTCTTGTCAGGTGACATTGAACTGAACCCCAGACCCCACATGAGCGCTAAGCAAAATCTCTTTACCTCGTACCCTTACTGGTCAAAATTAAAAGGGCTCAAGATTGCCCATATGAATGTGCAAAGCATCAGGTGTAAAATGGCTGAACTGGGGGCCTGGACTCTTCACTACAAACCAGATGTCCTCTATATTACCGAGACCTAGTTAAAACCTTCAATCCTAACACATGAGGTCTCACTACCCTGCTTCTCCTCTTTTAGATGGTATCAACCTACCAAGCAAGGTGGGGGTGTACTGTTATACACCGAGACTGAGCTGGATGTTAGTCAGTTTAATGATATACAATTCAACCCTAATATTGAGCAGTTATTTATCTTAATTACCATTGGTCGAGTCTTATGCCTAGCTATAGGATGTGTTTAGTTGTATCCCAGGAGTGCTTCAGCATCCATTTCAGACTTCCTCTCCTGTCTCAACTCTCTCCTCCCAATGATACCATACTCTGTGGTGATTTCAATCTTGATTGGACAGGATCAGATTATGCGCAATATCTCGATGCTCTCATGGATGCCATACCTGACCAACTAATTGATCAGCCAACCAGGCTTAATCAAAAACCTGGAAACCACAGTCTTCTGGATTGGATGCTCACCAACAAGCCCCATATAAAAATTGTAGGAACACTTCCTGATGTGCTCAGTGACCACTGTCCCACTTTTTTGTGTTTGGAAAAACAACTTCCCTCACTCTCCTCCTAAACTTATTAAGTCAAGGGATCTGTCTAATTTCAACCGCATGGTTTTTCAGCTAAGCCTGGCTTCTGTTGATTGGTCTCCCATCACCTCCCTTCCTAATACAAGTTAAGCCCTTGAATACCCTCATTACTACCTTTAATGCAATCCTAGACCCCATGCCCCCACAAACTGAGGTGTGCTAAAGGTACTTATTCCCCTGGTTTCTCAGGACCTGAGGCACCTAATGCGCCTCAGGGACAAAGTTGAAGTCATTTAAGAACCGTCTACAATTGGACTGGATTATCTACCGCTAACTAAGGAATATGTGCAAGGCCAAAACTAACAAATCAAAGAGGAAACTATCTGCTTTCTATACAAGGTTCAAGTCTCTCCAACCCCAAAAGTTTTGGACTCAAATAAATGCCTCCTCAAGGGCAACAAGAGGAGCACCCCATACCATGAATCTGAATGGCAACTTACACATTCACCTCTGGAAATAGCCTCCAGTTTTAATCATTTCTTCACCCATATAGAGCATACAAATGGGTCTACCAACTTCCCACTCTGCTCCATTCCACTCACCTCTAGAAGCCTCTCATTCACTCTTCCACTTAAAACGACCTCAACTATGGAAGTCCTCAAACTCCTCTCCAGCCTCAACCCTGACAGTTCTCATGGAATTTACTCTCTGCCACCTAAATTTCTCAGAATTGATCCCCTGTGCTTGCTCGACCGATCGCACAGTTAATTAACAGATTCTTCCTAACCAATCTATCCTCACAAATGGAAAATGCAATCGTTGTCCCTGTTCATAAAACCGGCCCAACAAATCTTCTTGGGAATTACTGACCTATATCTATCCTTTGTCATATCACCAAAATACAGGAAAGAATTATATACAACCAACTGTACTCTTTTCTCGAGCAGACCAGTGCCCTCACCAAACACCAACATGGCTTTCAAAATCACACGGACTGAACTGTCCTTCTGAAGGTCACCTCATTTATGTCAGGCCATGGATCTGGACAGGCCACAGGGGCCATCTTTATTGACCTTACAAAGGCCTTTGATCTGCTAATCACACACTCCTCCTTTCAAAGCTCTACTGTCTCAGCCTTTAATTCCACCTCTCTGACCTGGTTCTGCAACTACCTATCTGGTAGGTCACAGGTGTTAAATGGTCTGGTGTTCACCTCCTTCTCTCCTATCACTGATGGGGTCCCTCAGGGATTAATCCTTGGGCCTCCTATTCTTCATCTGCATCAATGAGCTGCCTATGAACTGTGGTAGGGCCTCAGTCCAGCTATATGCAGAAGATGTCATTCTACATAGGTCTAACACCAATGTCTCCCCCATTAAGACTGACCTTCAATATGATTTCCAGAAGCTGGAATACTGGTTCAAGCAGAATCTGTTGGTCATTAAATTCAAACAAAAACTAAAAAAATACTGTTCCTTTACACCTCCTTCGATATAACTTCACAGCCCCCGGAAATCCACACCTCCTCTGGTGAGCCACTAGAAGAAGTGATCTCCTTCAAATACCTGGGACTGACTCTGGATGTGCATATATCCCTTGAATCACACACAACAAACATCTTCAAGGTAATGAACCAAAAACTCAGTCTATTATACCACGTTGCCACCATCTCTCACCCCATGCTCAAAAGACCATTGTCTCAACTACTCTTCTCCCTGGGCTCTGCTCTGCTGCCCCTATCTCTCACTTGGCCAGGACCCCTATCCAGGCCAAATTTAAGCAGGCATATCACAGAGTTTCCCTCTTCTCAGCCCACTCCCACTCTCAGGCACACCACTGTGATATTCTCCACATATTGATTTAGCCCTCCATCAAGGTCAAAATGGATTTCCCAGTGCTATGTACTGTCTTCAAACTAATCCACTTTCCCTCCTCTCCTCCCATCCCATCCTCTCCAGTCTCCTCTCACTGAAATGCTTCTCTAGGACACTTAGATCCTCTCATCTCCCCATATTAAGTATCCCCAAACCCTGCTTAGCCATAAGCAACAGATCCTTCCATGTTGCTGCACCTCAAAAATGGAACAAACTCCCACACAAATTACTCTCCTGCACTTCTCTTCCTCACTTTAAGAGACTCTACAAGGAAATCTTCTTTCCTCCTCCTACCTGCAGCTGTCACTAATTTGTAATACCTCTACTTCCTTCCCACTTTTCTCCCTTTCTCCCTCACCCCTGCTCTCCCCACTATCTTCCCCCACCCCCTCCAGCTCATATTATCTTCTGTTACACTGTAGGCTGAGTTCCAACCTACTATTCTTTAGGGGAAGACTAAAACTCCCTGCCAGTATGAACTTGATGTTTGATTTAATATTTTGTCTGTACTTTGTCTATTGTCCACTATTTGCACTTTTTAATTGTTAATCGCTTTATATGCTAACGCTGAAGAAGTGTCTGCACACCTCCCTTTACTTGTTCTTGTTAAGTGTCTGCATACAATTCCTTTGGCTCCCCTTGATACTCCCCGGTCACCCCTGAAAAGAGAGACCTTGTCTCAGTGGGCCCACTCGATTACTAAATTCAAATAAAATAAAATACATTTTCACCATTGTAGTCCATTGCTTGTGACAGATTCTTCCCCATACCTTGTATCCTTTGAATATTGTATTTTGATTTTTGTTTCATTTGTCAAGATATTATATTGTTTGTTGTTATACTTTTTTGTTAAGTATGTCCTACAAGGGACCTCTTTGCAAATGAGCTTGCTCAATGGACTTCTGTCCCTTCACAATAAACTGAACTCAACTGAACCGGTGGCCGCTAGGGTTGCCTGCAGTAAGCTGGGGTTTTGCACGCAGTAAAGGCATTGCGCAAAGTGGCCTGTGGTATTCCTTATGCACAGCACTACCACACTTAGTATTGTGCTATACAGGTATTCCCGTTCCCACTCCTCCCTTTGCCCACTGCATACATTACTTTGTTTTGTGTGTGCTAACACAGTTAGATCTCTCCCCTGATCAGAATGAATTCTCTGAGGAGTGCCATAATGGATGAAGAACTTCTCTACAAGAACCTTGTCATTGTGGATGCCGTCTGATCTTTGGTGGGGTAGGCTTGGGTATACCTTGTGAAATGATCTGTCACAACTAGTACATTCCCAGTGTTCCTTTGGTCAGGCTCAAGACACAAAAGTTGATACATCCCAGATCCATGGAGTGCGCTGGTGAAGATATTGACTAATGGAGCTGCCTTTTAAGGCAGAGCTTTTCTTTGAAGGCAGCAACTACACATTTGAATATGAGCCTCAACATCGGTTCCAATCTTTGGCCAGTTGAATCGGGAATGGGCCAAGTCAAGAATCCGATCACAACCTCAATATTCCATTTGATTATGGAGGGCTCAAAATACTAAATGTTTGAAGGCTGTGGGCAATACCATCTGCTGTTTATCCAGCTGGCCTTGATGGTTTACTGTCTCTTGATACAGAAGCTGATTACGTAACTTAAGTCTGGGACCTTCTCTGAGCAACAGTGAAGTCCGTGGGTCAGAAGATCAGTTTGGACACATCCTTACTAGCTTGTAGGGCTTCAAGCACATCATAGGGTCTTGAATTTGAGCCCATCATATATTTTCATAGTCAAGCTGAGGTAAGGCACTAATGTCTAAAACTGCAAAGTGGCAGTAGGCTGCAGGATATATGTTTCTGGTGGCCCTAGGCAGTCCACTAAGCTATCAACAGTTTCACAAGAAGGATGTTCATCTTTATCAAACGTTTGGCACAAAGTTTTGATTGACTGTTCAGACAGTTTTACCCAGTTCTCATTGGAGTGCAGCCTTCTCGAGAGGCATCTGCATCTATGTGGTTTAGGCTGGGCTGATACTCCACTGCATAGTTGTATGTGGAGAGGGCAGATAACCACTGATGCCTAGTGGCGTCAGGCTTGGCAGAGGTTTGAATGTAGGTAAGTGGATTATTGTCCATCTTGACTAAGATCTTGGCCTCATAGAGATATTCATGAAACTGGTCCACCACAGCCCACTTGAGAGCAAAGAAATTCAAGTTTGTGTACTGGGTAATTTCGTTCAGAGGGTGTTAAGCTTTGACTAGCAAATGCCACTGGGTGCAGGCCTTCTTCATACTCTTGACACAGAACAGCTCCCAATCCCTTTAGACTAGCATCCATGTGCAGTACATAGAGGTTAGTGGGGTCAGCATATGCAAGCACCGTGCGTGGGTGAGTTGATGAATAATTTTGTAGAAAGTAGCCTTCACACTCGGATGTCCACCAGGCCCCAAAAGGCTCATTTGTCCTGAAGTAGACATTGTCTTCCTCCTTAATGGGGCTTTTCTTATACTTTCTGTTGGTGGAAGGATAGTCCTAGGTGAGACTGAGCAAAGGTGGATAACTTTGAATAGTCTTTTATGAACCGCGTTAATAGCTGCAGAACCCTCATGAATTGTTGCAGCTCTTTTAAATTACTCGGCTGAGGCCAGGTGGTCAGAGACTCCACTTTGCTGAGGTCTGTCTGAATTCCATCAGCTGATACTATGTGCTCAACATACTTTACAGATGTTTGAAAGAATTGACATTTATCTATAGACAGTTTCAATCTGAAATCCTCCAAATGATGAAGGACCTTAAACAAATGAGCCTCATGCTTTTCTAAAGTTCGCCCAAATATGGTGACATCATCCAGGTACATGAGGCACTCTAACAAGTTCATGTCCCCTACAGCTTATTCCGTCAGCTGCTGGAAAGTGGTGGGCGCACCTGAAATACATTGAGGCATATGTAGGAACTCATAGAATCCCAGAGAGCAAATGAATGCTGTTTTTTCATGGTCCTCTGGGGCAATTGGGATTTGAAAGTACCCGCTCTGTAGCTCAAGCACCAAAAACCACTGGCTCCCATTAAGGCAGTCAAGGGCGTCCTGGATGCGGGGCCTGGTTTACTGATCTGGCACTGTCCTTTGGTTCAAAGTCCGGTAATCCACACACATTCTCACCGATCCATTCTTCTTGCTACCACAATCGGGGAAGTGTAGGGACTTCTTGACTCTTGTATGATCCCAGCGGCCAAGATCTCTTGAAGGTGCCTCTGTACATCATCTGCATCAACTGGGCAAGGCGACGGGATCTCTCTCTAAATGGCCTATTGCCATGGAGTCGAATGTGATGTTCAGCCTCGGTGAAACAGCCCACGTCCTATTCCTTCAAAGAAAGTACTTCGTTCCTCTGGAACAGCTTCTGGATGATCTTGGTTTTCTATTCTATAGGTAGGGGAGACTCCCCGAAATCAAACAGGTCAGAAGTCACTTAATCACTCTTGACAGGGTACTTCTTGCTGGGCAGAATGGCAGTGTCAGCACAGTACACAGTGGCTAGGGCACACCCCCAGTTCACTCAAACTTCCCGATCAGACATATTCTGAACTTGTACCACCACCTGTCGGGCATAGGCACGAGCCCAGACTGGTAATACGCTAAGCTTGACCAACAATCCCTTGGGCATATTTCCTTCTTTTGGGGCATACAGCATGAGGATTTTGTTCATCACATCTGTCTTGAGGTGCACTTCACCACAGACAGTGTATTGAGCATTGGGAGGTAACATCAAAGAATCAGGATCTTCCTTTCACACTATCCCCACGGGTTCATCTTTCACCATCTCCTTACTCTGCCTTCTCAACTCATAGGCTCGCTTTAACAAAGCTGGAATGTGCAAGGCCTGTCCAGTCTGCTTGGCTTTCTTCTCTTGACACAGTTGAGCCAACCACCTGAACATATGGGCATTGGTACCAACTAGTAAGGGAACGCTGTCATACAGCCCCGTGGGTATGCACACCAGAGCCAAGGTCTCCACTTGCTCATCCACACCTGCTACAGCCATAGGGAAAGATAACCAGAGCGGACATATCCTAGATAGGGATAGGATTTTTCATTCAGCCCCACATGTAGGCCTTCAAGGGTCTGCAGTGGGACATCAGATAAGTGTTGGTTATACCAGTCTTGAAATACAGAAGTCACTTGTGATCCACTATCTAACACAGCTTGAGCAGAGATACCATTCACTGTCACAGTAGTTTCCATAGAAGGGCCACCACTTCGGACCAGTCCAGGGAAGTTGGCTTGCCAGTCTGTCCCACAGCAGTTTTTGCAGAATAAGTTTTTTTCGTTGGTCCCGTCTGAGGCCTTATGTTACTCCAATGAACCAGGTTTAACAACCGGGAGGTGACCTTTCGAAAGTTCTCTGGGGGGGGGGTGCAGCCTGGCCGGGTGTCTCTGTCCTCCCCACGATGATAACAAAACACTTGTTCCTTGAGATCTTGAGAAGGGGGAGGGTCATTCCTCTCTTTGGATCAATTAGAAAAGGCTCGAAGGTCCTCATTTGCCTGAGTTTGGTCTCCCCATCCTCATGGCCTCCCAATGGCCAGCAGTATGAGTGGCCCGAATAAGATCTCCTACCAGGGCTCTCAACTCTCTCACTTCTTCAATTAACTGAGTTTCAACCCGGGGTTCAGGGGCAATGGCATGGACCCCACACACCCCCAGGGCGAAGCCTCACCTCAGGTCTCCATTGATGTCTGGCAGGAGTGTGGATTCCTAGCCACTTCACCTGCAGCTTGTTGATTGGCCCATATCTCCTTCACCTCCTTAAGCAGTTCTCTTACTTGTTGAAGTTCAGAATCATCACCTCATTCCTCAGGCCAGTCAGTGACTAGGCTGTGCAGGGGAACCCCGCATAGGGTTCCCATCCCTCCTCGTCATTCTCGGCCTCTCAAATTTCCTTCATGAGCCAGCAATATTCAGGAGGGTTGGCTTTATGATCTTGGAATTTCAATTTCAGCATGAGCACACTGGAATATCTAGTAGATTTTAGGATATGCTCCAGTCTGACTCGATTCAGTTCATCATCAGGCACCCCTCATTTTCTATGGGCCCTCTGCAAGGCCCGCTCGATTTGTGTGAGCGTGTGGGTATAAACAACTTAAGAAGCAGAGACTTGAGACAGTACTTCAGGTTAAACACACATTTACTTCATGTGTGTTGTTTATTGAAAACTCAAAACAAAATAAATAAAAGGAAAAATAACACTGTTTTGGATGAAAAATTACAAATCAAAGCCTGGCTCACCAAGAGCGTTTCAGCTACATCACAATAAAACTTACGTCCATAAAGTGGAAGTTGCAAAAGATCCCACTACATCTATGGTATTTCCCGGAAGAGAGGAGATCTGCTCTCTCCCATCAAATCTATCTCAACTGAGCATAGAAGCCTCTTAAATATCTTTAAAGACAGGTAATAATGGACATGTGACTGGTCTGATCTGCCCCTAAATCTAAGAACAAAGAATTTCTATACTAATACAACATGTTGGTGGATCAGGCTGTCTAGATTCTATGGCTACCATTTAAGTAAACTTAAAAGCTTCTTTCCACTGAAGAAAATAAAATGCCAAGCAAGAAACAAATATGCATAGATAATTGAAAATTAAGGACCTGAGGCTCCACCCCCAAGGAGGTGTCATGCTACCTCTTGTCCTATAAATAGGCTTCATATTGGGACCCTGTTCCCCTAGTGGGAACCTATCCCTTTAAGGCACAGGACCAAGATTTAGGTAAGCAGCAAAATGATTTTGTTACACACATCACTAATTCTTACTTCTTAAAAGACCTAATAGTTTGCTTTAACTACCCTGATTAATGTGGCACAAATAAATGTAAATATAAAACGTGTTTTCTCCAGAGAAATTGTGAAATGCAGACTTTTTGCTTGCTCTACAGCCGACTCCTTTTAAACCTAGAGAGAAGATGCAGGAGAATGGCTGAAACTGTACAGCAGACTGGCTAGCTGACTGCTGCCACTGCCATTACCAAAGTGTGTTTGACTTCATTTAACAATTAAAAAGAAGGGGCAAGAGAAGAAGCAGGTCCTCTTGTTTTATGTATCAGGGTAAAGGCAGTTTCACTGTAAAGTGCAGGATTAGCGTTTTCATTTTTCCCTTTACAGCACAACCTAGCACTTTCATCTGCAAAAGCTGTATTTAGCCTACTAATACTACATATTTCAGCATAAGACTGCTTATTTGCTAAAGTGGGGTTTTGAAAGGAACTTATTACTTTCTTTTATTGGGGCATTTTCAGATGAAGCTAAATGACATCTCTCCCCATTTCTGAAACTATATCCCGAGGCAGGAAAAGAAAAACAGCGGGGAAAGAACAGTAAGGAGCTATAATAGGAGGCCACCCTATTATAGTGGGAAAAGGGGAAGTATAATAGAAAAGAAAGACTGCTGCAGCAGATTTAATAAAGAGTATAGGGCATAGAAAAGGGGGAATGCCTCGAGATACTGGGACAAAAAAACAAACAAAAAAAACAAAGACAAACCCATAATTTATAGGGGCAGAACTGCCACATACCCCCATGGTTAAGTAGAAACCTCTACAGGTTTCTAAGACAACCTCCCACATCCTGGTAGGATGGAGCTCGGCCCTCCCTCACCATGGAGCTCCACCCCAGGTCCCTATACAAATTAAAACAATAAGAATAACTACATAAGTATTCTATTTTCCTAGACTTATTACCCTGGGGTGTCTAAATCAATGTCATACCTGGAATCTAGACAAATAGTCTGCATTGGCATGAGCACTACCTGCTCTGTGACGTACAGAAAATTTGAATGGCTGTAATGCATATACCAACGCATAATCCTGTTATTTTGTCTTTCATCTGAGACAGAAAACAAAGAGGATTATGATCTGTAACTAGTGTAAAGGGAGCCCCCCACAAGTAAAATCTTAAAGACTCAATTGCCCATTTGGCAGCTAAACACTCCAGCTCTACAGTACTGTATTTACGCTCTCTATCATGTAATTTTCTGGATATGTATAATATTGGATGTTCTTCCCCATTAATGGTCTGGCTGAGTACCACCCCAGACCTGTGCCTGAGGCGTCTGTATGTACTTGAAGGGGTATTCAAAGTTAGGACTTCTTAAGACAGGGGAGGAGCACAATGCCACTTTGATGGACAAAAAGGCTTGTTCACATTCCTCAGACCAGGTTACTGTATTGCCACATTTCTTTTTGGTCAGATCTGTGAGGGGAGTGGCAATAGTTGAGAAATTAGGGATAAAACGTCTGTAATATCCCGCTAATCCTAGGAAAGATCTAACTTGTTTCTTTGTGTGGGGCCTTGGACTATTAGCTACAGCTTCAAGTTTGTCTATCTGGGGTCTGATAAGTCCATTGCCCAATAGAAAACCTAAATATTTGGTTTCCTTCATTGCTAGGGCACACTTTGTGGGGTTTATTGTCATCCCAGCTGTTTTGATGGCATTTATGACAGCGCACAGATGTGATAGATGTGATTTCCAATCTTGACTAAAGACCACCACATCATCTAGATAAGCAGCACAAAATGCTGTGTAAGGATTTAATATTTTATCCATGTACCTCTGAAATGTGGCTGGGGCTCCATGGAGTCCAAAGGCATGGTGCAAAATTGGTACAGCCTTTGGAGTGCTAAAGCAGTTTTTTCTTTGTCAGATTCTGCCAAAGGGATTTGCCAATATCCCTTTGTCAAATCCAAAGTTTAAATATATTTAGCATTCCCTATTTTATCCAGAATGTCATCCACACGGGGCACTGGGTAGGCATCGAACTGTGCAGCTTGATTTAGCCCTCTAAAATCTAGACATAAGTGGATCCTCCTTCCTTCTTTGGTACTACTACCACCGGGGATCCCCATGCACTGTTAGAAGGCTCAATTATGTGGAGAGCAAGTAGCTTATCCACTTCTTTCTGACTTCCTCCCTAACTCTCAGGAAGTCTGTCATGGCCTCTTTCTAATGGGACCTCGTGTGTTTGAATATGGTGTTCTATGTTTTTGGCTTTACCCGGGGTACTAGTAAATGTAGTAGAGAATGATTGTAGAAGGTGTTGTAGTTCTGTGTGTTGTTTCTGATCCAGAGAGGGGTTACAGAAGACATCCTCAGGACCCTTTGAACCTTCAAGTCGTCCATATGCAACTTCTAGGTCTGTTTCCTCAGTATCAGGAATCACCATTAGACTAGTCTCCTGGGGTACTCTCTCATACCACTTCTTTAGTAAATTAACATGATAAATCTTTTTGCCAGGGCGGATGTCAGGGGTGGCAATCTCATAATTTACCGGGCCGGTCTGCCTGAGTACACGGTATGGACACTGCCATTTCATTAGTAGTTTGTTTTGGGAAGAAGGTAATAACAACAGCACTTGTTCCCCACTTTGGAAATGTTATCCTCTTATCTGCTGGTCGTATGCCTGTTTTTTGTATATGTTGTGCATATCCCTTATCTCTCATGCACCTTTTAACATAGGAAACCAGCCTCTGTCGTAAAGAATTCATGTACTCTGCAATGCTGTGGTTCTCATCTCCTTCCCTCCTTCCCATAACTCTTTCATGACATCTAATGGTCCCCTTGGGTTCCTACCATACAGTAAGGCAAATGGAGAATACCCTGTCGATGCTTGAGGTACCTCTCTGTAGGCAAATAACAGAAATGGTAACAGTTTATCCCAGTTATTCCCTTCCTCCTGCACAAATTTCCTTAACATACGCTTTAGGGTCTGGTTGAAGGTTCAACAAGGCCATCCGTTTGTGGGTGGTAGGGAGAGGTTCGTACTGCTGCAATACCCAATAGCCGATACAACTCTTTTAACAATGCTGAGTTAAAATTACTCCCTCTATCAGAGAGTATTTCTTTGGGGATCCCTACTCTACTAAAGAGCTTTATCAATTCTTCTGCCACCTTCTTAGTGGTTACTGTGCGTAGGGGAATTGCTTCTGGGTATCTGGTTCCATAATCGCATATGACCAGGATGAATCGGTTTCCACTAGCACTCTTAAGCAAGGGCCTACAATATCTATCCCAATCTTTTCAAAGGGTGTGTCTATCAAGGGAGGGTACCATGGTATTATTTCTTTGTCCTACTGGACTAACTTGTTGACATTCTTTACAGCTTTGACAATATTTGGCTATATCATCATGAATGCCTGGCCAATAGAATCTTTGTAATAATCTCCCAAGGTTCGATCCCATCCTGCATGTCCTGCTTAGGGGTATATCATGTCCCAGATGTATTAAATTATTTCTATAAGAAGCGGGTACCACCAGTTGTTCCACCTGTTCCCCTGTGTCTCCCTTGGTACAAACCCGATATAAAATTTTATTTTGGATTACAAATCCAGGGGTACTTGGATCTGGTTCCTTTCCCACCTGTTGAAATAAAGGTAGCAATGATGTATCTTTCCTTTGTTCATTGGGAATGTCACAATCTATAAAAATAGAGCTAACAGATTTTGATATTCTATCTTTGTCCTTTCCCCATTCCCTTTGCATTTTCTTCTTGGCACTTCATGTTTGTTTGGTTTTACCAGGGGGATCATATAACTCTTCTTGAAAAGGAAACACTTCTCCAAGTTGTGGTGACTGCAGTTATAGACTCTCTATTGTTTAACAATTGAGTAAATTCTGGATAGTCATGTCCAATTAATATGGGTACTGGTAGTTTAGGTACTATACCGGCAGTCACCTCGGCACTTTTTCCTTCAACAGTTACCCCATCTTGATAGTAGGATAGTGATGAGTATCACCATGGACACATATTACATGCACATCAGACCCTGTTCGTACTTTTGTTCTGGTAGCTAACACATCTGGTCTTATCAAGGTATGTTTGCTTCCAGAATCAATTAGACCCATGACCTTTTGATTTTCTAACACCACCGTGGTCATAAAATACCCAGCGTTTGACAAGGCTACATGTGTACTGTCTGACCATTTGTTAGGGCAATATCTAGCCTTTATGACCCATTTTCTGACAATTGCGACAGATTATATCTGCTGGAAAAGTTCATTTTTTTAGAGTCATTTCTATTGTCCTTTTTAAAGTCAATAGTACTGGTCGCACCAGGCCTTACCTCAGGTATCATTCGCCCCATATTCCCATCTTGAGGACGAGGATTCATTCTTCGTAAGGCTGGTGGGCGGTTAGAAAATCTTCTGCCAATGATATGGCCTTCTCTGCAGTTTCTGGTTTGTGTTCCTTTACCCAGATCTGTACATCATGGGGAAGGATTTGTAAAAATTGTTCTACAATAAAGGTCTCCATAATAAGTGTAGTTGTCTTTTCCTCTGGTTGGATCCATTTCCAACATAGTTCCTTTAAACGAGTAAAAGTCTCTCGTGGGTTGTCTTGGGTTGATATTTCAGAGCACGAAACCTTTGTCTGTAGGTTTCTGAACTTATATCATATCGTTTCAAAATTTCGGTTTTTACTGCATCATAATTCTCTGCATTTCATGTGTCCATATGACTGTACGCTAATTGCGCTCTCCCTGTCAGATAAGGGGCTAATCGTACCACCCATTGACTCTGGGGCCAATTACATGCTCTGGCTACTCTTTCAAAAGTTGTTAAATAAGCCTCTATGTCATCAGCATTGGTCATTTTAGTTAGTTTGATGTCTCTAGGGTTGGAGGTAGTAGCATCTCCACTAGCCCCTGCATTAGTCCCCATTTGCTGTAAAAGTTTAACAGTTTCAGCCCACCTTATCTCTTGTTGCCTCATCTCCCTCCGTCTTTCCTGGGCTTCTTGATCACGTTGTTTTTCCATTTCCATCTGGTGGATGGCCAGCCAACGTACGAGACTCGATAAGTCCTCTGGTGGTTCTTCTCTGGGCAGTTTCTGTTTCTTCTCCTCCTCCATCTCATCCTCACTTGCTGCATCTTCCTTAACTTTGGCATCCTTTCTCCGAACAGCCGGGTCCAGTCCTGGATACAGAGGTTCTCCAGTGATGGCTGTCTGGGTCCTGGTTACCATACCAGCCTTCTTCTCGTCCACATCGGATGCCATCTCTGCATAGAGTTGTTGGGTACCTGGTCAGGTCCCCCACTGGTTTCTCCCTTTTTGCCACAGACAACCAGTAAACACCCCACTCCTGGTACCACTTTGTGAGCGTGTGGGTATAAACAACTCAAGAAGCAGAGACTTGAGACAGTACTTCAGGTTAAACACACATTTACTTCATGTGTGTTGTTTATTGAAAACTCAAAACAAAATAAATAAAAGGAAAAATAACACTGTTTTGGATGAAAAATTACAAATCAAAGCCTGGCTCACCAAGAGTGTTTCAGCTACATCATAATAAAACTTACACCATAGAGTGAAGTTCAAAAGATCCACTACCTCTATGGTATTTCCCTGGAAGAGAGGAGATCTGCTCTCTCCCATCAAATCTATCTCAACTGAGCACAGGCCTCTAAATATCTTTAAAGACAGGTAATAATGGACATGTGACTGGTCTGATCTGCCCCTAAATCTAAGAACAAAGAATTTCTATACTAATACAACATGTTGGTGGATCAGGCTGTCTAGATTCTATGGCTACCATTTAAGTAAACTTAAAAGCTTCTTCCACTGAAGAAAATAAAATGCCAAGCAAGAAAACAAATTTGCATAGAAATTGAAAATTAAGAACCTGAGGCTCCACCCCAGGGAGGTGTCATGCTACCTCTTGTCCTATAAATAGGCTTCATATTGGGACTCTGTTCCCCTGGTGGGAACCTATCCCTTTAAGGCACAGGACCAAGATTTAGGTAAGCAGCAAATGATTTTGTTACACACATCACTAATTCTTACTTCTTAAAAGACCTAATAGTTTGCTTTAACTACCCTGATTAATGTGGCACAAATAAATGTAAATATAAAACAGGTTTTCTCCAGAGAAATTGTGAAATGCAGACTTTTGCTTGCTCTACAGCCGACTCCCCTTTTAAACCTAGAGAGAAGATGCAGGGAGAATGGCTGAAACTGTACAGCAGACTGGCTAGCTGACTGCTGCCACTGCCATTACCAAAGTGTGTTTGACTTCATTTAACAATTAAAAAGAAGGGGCAAGAGAAGAAGCGGGTCCTCTTGTTTTATGTATCAGGGTAAAGGCAGTTTCACTGTAAAGTGCAGGATTAGCGTTTTCATTTTTCCCTTTACAGCACAACCTAGCACTTTCATCTGCAAAAGCTGTATTTAGCCTACTAATACTACATATTTCAGCATAAGACTGCTTATTTGCTAAAGTGGGGTTTTAGAAAGGAACTTATTACTTTCTTTTATTGGGGCATTTCAGATGAAGCTAAATGACATCTCTCCCCCATTTCTGAGGAACTATATCCGAGGCAGGAAAAGAAAAACAGCGGGGAAAGAACAGTAAGGAGCTATAATAGGAGGCCACCCAATTATAGTGGGAAAAGGGGAAGTATAATAGAAAAGAAAGACTGCTGCAGCAGATTTAATAAAGAGTATAGGGCATAGAAAAGGGGGAATGCCTCGAGATACTGGGACAAAAAAAACAAACAAAAAAACAAAGACAAACCCATAATTTATAGGGGCAGAACTGCCACAATTTGGGTGACGAAAACAGAAAGTTTTTCATTCTTCCATTGTTCGGTGGATTTAAACTTCCACATCAAGTCTTCCTCAGATTCCGTGATGCCAAACACCCTTTCCAAGGCAGAGAGGTAGTCAGCTGCAGTGGCTTCTGGGCTAGTGGATCGAAGAAAATGGATAACCTCCAGTGCAGGGTCCCTTAAGTTTTCCATAACTCTCTTTCTCTTTTCTCCCTCTGAACATTGCCACTTCTGGACTAGTGGGGTAGCATAGTCCATCCAGGTTTCTAAATCATCCACCCCAAAAGGTACCAGGACCGCACCAGAAAAATAGCCTGAGCCTGCAATAAGAGTCCACAAATGATATCACAATGGGGATGCTACCACAAAGGAAGATCTAGGGTAGACAGAGATGCTGGAGAGACTGTAGGAGTGTTCTCCCCTGAAATGTCTAACATTTTCAACAATTCTTGGCAATCCTTAAACCCTTCTACTTTCAGGGATCCCCAGGAGAAGACAGGTCACTGTGCAACTGGGTAACTCACCACCCCTTCTGGGACCCCTCAGGCAGAACAATTGGGGGTACTCTTTCAGGGTCTATTGGGAGGCTACATGAGAGGAGGGCCACCAGGGTTTGATCAAACAGATCTGTGTCTCACCCCCTCACTTGAACCTCCCCCAAACACTTTACTTTCTCTACAGTTCCTACAATGGTATCATTAGTGGTCCCTATAGGAATATCCAGTAATAATATGGCATGTTGGGGATCTACCCCCTCAGCCTCACTCCACCCCATCATGCAATACACAACCAGCTTATGTGGAGCAATTTTAAGCTTGGGCGTAGTGAGCGCCTTCTGACAAAATTTATATTTCTGGGTTGTAGTTCTCACTTCTGACCACTAGAAAGCACAAATCCCAGTGGTGCCTCCAAGATGTAACCCTTAGGTGGCGCTGTCCCAAGGGCTACTACCCCTGTTTGCGTGATTAGTCACAGGTTGAGGGGCCTGAGCTGGGTGAACGGGTGCCTCCACCCAGAGGGTTGGTTTATGGGTAGCATAGCTGCTATGGGTATAGCTCTCCAGGACACTAATATCCCCCTAACCCTTCTAGTGGCTTACACAGGTCCACAGATAAACAATCACATATGACACGTTAATACACTATTGAACCCACACTTGGTGCACTTACCACCAAGACTGGATCAGCTACAATGGCCCTAGAGACCACCTGTAAAACAAGACCTGCAACATAACAGTTCAATGGCAATACAGTATCCCCCTCCAGAAAGGTGCACACTAGCCAAGTTAGATGCAAAAAGAATAGAATCTGA
This sequence comes from Neoceratodus forsteri, assembly GCA_016271365.2. Taxonomy (NCBI): domain Eukaryota; kingdom Metazoa; phylum Chordata; order Ceratodontiformes; family Ceratodontidae; genus Neoceratodus; species Neoceratodus forsteri. Next base: position 948,451,327 of record CM057451.1, on the reverse strand, counting down.
TTTATTCAGGGATGGAACAAGGGTGGGCAGTAATCTAGCATTTGATTTTAGATCTGATTTAGTCAGGCTACATGCATGCACTAAGAGTCCCTCTGGCACAGTACTCACACTGTGGGTACCCAGTTATTACTCAGACTAGCCTGAAGCGTTGCCTGGGAAGGCCAACATTGTAGCTGCTGTTATTGAGCCCTTAGGAAAGAAAACAAACAACATGCACTTTAACCCAAAATTTGTATTCTGGAGCCAGATGGCTCAGTTCACAATAACAAACTCAAATAATTAAATCAGATGACACACAATGATTGCAGCTTTGTTTCAGGGAGCTATCCTGTTGGTTACTCATGCTACCCAGACCAGGAGGCAGGACTGACAAGATGAAGACATCTAGATGCTGTTCTGGTTTGCCAGAGGAAATAGGGCCCACACGATGCACAATGGTGGTCAATACCTGCTCGATAGTGTTGAGCAGGGAGCCGAATCCCCAAGCAGGTCTTTCATTGGAAAAGTCTCTGCGGCGGGAGCAGCAGTCTAGGCCAAGATGGTAGGGCCCAGACCAGAGCAGACAGTTCAGATTAAGTCTGTTTAAGTGCTGAGGCAGCTTCCAGCTAGCATAACACATTCGATGGTGGGGAACCAAATCACGACCCACACAGCACATTCAGCACACTTATAAGCAAGACAAGATACCACAGTTCGGATGAAGTCCTGTTGCAATTAAGCAGGGTTTCAGTGCAAACAGTTCACTCTGCGGTTCTCTCCGAGTTTCTGACAGGCCAATCACTCCAGAAGCAAGTCTTTGGTCCACACCAGGTGAAATTCACTCTCTCTCAATTCAGTATTCAGGTCTCAACAAACAGTATTCGAATACAGTCTGATTTAATTTGCAGGCTTCTTCACACTGGAAGATGGTGGCAGGCAGGACAAACACAGTCTTCCCGCTGAATCCCTATGCTACCATGCAGGAGCAGCTGCTCAAATGGCTTGAGCGGTTTACTCTCCAAACTTCAACTCTCGACTGACACACTGCTGCAGGCAGCTCTGGATTTCCCAGTGATCCAAAAGGTTCGATTGGTTGATCCATCTGTCTGTCACAGAAAGGGCTCCCCTCCAGTTCCATTTAGGCGCCAAACAGTAGAAACTACAATCGTACAGAAATTCACCCCACAAGACCTCTGGGGACAATCTCCATTTTAGAGCCCCTGAGGTAACGGATTAGTCCAAACTGGCAGTCCAGAACCAAAATGGTGGCTCTTAGCAGAAAGTCCATTCTGCAAAGGAAGGCAGGTTAGACAAACTTCCATATTATAATTATTAAAGCAGATAATCAGCAAACAATCACAGATCCTAAAAGGGCTTCCTCTGTGCACATAGCGATGGCAGAATGAGGCAGCTGTACCACAGTCCAGGTGGGACTCAAGCATGAAACTACTCGGCCCCCACCCAGATTAATTATATCCTACAAAATAAATAGCTCTTAAAGAGATAGGCATGGAGGCTAACAGGGCACTCTCATGCAGGCATATTCAAACTGTTTTAGACTCAGAACACCAGCCTGGCAGTGGGCATTGGGCAAGCCCAGGAAGACATTTAGGAACCCTCTTTTGTCGGGGAATTACACAAGGATCAATACAGCAAAGACTAAATCTGTATGTTAGAATCAGTAATAAAACTGATAACATTAATTGTTAGTTTGAGCTAAAAGGTAAAAGTGTGGAAGATTGCTGGTTGTTCATCAAAAAGGCTGGAACATCTGTTTGTAACAAATACATTGAAAAATCCAGAAAATCCAATAAAAAAGGTAACATTTCAAAATGGTACAATAAAAAAACAAAAAGAACTAAGACAAAAAAGCATGGCACAAAAAGGAAAATGCAAACACTACATGGAAGCTGTTCACTGATATGAAGAGAAATGTAAAAATACAGTCAGGAACACTAAACAAAACAGCAGAATTAAAACTAGCCTCAATGGCAACTAAATAAAATAACATTTTTTATAGTTGGTGTGTTGTGGCCTGGACCAGAACAAAATGTCTGCTTAATCCCTGTTCTCTTTACTACAGACCTTCTATCCATCAAAATCCATTATTTTAATCCAAATATAGACTCAGGGCTTGATTTTTTGTTGACTCTCTGATCACTACAGCTGTGGCAAACTTCAGGTGCATTAGGGACCCTGTGCCCTCTTTATAAAATTAGCAATCCCTGCACCAAAGTCCTGAGAGTTGCTGCAGGCCGCAGGGTTGCACCAAACATGTGATGCACCTGAAGGGATTGATTGAAGATCCTGTCAAGTCCCCCAACTTGGCACAATCCTGGATGAGCCACAGAGATTGGGGTGGTTACTATGCCTCAAAGATGGGGACCAGGGGCTGATGGACTAGTGGTAATGCCATAGGGATGATGGGGACGGCAGCAGTGAGAGGAATGTGAGGAGGCATCCGGGCTGAGGTGCCATGTGAAGTGGTACAGAGCCAATTGACCTGGTAGTGGGGTGGCATGGCTGGACCACCATGACCCAGACCCCAGGTGGTAACAGCCCTGGCACCTGCCCCATAGGACTCACTGCCACCAACCACATGCTTCCTGCAGAAGTTTATGTGTTCTGTTAGTTATGACTATGTCTAGAAGGGACCCCAATAGGTGATTTTTGTGACATGGCCTAGTAATTGCAGTTATTATTTGAGTAAGATCAAGATCATCGCAAAAATTTTAAAGGGGGACCAATTTATCACTAGATTTAAATCTCCTAAGATTATGGTCTCGTTAGTGCTGTCATCTAGGAGATGGTGTAGGTGGGGGAGAATATCTAACCCCACAGATGAGGGTCTATAACATCCTATTATATTTATTTTTTCTGCATCTGAGATGAAGATTTTTAGTGCTAGACCTTCAAATTCTTTTGATTTTGAGGTGGAATCACAGACGATGGAGAGAATTTTTCATATGTGTATATATATATATATATATATATATATATATATATAGCCACCCCACCCTCTAGAGGCCCTATCAGGCTGAAAGAGGGAATAAGAAGGGAGTGCCAGAGCTTGAGACATCACTATCTTTTTTAGCCATGTTCCTGTCAATACTAAAATATCCCCTTCACGAAAGTGTGAGCAAAGCAGAGGCAGGAAACTACAGACCTGTTAGCTTGACCTCAGTGATAGGGAAAATGATGGAATCACTTCTGAAAGAAAGAATTGTTGAGTACCTAGAGGCCAGCGGGGCACAGGACCCAAGGCAGCAGGGATTCACAGTGGGAAAGTCATGTCAGATAAATCTAATAGATTTCTTTGAATGGGTGACCAAAGTAGAAGATCAGGGAGGGTCTGTGGACATGGCCCACCTAGACTTTAACAAAGCATTTGATACAGTCCCACACAAAAGATTAATAAACAAATTAGCCAGCCTTGGAGTGGGTCCCAGGGTGGTAGCCTCGAAAAAATTGGCTGGACAACAGGCACAGAGGGTAATAGTAAACAGAGTCCACCTGAAGAAAGGGGTTTTACTAGAGGGCACCAATAGGGTTTAGTACTGAGTCCAGTCCTTTTAATGTCTTCAGAAGTGACATTGTGGAGGGACTGGAAGGAAAGGTAGCCTCTTTGCAGACCACACAAAGATCTGCAACAGGGTTGATACACAAGAGGGTGGAAAGGATGAGAAGGGACTTGGCAAGGTTGGAGGAATTGTCAAAGTATGACAGCTTAGATTCAATGCAAAGAAGTGCAAGTGATGCACCTGGGAAACAAAAACCCAGGGAAAGAGTACACAATGGGGGGTTATTAACAACAACAAAAATGGAAAGGGATCTGGGGTAGTCATATCAGATGACCTAAAGGTAAGCAAGCAATGTGAGAAGGCAGTAAGGATGGCTGGGGGATACTGGGATGTATAGGAGAGGCATCACCAGTAGAAAACAGGAAGTTGTTATCCCTTTGTACAGACAGTAGGTGAGATCCCATCTGGAGTACTGCATGCAGTTCTGGAGACCCCATCTCCTCAATGACATAGACAGGATGGTGGCAGTCCAGAGGAAGGCAACTAAAATGGTGCAGGGTCTGCAACAGAAGTCATACGAAGAGAGACTAAAGGAGCTTAACATGTATACCCTTGAGGAAAGGAGGGAGAGGGGGGACATGATAGAAATGTTCAAGTACCTCAAGGGAGCAAACAAAGTCCAAGAGGATAGCATCTTTCAGAAAAAGAGATGTGGAAGAACAAGGGGACACAATTTGAAGATAGAGGGGGACAGCACGGGGCAATGTGAGGAAGTATTTTTTCACAGAGATGGTGGTGGATGCATGGAACAGCCTTCCTGAAGAGGTCATGGGGTCAAAAACAGTGGGGCAATTCAAGAATGCATGGGACAGACATAAGGCAATTCTGGTGGGGGGTAGGAGGAAGTAAGCTGTTGGTTAACTAGGATCTACAGCTTATACAATAGGTAGGGAATGGGCAGACTAGGTGGGCCAAGCAGTCCTTATCTGCCGTCAAAGTCTATGTTTCTATGTTTCTATCAGGTTGAGCATATGAGACCCATTCTTGTACTTCAGTGTATTTTTCTGGAGGCTGCACACATTATTAAGCATCAATTTTAAGCCTTTAGAGGAGGCATAGTCTACAGGTGAGGTTAGTGCTGCTGCAGGTCCAGGGTTAAGCTCGATATTTCCAGAGCATAGAAGGAGCATAAATATTATTTGAAGGATCCTAGATCTAGTTGAAGAGATATGTAGTTTACTTTGTTGCACCTGTTTATAATGCCAGGTCTCAACCCATTTCTCAACCCACCTGCCCCTGTCATCTAGTGGCACCCCTATCCACCAATTGCCATCCCACGTAAAGGAAAAAAATGTCCCTGCTGTCTAGTGGTCCCCTCATCCTCCAGTCCCCATCCCTGTTAGCAGAACATAATGCCCTGGTGCCTAGTTGTCCCTGCTGTGATCCACAGTCCCATACAAAATAGATTATGCCCTGGTAGTCAGTGGTTCCCCCAGCCTCCGATCCCCAGACTCAGCAACCAATCAAGATTGCCTGGTGCCTAGTGGTCCCACTGGTCTCTGAACCCTGGCCCCTGAGAAAATAACATACTCTCTGGCATCTAGTAGTCCATCCACCCTCTGATTGCTGTCCCTGTATAGGAAGGAACAGTTTTTGGTGCCCAGTGGTACTCCCATCCACCAATCCCCAGCCCCATTAGAAACAATGAAGTCCCTGCTGTCCCATGGACCAGCCATCATCCCCATTCAAAATACAACTTTCCCTGGTGTTCAGTGGCACCCCCCACCCTCCAATCGCCATCCCCATATATGAAAATGTAATCCCTGGTGCTAGTGCTCCCCCCACCCTCCGATCACCATCCTCATATGTAACAATGTAGTCCCTGTCACTAGTGGTACCCCCACCTTCTGATAACCATCCCCATATATGACAATGTAGTCCCTGTCCTCAGTGGTACCCCCCACCCTCTGATAACCATTCCTGTAGCAAGAAAGAACTCCTTGGTATCTAGTGGCCCCCCACACCACTGGAACCATGCAAACTACCATGCCGGCCCCCGCCAGTTGACACTGGTGACATGGCTCTAATACAGCAACTGGCACAGCCCTCCTCTCACATCCTCAGCCAGCCACCTTAAGGATAGACAGCAAGCACAGGTCCTATGTACTGTACAGGGCACGTGTCCTCTGTACTATACTGGGAATGTGCGGCCTGTGTACTGTACAAGGAGCACACACTCCTTGTATAGTACCTAGGCCATGTGCACCCTTTATAGTATAGAGGACACACACCTTGTAAAGTACTTAGGACGTGCGTTCTCTGCATGTCCATATGGCAGCCAGCCAAGAAGGTGAGAGGAGGGCTGTGCCAGTTGCCATATCAAAGTCATTGCACCAGCATCAATGGGTGGGGGAATAGCATGGTACTTTGCACAGTGCTGGCAGGCAGGGGGGATGCAAGACACCAGGGAGTTCTTTTTTGCCACGGAAATGGCAATTGGAGGGTGGGGGTACAATAAGTGCCAGGGACTACATTGTCATATACAGGTATGGTGATCAGAGGACGGGGGGACCACTAGTGTCAGGGACTACATTGTCATATACGGGGATGGTGATTAGAGGAAGGGGGGACCATTAGTGCCAGGGACTACATTGTCATATACAGGTATGGTGATCAGAGAGTGGGGAGAACACTAGTGCCAGGGACTACATTGTCATATACAGGGCTGGTGATCAGAGGGTGGAGAGGTTACCACTAGTTCTGGGGATTACCTTTTCATATACAGAGATTGCAGTCAGAGGGTGGAGGGGGGACCACTAGGCACCAGAGAATTATTTTCCTCCACCTGGGCTGGCAATCGGGGGGCCACTAGGCACCAGGGAATTATTTTTCTGTACCTGGCAGGTGATCAGAGGGCAGTGTGGACCACTAGGCAGCAGGAGTTACTTGATTTTACAGGGCAGAGCAATCGAGGAGGTGGAGCCAGTTGCAGGGGTACAAACCTGCCGCTGCTTCCCATGCAAATGTGCCCATAATGGGCTTGAACATGGTCCCTTAGCACCTTGCATGCTCAGTGGGCTTATTTGCATGGTGTCATCTGAATATCATGCCAGGAGCTACTGATCCTATCGGGTCTGGTGGCCTTGTTCCCTGCATTGTTGGGTTCCATGTCAGGGCAGCACTACTCGGCTTAGCACTACACCAACATGACCCATATTTACTTGTATATTGCCAGTGCATTATCCAGCTGAATATAGCACCCTCAGGGTCATGGGCAATGGGCTAGCACAGCACAAAACTTTGTGCTCCATTTTGCCCATGTTTTATATTAGGCCCCAGTTGTTTTGTAGATGTATATTTCTGTACATCCTTTCATTAAAGTTTGTGCTAAGTTTATATCAAACCTTATACTAGTGAGATCACTCCCTCCAAGGATGCCAATGGTGACAAGGCAGACACTGGTGACATACGTCATAGACCTGTTCAATTAATCACTAGAAACAGGTGTAGTGATGAAAGATTAGAGGATGGCAAACATTATCCCCCTACACAAGGGTTGGTTAGGGAGAACTTAGTTAATTTTGGGCCAATGAACCAGAAATCTACAGTAGTCAAGCTGCTGGAGACAATTATTAAAGAACAGATAGCTGAATTTCTGGAATTAAATAAGCTAATTTATAGAAACAAGGCGAATCCAAACAAAAAAAGAGCTGCTCTGCAAAGATGTGGTGCCAGCAGAAATTAAAACAATGACTGCTGAAAGAAACTGCATGCACTCTCTCACGCCCATCTTCTGTAGTTCAAAAATGATCCACTCAACGCACAGGCTATGTCAAGTATAATTTAATTTCATGACAACACAGCAAACAGGTGCAGGGCACAATCCTGGTGCAGCATTAACATTTTGCACTTGCACACTTTTGCAAAAGGCAACCATGTCTAAAAACCAAAGTTCTTTTGTAGACTTTTCTTAAAGGAACAGATACAGATTACAGTGCAAATGAAGGCTCATGGATTCCATCCTTCCAGGGGTCAACTAACCCATACTTCTTTCTCCCAAAAGATAGAAATTTCAGAATCATTAGCCCCTGTGGCACTCACCCCACCTCAAGGTAATGTTCTAGCACTGGATTCACAAAGCTTTCAGAAGGTGCAGATCCTTCCCTAAGTCCCCCAAACTGCAGTAGCTATGGAAAAAAGGGGATATTGCTCTAAGTGCTATTCACAAAAACCTCCACAGCTGCAGAAAAAAACACTATGGACTGTGGAAAAAAGTGCAGCTGTGGAAGTCCCTGAGGAAAAAAAAGTGTGAGATAAGTAAAGCACACTCCTGCGAGGCTATTCTTGGCCAGTGTTTTTCCACAGTTGTGGAAAAAATGTTACACACAGTGGAATGAGGTGTAATTCTACCTCAGCAAACTGCAGTAGTGCTCCAACAATTGGAATCAATTAAGGTGGAGATGATCCACAGGTAATAGCATCTCAGATAGTATAGCAGTGGCTGATGTTACAGCAACAAAAGCACACATTGCCATGATACAGTACGGCAACAGGCAACAACCACCAGACCCAGTGTAGCCCATGACGGAGCCTCACAGGCAGTAGAGCCTGACCAGCCTGCAGTGAGTGCCACCCCCGCAGGCAACAGGATCACCCCGAGGAGGGACAACCAGCAGTGACTGTCAGCCACTGTGGTGCCATGGTATTGCTGGTACCTGTGGTGCTGCAGTGGTCCCAGTTGAGGGACTGGTTGCAGGTATCCTTGTGGGTGCTGCCAGCCTCATACGGTGGCAGCAATGTTAATGTCTGCTGCTTCAGCTACATGGATTTACTATTGTTGTGCCTCCTCAGCCATTTCCACAGCTGCAGATCCGCAGCTGCGGATTCGCAGCACTTGTGGGATTCCCACAGCTGCTGGAATTCTGCAATTGCTGGACTTTTTGTGGATTTCCCTCAGCTGTGGGATTTTCTTTAAGAATATCATGCAACTGCATTTCCACAGTGCTGCAAGCCTTTTTCCCCACAGCTGCAGGATTTTTGCTGTTCTTTGAGAATCCTGCCCCTAGTGTTACTTGTTGCCAAACCATCTTTCTAATGTTCAATGCCAGTTTTACATACAGTGCAAATGCTTCCTTTATTATGAGGGGTCTGGAGTTTATTAGAACCTATGTAGTAGTGGGTCACATCGCTGGACTTTTGTAGGAATCATCAGGTCAAGGTGGAACCGAGGGGTAGCGATACAGATCTTTTGTTAGCACAAAGGGAATCCTACTGGATACATAGACTGCATGCCAAGGTGTCATCCAGCTTTAATGACAGAGTTAAACTTGTCCCATTTTCTGTGATTTTATAAACCTCTGGCAGATAACTATTATTGCTACCTGAGCTAAATGTTGATTCTGAAAAGGGGTTTCTAATTAGGGATGGGTGAACCTGAAAAGGTCCTAGCCCTTATTATCAGGATCAGGATCCAGGCCAAAGTCCTGATTAGTTCTGATTTAAATCAGAACCTTTTGTAAAATGTGAGGAAATCTGAAAATCTGCCATAAACATGCATAAAATGGCACCGAGATCTATGACACAAACGGAATTGTAAAACAGCTGAAGCTCTATCAGTGTCTGTTGACCCTTTTGTTGTTTTTAGCTGTGTTTTTTCTTATTTTATGAAATGAAGGCACTCTTGCACTTGTGCTTTAAACTGCACATTTTAGTTAGGGTAACAACAGAAGACACTGGCAGAACAGAGGTTAAAACCACCATGAGATATGAGTTCAGGCAGGTACTGAGTGAGCACTGAAGCTCTGTCTGTTGGCCTTCCTTATCCCTTCCCTCTTGCCAGGTTGATCTGTGTTTTTCCTTTTATTCCCCTTGGCCCTTTTGTTTTTTTTAGCTGCTTTTTTTTCATGAAATTAAGGCACTCTTGCACTTTGCTTTAGTAAAGTTTAGTTATTAGAGCAACAAGTGAAGGTAAGGCACTACTGGTACTATACTGGCAAGCAAAGACTTAGTAGTGTACAGGCTTTGGTTAGAGCAACAACAGAAGGCACTACTACTGGCAGATTGGCAGAGGCAGTAAACTAAAACCACCACCATGACACAGGGTGAGCAGCACTAAGGACTGAAGCTCTGTCCAGTATCCCTTTTGTGCCCTCCCCTTCCCCATCCCCTCCTGGCAAGGTTCATCATTTTTTTCTTTAATCCTCTTGAACTTCCCATCCCCTCCACCCTCCCGCCATCTTCTTTATCCCTTATTATCCCGACCCCTACCCCATTGGATTTTGTTTTAGCATCTGCAGGCTAAAGTTTATTTCCAAGGCTCTGCTGGTGGCAAAATGCAAGGATGAGAGATTCATCTCTGCCACTAAACTCCTCTCAGGTTCTCAGCCATGCCCTGACTGATTCCCTTGGCACAGACCATTATATATCCTCAATACTACCTGACCAACTTATGACTGAGTGTGACGTGTGTCACACAAGCCATTCTCTCCATTTCCCTCTGACTGTGCCCCCAACTGATAATAATCTTTGACTTTAACATCTATTATTGCAGATGTTTTTGCATTTATGAAATACAATCTTTGCACTTATTATCCTATAGCACTTTTCTACATAACTTCTATTTTTTCAAAAATACTTTATCTTTTAACAAGGTCAATAAGTAACCTCCAATTGCACTTTGTCTGTGTATGTTTGACGGCATCTTTCACCCCCGCCACTTTTGTTTTTTTATCTTTATGTTTTTAAGCCTGGTCACTATTAATGGTGTGTCATTCTTTTATCTTCCCTTTACACACAACACTTTCAGCATGTTTGACACTGTCACTTTAAATCACTCTGTATAAATTACACCTATGAAACACACTGATTTCAGCCTTGAGAAAGCACTTAGTATCGCACGAAAATGTTTAGCTGCTGAGGGAGGGTGTTTTCCCTAGTATTACATTGTTGACGTTTATCTTTAATTTTATCATTTATGGATTACCTGAAATAATTAATAAAGCATTTGTGCACTGTGGAACCTATGTTTCTGTGGACATTTCACTGTTTTCATCTGAGGGCAGAGACCGTGTTGCCGATGTTCCGTGATCTGTAAGCCCTACCTCTATTTCATTTTTTTAAGCTAGCCATTCTCTTTCTCCCTCTAACTGTGCCCCCCAACTTGAGCCATGAATAGCTTAGCCACCAAAGTTCCCACCGAGCTGCACCTCCCTGTCCCCCTCGCCACCCATTTCACCCACCAGCCCAATTAGACCCTGGTGTCTAGTGGCATCCCCCTCACTACTGCCTTACAGGAACCCCCATCCCCACTCACTACTCCCAATCCCTGGTGTCTAATGACCCCCCATCCTCCGATATTACCGGCACTGAAAAAAACTTACTGATGTGCTCCTCTAGGTGTGTGGCTGTGAACTTGGGCGAGAGTAGAGAGTAGCATTTTGTCAGGCTTCCAAGTTCCCTAGTCCCAAACTTCAGTGCAAATATTATACTAGTAGGTAGTTCCGAATGCAACCCTGAGCTGCGATCAAGCCGGCAGCTACAAACTGCAAGCTTATTGTAGGTGCCGGCTTGATCGTGGCTCAGGGCTGCATTCCAGAATTTCTTGCTAGCATAAATATTGCTCTGTAGTTTGGGACTGTGAGCTGAAAGTCTAACAAAAAGCTACTCTGTCCTCCGCTCTCACCCAAGTTCACAGCCACAAGCCAGAAGGTGGAGGAGCACATCAGTAAGTTTATGGTGCTGCTGCGAATTGGGGTGGGGGCACTAGACACACCAGGGATGACCATTTTGCATTTTTTTAAACATACCAGCCATACACAGCCAGTGGACCCATACTCGGTACATTTACGTAATGGGTTCTTATTGATCCAGGTCTGCCGGGCCGCATAGGATCCAGAGAGGTTCTGATTTTTGGCAGGTCGGTCCACCCGTCCCTGTTTCTAATGCATCATGCCCTAGCTTAGTGCCCTGAGATTTCATTGTGTCAGTTTTTTACTCTTTTGATTTGTGAGTGTATATTGCAATCTTTTTCTGGTATGAACACTTGTTTAGCATTCTGCACTTTTTTGTTGTACAGTCGGACCTGGTTAATCCGTAAGCATTTGTGATTCCCAAATTTGTTACGTAATACAAATCTACGTAACAACCAGACAGCAACCAGATAATGGATTTTTTCAAAATGTATTACTGTAGAAAAACTAACGATTTAGAATACAGTACAGTGCATGTGTTAAATGTACATTCTAGTACTACAGCACATGACTTTTTCAGTAAAAAATGTACTTCAATTAAATTATATTTAAAATAATTCAAGCTGATTAAAGGTAAAGGTGCACATAAGCAGAGACTTCTAATATTTTGCATTGAGCTAAATATAAAATAATAACATAAGCAGTCACAGCATTAGACATCGCTATTCATCACTGTTCACAAACATAAAAAACATTTTTTTACAGGATCGGGCAGAGCTACAGTTTGCAGAGAAGCAGAACAATGGACACATCAGGACAGGGCTACAGCCTGCAGAATACTTTAATCTTTTTTTTTCAGGACCTGGTAGCAGAATGAGAACTGAGGGGTAAGGGGTAAGGTGCAAGTCCGGGTTGTAGAACCATGTGGTCAGTCAGTTCGGGCAGAGCAGAGCAGATCAGGGAGCAGAACGAATGTATTTGTGAGCAGAACGAATGGACCTGAGAGCAGACAGAGGGGTAAGGGTGTAAGGCTGGGTAGCAGCTCTGTCTTCCACAAACAAACACTATTCTTGCTATCCTAATCTCAATACAGTACCTTTTTTGTACCATTAGTCCCCCCTCCCAACTTCAGTCTCCGGTCTCCAGTCAACCACTATACCTCTCACTACATGATAGCGCTCCTCACGATACAGACTGCCAGCTGCACTTCGGTACCACTCCCAGTCTCACATACTGAACCCAACAAAAAAATAAACTGTTTCAGTTGGCTCCACAACTGTTGAATATTTTATCATTTGGATTATTTAATGTATGCTTGCCAGTTGCCTCCATGAGGTTCCTCAACTCTCACTCAGTATCGAGAAGCACTTTTTTTTACAGGAACAGGCAATTCGGGATAAGGGGTACAGCCAAAGAATCATGGGGACAGCAATGTAATCTTTGTACAGTACTCAATTAAAGATTATTTAAAAAACTTTATTAAAATGTATTCTGCTTTACCAAAAGGGCAGCAGCAACGAGAGAATATAATCGGAGTTAAGAGGCATTGCATTCAGCTGAGGTAACACGCCAGAGAGATTAGTGTGGGATTAAGAACACTTCCAATTAGCACTTATTTAAGAAACATTAGCACCTCCACCTGAGCTAATTAAAACGGATTAAAGAGGCCACAAACAATGGGAACTAATAAGCCTGGTTACACAGAACTGAAAAAGGATTCCGAGTCTCAGGTTTACATTTTAAAGAGGTCATTAACCTGAGAAAAATCCGTTTCAGTGTTTTTCATTCGGAATGTCAGACATACAGACTAATAAGGCATGGATTAAACAGGTCTGACTCTACATTTTATTTATTAGTACTCATGAATTCATTTGCAATGTAATTTGAGTCTGTTCCTTTAAGAAAGGACTACAAAAGGACTTTGATTTTTGGACATGGTAGCTTTTTTAAAAAGTGCACAAGCAAGTAACATTAAGGAACTTTGTTGCACTTGGATTGTGTCCTGCACCTGTTAACTGCATTATCACAAAATAAAATTATACTTAGCACATCGTTTCTGAGCTACAGAAGATGGGCATAAGTGAGTGCATGCAGTTTCTTTTTGTAGTATAGAAATAAGTATGAATTCACACAGGTCGGGTCGTGCCAAACAAATTTTATTTATTTTTTCAATTTGGTAACACACATGGTTGATAGAGGCCAAGCAGTTGAAATAATTACTTGGACTTCAGCAAAGATTTTGACTCAATTTCTCATAGGAGTTCAGTGAAGAAGATAGAGAACCTAGGACTTGGCAATGAATTAACTTGCTTGATTGGGAACTGGTTGACTTGTAGGACTCAGAGAGTGAAATGGAGTGGAACATTCCCTGATGTCAGACAGGTGACTAGTGGTACACCTCAGGGGTCTGTCCTGGGGCCTCTACTGATTAATATGTACAGTGCTGACCTGAGACAGTTCCACTTACTACAGTATGCCTGAAGGTACCCACAGCTTAACAGGATTAATTTCTCATTGAAAACAATAGGTTGCTGCAGTGTATGGTATCACACTTGATGCAACATTCAGTGGGGGTTTCTGCAGCTACTACTGTATATAAGGGACACAGGGTGGGGATATAGGGAAGGAGTCTGTCTGTAGATGATGCAAAGCTCTGTGGAGGGTAGATAGTGAAGAGGAACTGGCAACATGAAATAGGATGTTGAGAGACTTTAAAAGTGGTCCATTATTTGACAATTGAAATTCAAAATCAAAAATGTAATGTAATGCACATGACTGCAGAAATCCACAAACTGACTATCGCACCAACAGGATAAAGGTGGAGCACTCAAAGAATGACTGGGACCTGGGAATGATAATTAGCAGTAGTCAAATATTCTTTTCAATGTGATCAAATGTTACAGACGGTCAACAGTAGTGTCGGGGTGCATCAAGCAAGGGTCCTCCAGTTGCATTAAAGTCTACTTAAACATGTTTTTTTTTTATGGAGAACAGTGTTTGGAAAACCCTCCCATGGAAACAGAGCAGACAGGGAGATGTTTTGAATAATGAAATCAATTACCCGAAAATCATTCATTTAATATCTTTTGGGAGACATTTTTCACAAAGCTGAAACCAGGAAACATTTTTCAAGCACCATGCTGATCAGAGCATGAGGCTGCTGAGAACAAGCGACGATGGCGCCATCTCAGCGAGAGTCATGTTGTTGTCAGTATTCAGTCCCGATGGAACCTTATATCGTATGTGCAACACTGGCCCTATATGTGTATCTTGTCACCATTATCATTAGTTACCATGTACAGTACATTCTACGAGACAGGGGGATTCAGAAAAGAAATTAAGAAACATTTTTGCACAGAGCAAGTAGTGGATGTATGGCATAGTCTGTCCAGCAACTTGGTCAAAGCTGGGACTAGTTCAGGGTTCAGAATACAATGGGACATCTTCAAGGGGGCTATGAGAAGCAAGAGTAATACAGGAGTTGGGGAGAACTCTGATGGGGATAAGCCTGTGTAATACAGAGTAATGCAACAGGGCAGATTAAATGCACTTTGTGAGGAACATTTTCAAAAGGGTTGGGAGCATGTGCAAATGCATGCTGCATCTGTGTTCACTCACATGGGTCCAGGCAGCCCTTCTGTTATTTTTAGAAGGTGTGTCCATTTAAGACAAAAAGTCATATTTTGTGGCAGAAAATGGATGCAATTGTTAGTTGCATCCAGTTTGGACACACTTGCATCTGATTTTGGATGCAAACTTTGGACACTGTTTGGCCATTGGTTTAGCAAGTTTGAACACATTTGTGTTTTGAATATAGGGGCAGACACATCTGCGACTGATCCTTTTGAAGATCTTGCCCTTAGAGCCCCATATTCAAAGGTTAGTGCCAGCATCAACAGGGTTGCCTGGTGCTAACCTGGGTTTGGGTCTGTTCTAACACTCTAGGTGGGGCCATATTCAGAAGCACCAGAGCACTGCCCAAACCCTGCAGTGCCAAGGCACTACCCATACCATTGCATCTATGCAGAATATGGGGTCTCTCATGCATACTGGCGCATGAGTATATTCCAAGGTCTGTGGTGGAGCTAAACAGCCTCTAGAGCTGTGCTGTTTACCACTGCTGAAAAACACTTCTTATCTTGGTACTAAGACCATGCATCCACCCCCTGAAGGCAGGGCGGCTTTACTGCTACCTTGTGCCCACATGTCAAGCATGTCTTCCATCCATGATCACCCATTTTACATGTTATATGTATATCCCTGGTAGTTAAGTGGTCCCCCCACCCATGAATGCCCAGTCACCCATCCTGCATGTTATACCTATATCCTTGGCTGTCTAGTAGTCCCTCCCCCCAATCACCCATCCTCAGGGTTATATGTATATATCTGGTAGTCTAATGGTCCCCACTGCCCCAGCCAATTGCCAAACCCTCACCTGCCCACCATACATATAACATGCAGAATGGATGATGAGGGGGTGGGGGACCACTAGACTACCATTGTAGTGTTCACTGCTGCCCTGCATTGGCGTGAGGGGTCCTCTGAACACATGCAGATAAGCTCATAATGGGGGTCTGTTGTCAGGTCATGCAGAGGACCCTTAGCACCTTGCATGCCCAATGAGTTAATCTGCATGCTCAGACTGAATATCACCTACAGGAGTCCTGGCACTATCCTTTTTCAAGCAGTACTATCTCCAGTGGGCCATATGCAGCCCATGGTCCATGATGATGCAATTCCGATCCACTTACCGATATTCAGTCAGTGTGCTCCGTCAGTGACTGCTTTCTAGCTGAATATTGCTCAGAGCCATACTATGTGCTAGGCAAAGCACAACAGGCTGCTCTTGCAGCCAGCTCTGAATATGAGGGCCCAGTCTTTTTCTGTATATATATATATATATATATATCTGTATGTATGTTTCTGTAAGACATTGAGTCTCATATTTACATCACATAAATTTAAATACTGTGATTTAGTTTATACTTAACAAATCATCTTTGCTTACAGTGAAGATGACCTCTGAGGGTATGCAACCTGGATGATTGCCAGTGCAACTTTGCAACTCAGCATTCTGCATGGTGCTTCAAGCCTGCAAGCTCATCCAAATATTTCTGGATAACAAGAGTCTAAAAGAATATGGTCAATAACTCCTTTCAGACTCTGATTAGTCACTGTTCTTAGACTGGGTTTCTCTGTGAGCTTCAGCATGGAAATGGACCAAACATTATCTTACTTTGTGTGTCTAGTGTGGATGCAGAAGGCTTGAGAAGTTGAAGGTTTGTGACTGGGACAGAACACAAGACAGCAGCTGGCTTTCAGTTAGAAACTTGTGTTCAATCCAAAACAGCTCTGCAACCCAACACTCCCCCCACCGTCCATGTTAAATACTAATGGTGTCATAACTCAAGACCCCCAGCTCATAGTTGACATCTTTAACACAGCTTTTACACACCTTAGCGGTGCCCCCCCCCCCGACATCTTCTCTAATCCTTCTAATTCGTCTGGCTTACATTTGAATCTTGGTCCCACTTTACCCCCTTTCCGTTCTGGATTGTCTCCCCACCTGAAGCAAAAAAAGTACATCCAGCGAGTCTTGGGAAATCCAGATTCAATAGTGATACACTGGACCTCAAGCTATTACACCTCACACTTGACGCTGTCATATCCCCCCTCACCAAACTACTGAATCTGTCCCTCTGTCTAGGACAATCCCCCTGACAGCGGAAAGCTGTGGTAGTGACTCCAGTCCACAAGAGTGGTGATAGGGCTTCCCACAGCAACTACCACCCAATAGCCATCCTTCCCCCTCTGTCTTGGAAAGGATTGTATCTGATCAACTGAATGAATACCTCACCAAGTACAATCTGCAATGCCATCAGCAACATGGCTTCAGGAAGGGGAACAGCACAACCTCAGCCCTTCTTGAATTTACTGATTTTATCCATAAAGCTCTTGACTTGACATGGTTAATCATGCTCTCCTAATAGCTGCCCTCCCTGCCACCGGTCTGGTTCACCAGTTACCCAAGTGGGAGAACAGTATGTCAAAAATCCTTGACACTCTTTCCTCCAGCCTACACATTCGGTCTGGCATCCCCCAAGGTTCTATTCTTGGTCCTCTTCTCGTCAGCCTTTTCCTCAACACCCTTCCACATGCCTGCTCCAGCAAGCTGCTCCTCTATGCAGATGATGCTGTCATCTTTTCCAGTCACCCTGACCCCCTTCCCCTGGAGAACACCCTTCAAAAAAGCTTTGCAGAAATAGAACCCTGGTTTGTGCTCCACAAACTCATCATTAATGACAAAAAAACTAAGGTGATGTTATTCGCTAACCCCAAAAACAAACATAAGGGAGCTTGCCTGGGCATCCTCAACAGCCACCACCTACCATTGGAGCAAGTTACCAGCTTCAAATATCATGGGATAATCTCAACTGCTCTATGTCCTATCATAAACATGTTAACCTAGTCTGTAGGGCAGTGAACACAAGAATTGGGCTTACTTACAGGCACAGGAACTGTATGTCCACTGATGTCCTTCACCTTGCAGTAACAAGCTCAGTCCTTTCCATAATTGAGTATGGGATTGTCATCTATGGCTCTGCAACTGACACTATACTTAACAGAATTAAGGTCACCCTAAACAAAGCCTGCCGTCTGGTCACAGGTGCGACCAGGCTCACCCATACCTGTGACCTCCATGACCAGACTAGCTGGCTAAACTTCAAAGGAAGGCTTACCTACCAGTCCTGCCTACTGGCTAAAAAGATATGCCTTGATCTCACTCCTCCCTCAGCACAGAAATTCCTTACTCGGACCATTACCCCCCCCCCATGGTATGAGGAGTTCCACCAAAGCCTCATACCAAGTCCATTTCTATAGGACTACCCAAGGGCAGCAGGCAGACATTCATGTATAGAGTACCTGTTTGGCTAATGACCTCCTTCTGATGTCCCGGAAGAACCAAGCTAGGTCCTTTACATCCAAACTCCATCAGCACCTACTTGATACTAACAGCTGTGACTGTCTCTAGCCTGGGCAGGTACGCAGCCCTCCATCCCCCCTTCAATTTCTCCCCTCTAATTGTTACTGGTAATTAAGTCAACTCCGATGGTTTCCGCTTAGCCAAGTACTTCCCTACTCTACCTTGTGCACTGACTATTCTAGTACTTCCCTTCTTATCTCCTGCATTTTGTCCATCTTTATTCCTTAATCCTCTGTACTTAACAAAGTCCTTTTCAGATTGCTTTCACAATCGTGTAGGCAAACGTGGGGGTGGCTGTGCAATCTATACCAGGGATACACTCACTGGCAATCGTGTAGGCAAACGTGGGGGTGGCTGTGTAATCTATACCAGGGATACACTCACTGGGCAGCCTCCCTCTCCGGCCCTTGCTAAGCGTGAGCCTTCCACCAACAAGCTCTCAGACCCTCCAGGGGCCCCCTTTATCTCACCTCTGCCTACATTCCCCAAAGAACCAAAACCCAGCACTATTATCCTTAACTGATTATCTTGCCACCTCCTCACAAGGCAGAACAAGTCCTTGTGGGGACCTAACGTGAACTGGCTCAGTGCCATCTCCCGCCACCACCGGGACTCCTTCGAGCCATTGATCTGACACAGCTCATTTCCCAACCCACTAGAGTAAACCCTAAGAGTGGTACCAGCACCTCCTAGATGTTATCATCAGCCAACTGCCCCAAAATCCTGGACATCCAAGTCCTCCCTGACTCACTCAGTGACCATTCCCCTATCCTATTCTGCTGGGTGACCTTCTCACCCCGACTCACAGCCCAGCCCACACTCCGACGGCGTTTCAGACCAGGTGGACTGAAAAACCTCAAGCAATTTCTTGCTCAGATAAACTAGTCCCCCATTCACCATGCTCCTGACATAGATACTGCCCTTGCCTTCTTTTCCCAAACCTTTAACAAAGCCTGCGACCTCTTCGCACCCCTCACAGCTGCCCGAACCAAAAAACATAATGTGCCCTGGATTACTCCTGCCCTATTACAACTGCTCAGGCTTAGGGATAACCTATGGCACCTTGCCACAGAAACAGGCCAGATGGCTGACAGACAGACCTACAATGCTGCACAGAATAAGTGCACTTGGGCCATCCGAAAAGCCAAGGCCAACCACTACCAGGCCACTCTCACCTCCTCCTGGGGGTGTGCCCGTACTTTCTGGGATAATGTCAAACAATTAAATGGGAGCACACGCTCCCCTCCTCTCCCCTCCCCCATCCCAGATCACCATTGATGGCACAACAGTTACGGATCCAGCAAACATTGCAAACTACCTTAACACAGCCTTTACTGACCTGAACTGTCCTCCCAGTAATTTCTGTCGACCTGCCACCCTCCCTACCTGCTCCAAACCTCCAGTGCCCTTGCTTCTACTCATGAGGGTAACTTTGCCCAGGAAGCCGACCCCACCTGGTCAGAGCATTAAAAGCAATAGTCCGGTGGATGACTCCCTAGACCTCAGCATTCTCCATCTGGTTCTGGATCAGGTCTTGCCCCACTTACCAGCCTTCTCCAACAAATCCTCTGCCTGGGGCAATTCCCAACTGCATGGAAAACCACCATTGTTACTCCCATTCACAAAGGTGGTGACAGGTCCTCTGCCGGGAACTACCATCCCTATCTCCATACTCCCACCCCTCTCAAAGCCCTAGAAAAGCTGGTTGCCATGAAAATCATTGAATACCTGACCAAACCACAACATCCTCTGCCCTGAGACAGCACAGTTTCCGTGCCAGGCACAGCACGGCATGGCACTAGTTGAATTTTCAGCTATCCTACACACTCCTCTCTGGACTCTGGCCCCTAGCTGGGCACTTGTCTGTCGACCTCTCAAAGGCATTCGACACTGTCTCCCACTCCCTCCTGCTGGATGCCCTCTGTCACACTGGCTTCTCTACTGGGCCTCTGCCTGGTGCACAAGCTACCTATCTGCCCTCTCCCAATGTGTCAGAATTAATGGGACACTTTCAAAACCTTGTCCCATCCTATCAGGGGTTCCTCAGGGCTCCATCCTGGGACCCCTACTCTTCTCCACTTCCTTACCACCCTGCCCAGTGCATGCACTGGGAAAATTCTGCTGTATGCAGATGACGCCTCATCTTTGCCACCCATCGTAACCCTATCTCCCTCCAGGACTCCCTACAACTATCCTATAATGATGCTGAAACCTGGTTTAAAGAGCACAGACTGGTCATTAATCTCAAAAAAACAAAAACAATGCTCTTTGCCCACCCCCAAAACAAAGCCAGCAACTTCCAACTCCATATCTTCCCCGGCTCCAAACAACCACTAGTGCAAGTCCCCTCCTATAAGTACCTTGGGGTCTCCTTTAACTCAGCCCTCACCTACCACACCCACATTGATGCACTTGCCTCAGCCACTAATGTGCGGCTAGGTATCTTATACCGCCATAAAAACTGTCTCCCTCTCGCTGCCCTCCAGATAGCGGTTACTTCCTCTCTATACTATCCCTTGTTGATATGGTTTACCAGTATATGGCACTGTTGACACGACCGCCTCAATAAAATTCACCTCATCTTAAATAAAGCATGCAGGCTAATCACTGGGGCTCCCAGGCTTATGCACTTGTGCCAGCTCTATGACATGGCAAAACTGCTGAATCTAAATGAATGTCTATGCTACCAAACATGCCTAATAACAAAAAAAACTCTTCTTGGGCTATCCCCACCTGGGCTGACAGCCTCCCTCCACCAAGCCCAACCCTTGGTCTGCACACGGTCCTCCTGCAAGGCCACTTTTCTGGTCCCAAGATCTAGGACATCCCATGGACAGAGGTCCTTTTGCTATAGAGCTCCGTCCTGGTATAACTCGCTCCCTGCACCATCTCAGATGCCCCCACGATTTCCAAATTCAAAACCGCACTTCACAGCCAACTATTTAATATGTGAAGCTGCACCTGTCTATAACTGAGGCATAGCTCTCTGTGCCCTGACAATGCCCACTGGGCAGCATCCACACCACACCTGTCTTAATCCTCACCCATTGCTGTTTGTACTGCTATTATCCTGCTGCTTGTTCTTACCATCGTGCAAGAATATGCCACTGTAACCAAACTGGCTTATCTGTTTACCTGGTGTAGTCACATGTGCTTGCTAACTATGTAACCCGTATACTGTAACCAAAGTTCTGTTAAGTGCTTGCAATCTATGTAACCCATATGTGGTAACCAAAAGTCTGTTATGTATTTGTCATCAGTGTGACGAGGTACCTTTGGAAATGAGCCTCTGGCTCAAAGGTTGTAAACCGATGTTCAAATAAATAAAAAAAAATAAATAAATAAAATATCCTACTGCCATTCAATGTGTTTTCCTTAAACTTTCTCCTTCTGTAGCAATTAGTGTGTTGTGGATTCCTACCAACGTCCTGTATTTTACTGCCATTATATTCACTTTGTATTATGTATATATCCTTGTTCCCATTTTGTATTCCTTGCCTAAAACCTTTGTGTATTGTATTTTCTTTATGAGCACCTCTGACGTGGAGCTCTTGTAAATGAGTCTCTGACTCAAAGGTATTCCGAGACTTGACTAAATAAAATAAACTACAGAGCATCTTATTTTCATATTACCTCTTCAATGGTTAGTACAACATGTATTTGTAGGCTTTCTGCATATTCTACTATGTCAGTGTTTATTGTTCAGCAATGTTAACTAATTAGTGTGCAACACTGGGAATTGACATCAAAGAACAATATCATATGCAGCTCTTGCTCAGGATAAAAAAATGAATGGAACATTTTTGTCATGAGATGAAGCTCTGTAAGAAGGAATGAATGTTATGTTACATGGCAAAGAGGAAGGTGGTTCTGTTTTGCTTAACAGTGCTATTGTCTAATTCCACTGAACAAGGTTCCAAATATGTGCACTTACATTAAGACAAGTCTTGTTGAAGCAGTTAGCAAAGGCGACTGCAAAGGGCACACTGAGCTAAAGCTCATTTCCAGGTACAACCCAAGAGTGGGGTTGCAGAACACAGAGTGGTGCAAAATGATAAACGCTACATAGCAATTACAAGGGTTAAACAGTCTGAGCAATATACTGAGCATCAAATGGGCAAATGACTAAATTATGGGTAGAAATAGTTTGGACTGTAGAAGCTGTGCAGTACCTACACATATACAGAGCATACAGATGTGTTATCCATTTCCACTTCAGTTCTATCTAAAAGGCCTGGTTAGACCTAGAGCAAAAATACCCATTTTAATGGCCAACTTGGAATGAAAGTAGCAGGATAAAAGATTAATAAGATTAATACAAAACAACACATCTGTTCACGTTACATAGATCAAACAATCTCACAATTTCAAAAACAAGAGTAAACATTTCTGTCGAGTAAATACTTCTTTAGATTTACTTTAAAGAGCTGGTGACATGTTCAGGTGAACTTTAACAAAACATAATATTTAGACACAGTCCAGCTTGTATTCCCCATTAGTTCTGTGTTTCTCCTCCCCATTATTTATTACTGAGGTCATGTATATGAAAACAGGATTTCTGCTCCTGAAGAGTTTATCTATTCCTGCTGCTTTCTTCCTACCTGAAGTCTCAGAGCACTGTTTGTGACCTCACAGTGACTTCCATGGAGACAGAATGTGATGTCACAACAGAGGTTATGGAGTAGGGAGTAAGCTATAGAGGCAAATGAACTCAACATAAACTCTAAGAGACAATATAGAGGATAATGGTTAGATCAGGTGATAACCTATACTGTAATCACTTTAGAGGTTGCTAGAGTAACACGGTAAACCTCAGGAGCGCAGCTCAAGAGGTTTACTGTAGCCCTAGCAACCACTTAGAGGTGATTTCAGTGTGGTTATCACCCAATCCCCAGCCATCATCTTTATAGTGTATGGTCAAAACACTGTTTGCATTCTATATGTGAGAATTATGGAACTCTGGTGCATTTTTTTTATGCCACTGTTTGGAAATTCAAGTGTGGTTAACAACTTTTAAAATTCTAAACAGTGCATAACAAAGCTGTGTGACTGCTGATTATGGTGGTTAATAGGCACTTACCATACATTATAATTGTATATTCATACACATTTCCTTAGTAATACATTATGGGAAGATAAATATATATTATGTTTTTAAAGTTTCTTTGAGGCAACAGTAGCTCTTTAAAACCACTACATGATTTACTGAGTAGTCTCTCAATAGATAATGTATTTGACAAAGATGGAGCTTATTAGCCAAGATCACTGGCCAAGAGATGCATGGCTTGGCCTCAGTGAAACAGAGATGCTGTGGTAAAGTCATTGTAGTTAACAAGCCTGCAGCAGGGGTAATCTAGTTGCAGGAGCAAATTTTGTTTATTTGAAAACTGGTGACTGGGAAAGGCACACTGAACTGAGGTTCATTTCCAGGTGCAACCTGAATAGAGAATTCATGAAGAAGAAGTTTGAAAGAAAGGGAAAAGGAGAAGGACTGGAGAGAGAGAGGGGAGGTTATTCTAGATTGAAGGTAGGAGGGAGTAGAAAGCTACCTGTCCCACGGAAGTTTAGGGCTAGTGGATACAGAACACATAAGGGTCAGAAAAGTGAAAGGGCAGAAGGAAGAGAGGGGAAAAGAAATGGAAGGGAAGATAACGGGGGATTATAATATACCATCCGTGGCAGTCCAAAAGTTTATTTAGCAGGTTTAGGAAGTTGTCTCACATAAATCAGTAAGAGTAGCATAAACCCCACACATCACCTCTATAGCATGAGGTTTCACAGGGGCCGGGTTTATGCTACTGTTTCTGCTTTATGTGAACCAACCTGCAAAATAAGCTTTTGGATTGTCACCAATACTGTTTTGTACCTGGAGTGCCTCTTTTTTGTGTGTTTACTTGGCAGTTTTTCTGAGTGCACCAGTCATGGTTCTGTGTGCATGCGGCTCCAGTGAATTCAAGATTACAATATTGCAGGTAGCAAATTATAATATATAACTGGTTGTAGTAGGATAACATGTTTATCTCCATGAGATGATATGGCTCGCATGTCAGATTCATGAGAGGCAAGTTTGTTATGAGGTACTTATCCTCATGGGTTGGGCAAAGTAAGGCATTACCCACAGCAGAGTATGAGTTAAATTAGGTTAAAAATATGGTGGATTGTTCTACATCCATGTGCTAGCGGTAAATAAAAGAAAAGAGATAAATTAAATGCACACTGAAACAGAAAATAAAATTAGAATAACAATTTTGACAGTAAGTCTTCTTCTGGAATTAGCAAGAAATTAATCATTATGTAAAGGCATTCATGACCAGCTATAACTAAGCTTGCCATTTCCTTATAAGATAACTTCTGACAAAGATCTTAGGTCAAAACATTAATTCTAACTTATTTCCATTTCCAGCATGCTTTTACTTTTAACCCCTGTGTGTTAAAGTAGTTTTATCTAAACACTCTGGGCTGTGTAATTCTACTTAAAATTGTTTCAGTTTGCTATGAAAGTTAAACTTCATAGTCTTGACTTCCCTGTCAAGCCACATGAGGATGAGAGTCCTCGACTTTAGGAGGGCAGATTTTAAGAAAATGGGAGAATGTCTGAGGGACACCCTAGCAACATAGAAACATAGGCTTTCACAGCAGATAAGGACCACTTGGCCCACCCAGTCTGCCCATTTCCCTACCTATTTGATAAGCTGCAGATCCTAGTTAACCAACAGCCTACTTCTTCCTACCCCCACTAGAATTGTCTTATGTCTGTCCCATGCATTCTTTGAATTCCCCACTGTTTTTGACCCCATAACTGCCTCAGGAAGGCCATACCATGCATCCACCACCCTCTCCATAAAAATACTCTCCTCATGTTGTTCTGAGCTGCCCCCTCATCTTCAAATTGTACCCCCTTTGTGCTTGCACATCTCTTTTTCTGAAAGATGCTACCCTTCTTGACTTTGTCAATTCCCTTGAGGTACTTGAAAGTTTCTATCATGTCCACCCTCTCCCTCCTTTTCTCAAGGTATACATATTAGCTCCTTAGTCTCTTCATAAGGCTACTGGTGCAAACCCTGCACCATTTTAGTTGCCCTCTTCTGGACTGGTTCCATTCTGTCTATGTCCTTGTGAGACGGGGTCTCCAGAACTGCATGCAGTTCTCCAGATGGCATCTCACCAACTTGATAGGAAAACTGAGGGATTCAAGGAACAATGGGCAAAAATGAGGGTATTGAAAAAGCTACAAATGTTTGTGTCAGGCAAGTTAGCAAGGGTAAGAGGAAAAAGAGACATCTGTGGTGCTATAAAGGGTAGCGTAAAAAGCAAGGACAAAAAAAACTAGCATTTAGAAGGTACAAAAACACAGAAGGGGGAGGATAGGGAGAGTTACTATGAGAAACGAAGGAGGCAGGGAAGGCAATTAGGAGAGCAAAAGTGCAAATAGATGAGAATATTTCCAAATCAGTAAATAAAGAGGATAATAATGTTTTAGATACATAAGCAATAAGAAAAGGGCCAAGGGAGGGATAGCAAGGTTAAAAGGGGAAGGAGGGGTTTGTGTGGAAGAGGACCACCAAAAGTAGACATATTGAACAAATACTTGTGTTCAGTATCTAGAGAAAAGGGTAGGAAACAGACCAATGATAAAGGACAAGGGCATTAAGGGACAGGAGGTGGACACTAGTCCTTCTGCAGAAGAAAGAGGCCCTCAAGGAACTAACACAGTTAAAGGCAGACAAGGCAATGGGAACAAACGGGTGTATTCCAGGTTACTGAGGGAACTCATGGAGGAGCTGCCTGTACCTCTGACAGCCCTGGTCAACCTGTCATTAGAAAGGGGGGACTGGGGACTGGATGAAAGCAGATGTGATCCCACTCCACAGAAGTGGAAAAGGAGGAGGCAGGAAATTAGATGCTCAGTCAGTCTGACTTCAGTAGTTGGCAAAGAAATGGATCACTACTGAAGTAAAGGCTGTGGAATACATTGTTACCAGTGGTCTACAGGATCCGAGACAACATGGTTCCATGGGCGAGGTCTTGCCAAAGTAACCTGATTAAGTTCTTTGACTGGGTGACCAAGGAAGTGGATCAGGGAGGAGCGGCAGATGTAGCCTACCTGGATTTCAGTAAGGCCTTCAACACCGTTCCACATAGAAGACTGGTGAGAAAACTGGGTAGCCTAGGACTGGGTCCTAAGATAGTAAAACAGGTAGATAATCGACTAGGCAATAGGAGTCAGAGGTTGGTAGTCAATGGCATTCACTCTAGGGAAGGAAAAGTTTCCAGTGGAGTGCCACAAGGGTCACTGCTAGGCCCAGTTCTCTTCAGTGTTTATATTAGCGACATTGCAGAAGGATTGGAAGGGAAAGTGTGCCTGTTCGTGGATGACACAAAATGTGCAAGAGTGTAGGGCACATGGGCTGGGGTGGAAAGAGAATGAGGTGGATTTTAAAAAGCTGGAAGAATGGTCATGGGTTTGGCAGCTGGGTTTCAATGCAAAAAAGCGCAAAGTCATGCAGTCAAAGCACAGAAACCCGGGGGGTGGGGTAATGTACCATCTAGGAGGAGAAGAGGTATTAGCAGTCACAAAACAGAAAAGGAACCTGGGGTAATCATTTCTGATGACCTACAGGTAGTGAAACAGTGTGACAAGACAGTGGGGAAAGCTAGTTGGATGCTCTGATATATAGGCAGGGGAATCACCAGCAAAAAGAGGGAGATAATAATAATACCCCTGTATAGATCACTGGTGAGACCCCACCTCGAGTACTGTGTCCTGTTCTGCAGGCCCCATCTCCAAAAGGACATAGATAGGGTAGAGGCAGTACAAAGGAGGGCAACCAAAATGGTGCAGGGCCTGTATCAAAAGCCCTATGAAGAAAGGCTTAAAGAATTAAATATGTACTCCCTAGAGGAAAGGAGGGAAACGAGGCATATGACAGAAACATTCAAATATCTCACAGGTATAAACAAGGTACAGTAAGGTAGCATTTTCCAAAGAAAAAGATGCTTGAGGACAAGGGGTCACACTATGAAGTTGGAGGGCGGAGGGTCAGAGGAAACATGAAGAAGTACTTCTTCGCAGAGAGGGTGGTGGATGCTTGGAACAGCCTCCCAGTGGAGGAGGTGGTGGTGGCTAAAATGGTTACAGAATTCAAGAATGCATGGGATAGACACAACAGGATATCAGAAAGGTAAAGAGGGGTTAAATCAGGAGACCAAGTAGAGTCTATGATGGTACTGTATGTAGGGAAAACAGGGCTGACTAAGTGAGCCATGAGATCCTAATCTGCCGACAACTTCTGTGTATCTGTGTCAATGGGTATGCTACATTATGTTGTGATTATGTTTGACCACTCAGGAACCAGGATTGTGTTTTGCCCATTTTTTAATATTAAACAGTTTTATTTAACTATAATAACAAAATAACAGAAAAGTGCAAGAACACATTATAGTAGAATAACATAAAACTGCAAGAACATACTACAGTAGCATGTGTTAACAAAAAGGAACCCATCACACCAACAAGATGGCTCATTAAACTAGTTTACTTTCTTTTTATTTCCATGTAACATACTGTAGAGCCAGTACATTTATTGGATGGATAGATGGATGGATGGATGGATGGATGGATGGATGGATTGCTTGATTGATTGACTGATTTACTGATTGACTGATTGATTCAGTTTGGCCAGGAAGACACACTAAGCCACAAGTGACTCATTTTCAAGTACACCCTGTGGAGTGAAGGGAATAGAGGCAACAGTAATACACAGCTCTACAGAGTTTAGAGATAATATGTAACAAACTAAACTGACAAGTACTCATGTGACACACCAATGGAGACTACAGACAGAACTCCAAACAGTCTTGACAGGGCTGCAGTAAATGGGGAGAAAAGTGTGGATGTTGTCCGGGGCCCCGAGCTCAGGAAGGGCCCACCTGAGGAGCTGGCATTACCCCTGGCATTAACTGGTTTGGGAAACAGGGGCCTATTTCAAGTGACTTGTCCGGGGCCCCAAAATTCATAGCTGTAGCCCTGAGTCTTGATATATTTATAGTAGTGAAATAGAAAGCATAGACTGTATAATTTAAATATGTATCACTCATCAAAAAGTTCCATTTGAAACAATCAGGATGAATTAAACATGTTTCTCAAAAGTCCTATGTCACATCTCCAATACAAATTATTGGTAGCCATCTTATAGTAAGCTACTTTGTCCATAAGTGCAATGTCCTTAACATTGTTGATACATTCTGCACTTTATGGTGTTAACTTGTACTTCCAATGTTGCAGAATCAGCCTTTTTTGACACCAAGGATGCTATTAATCTTTGCAGACAGCCTCTTCAGAGGTAGCAAACAAAAGAAAGTCAGCACCTGCTAGCCTGCACAAAAGTTTAATGGAAAAAGTTTACTCATTTAAAGACTTGAGCAAAAATCAAGTGTAAACATTGCTGTGCAAAGCTGTGGGAGAGCAGTGACAAAATGGTGTCACACGATCCTGACTGGTTTCATGCATCAGTGCCTCCTCAGGAAGCACTTACTTATTGAGGAGACATTGAAATTGAACAAATGTTTACGTGAGTAAACTTTTTTCATTGAACTGTGTAATGCCTAACTGGTGGTGCCAACTTTCTTTTGTTTACTGACTTTGTGGCTTTAGTCAATCACATAGTGTAGCAGACCTGCTGCCACCTCTCTAGGCTTTACAAGAGGTAGCCCTCAGTATCCCAATAAAAGGAACTTGAAAAGCCATGTGAACCTTTCGTGGGTAGAATGTGGGAAGATAGTGACAACAATAAAGTCCCAGAAACAAATTATTTCTTTGCACTCCCAAACATGTGCTTAAGATCCTCTTCAGTAAGCTCAATTTCTTCCACCCTCCCCAAACCAGGATAGATCTGGAAACAGCTCAATAAGTTTTTCCTGGTAAGCATTAATATGATTTTTCAGGTTTCTACAAAAACCTATTTGTTGCCTTTGACAGGAAAAAACTCTCATAAGATTCCAAATAAAGTTTACGTTGAAGGCAGTATAGAGCTGTGGCCTAGGGCACTGAGCTGCAAACATGGAGTCCGGGGTTTGAATTCCACAGCCCCCAGCTGCATACTGTGTGAACCTGAGCAAGTCACTTACTTCCTTATGCTCCCAGGTCACACCTGGAAACAAGCTTTAGCTTAATGTGCCTTATCTGGCTAAAGCTGAATTTCTGGACAACCAATTCTTTCTCACTGAAGATACATGCATGGAAACTTGTATTTTTCCCTTACACTTAATAATAATAATTCTTTATTTATTGTGCTCCTTTCAAAAACCAAGGTGCATTACAAAACAGTTAAATAAACAGCAATACCATGACTACAGTTGTAAAATACAAATAAAATCAAATAGATCATATACTGTATGCTTGGTTCCATAAAAAAAGTTTGTAGGGCCTGTTTCACCTGATCCTGCTGCTTTTCCTGCTTTGAAGTCTTTAATCTCAGCTTATGACATCAGAAACATGTCTATGGCAACAGGTTGTGATGCCATGAGCAGTGGAGTATGACATCACAACAGGCAAAAGCAACATAAATAGATGAAGTCTAAAGGAAAAAAATACCATCTTAATGAAAATGTCTTCAGCGATAAAGAATGAAGATTCTGAAATTCCAGTTTGGGAGGAATTTTGTCTGAGTTCTATGGATATAACCTGTGACATTTTTGCTGGAAACTGGAAAATCTCCTTAAAATATGACAGGGTATGTAATTATATGGCCCAATAATCACATGACTCAAGTTTCTACTAAGCACAAGGTGCAGCTTAATGTCTTTCAGTGCACCCTAGAAGTACAGCTGTTGACCATAATGCACATCCCATGTGTAGCTGCACTTATAAAATGGCTTTAAAAAATACAACAATAAATTAAAAAAACAATGTTTAGGGTGTTAACAATAAGAGGTTTTGCTGGACTGAGTGGCACCCCCACCCCCACCCCCATGTAATTATGGTGAGATAACTACATTGGTTTTAATGTTCATTAGCCAATTGAATTATCCAATCTATTTTAGCCATTCTATAAGCCACAATAATAATCTTTTATTGTGTAGATCTTAGTTTTGCACTGAATGTAACTAATTTCATATTAAACAAAATACTAGACCATTACTTCTCTTTTATTTTTGTAAAATTCCTTTATTGAAAACTGGCAAATACAACTATTTAAGGTACTTATCCTAGCAATGAATTATACACAGATTACATAGACTTTACAGAGCATAAAGACATTAGTCCGCGAGCTCACAAGCAACACTTTACTTATACCTTGTAATATTTTTATTTAAGAGATATTTATCTAACTGTGTTTTAAATTGCTGCATTGTACTGCTTTCCACAACCTCTCCTGCTAACATGTTCCAAACTTCCGTCACCCTGTTACTTAGCCAATATTTCCTTCAATTTGTATTACATCTATCTTTTAGCAATTGGTAACAGTGAGCTCTTGTATCGTATGTTTGGTCCCTTTTTACCAGGCCCAAAAGATCCCACACGTTAGCATTGGTCAAAGCCCTATAAATCAAACACATATCTCCCTGCATTCTACGGTACTCCAGGGAATATAGTTCCAAATTTTGAAGTCTCTGTTCATAGTTCAAACCCTCTGAACCCTTAATCCTCTTTGTTACTCTCCTCTGCACTCTCTCCACTAGCTCAACATCCCTTCTCGTTTCAATTATGGTGGTCACTTACATTTTACAAATATTTTTCATTAAAATAATCTAATTAATACAATAAATTGTAGAACATCTAAGTAATTTGTAACATGTGACTAATTTCCTTAAAGCATTTCTTAAAGCAGTAGTGCAATAAAAAAGTGATTTTCAACCGGCCCGGTGGCGCTGAGGGTTGAGGCGCTGGATGCCACACCTCACACCACGCCGGTGACCCGGGTTCGGGAACGGACTCGGGTTGCTGGGGGTCGGAGGGGAGGAGGAGGATCGAGCATCCCAATGGATGCTCGCCTCCTCCAGGGGTGGGTTCTTGGGGTGCTGTATGCACCCGACGCCGCGGGGCCGGTGGAAGCACGGGCACTGGGGCACAGGCGGCCAAGAGCCAGGGAGGGGAGGACATCTGGGCACTTGATAACAGCATGCATCAGCACGCTGTCTGTCTGGACGTCAGTCCTGCGTGCCGACATCCTCAGTGAGTAGAGGGAGAAAAATGGATAAACCCATCGGTGGTCCTAGATGAAGACGGCTCCACCCAAGACCACCGAACTCGGAACAGACCCCAATGTGCAGAGAAGGAGGGAGGAGAGAGGCACTCTAGGGGCAGATCCTGGGTGAGTGGCATAAAGGGGATGAGCAGTCTGAAGGAGTGGACACCGAGGTAGGAAAGGGGGATAAATAAGAAGGTTAAAAAAAAAAAAGTGATTTTCCATGAAGCTACTGTAGTTTCTGCTACAATTAACAAAAAACATTAGCATACTTGTCAGATCCACTTTTCTAGGTACCTCCTTGCACACCATGAGGGTTTTTAATGTTCTGCTTTAACCCGTGCAAGGTCTACAGTGCTATTTCTAAGACAAATGTAGAGATGTGTGAAGTTGGGAAACTTCGCTCCGCGAAATAATCCGTGACTTTTGCACATTTCACAGATTATTTTGTGGATGTGAATTGTGAAGTTTCACCTGCAAAGTGCAGAATTTCACCAAGCACAGCAGAATTTTGCCATTCAGGGCAAAATTCCACTGTTCACAGGCGATATTCCACCATTTCCAGGTGAAATGACACACTTCGCAGTGAAATTCCACAAAAAAGGCACGAAATCCAGCAGGTGAATTTTTAGCATATCTGCAAAATTTCGTGGATTGCTCTGCAGATGCAAAATTCTGACGTCGCCAGTACTTCACCAGTGACTTTAAACTTCACTGCATCTCAAGCAGAGTATATTAATTCTGATATCAGGATTTCATTCATTGTGCTACTACATTCAGAACCAAGTAAATGTGGTGGCCATCATTTTTTCCTGGGGAAAAAATATATGAAAACATTGATAAAATACTCAAATTTTGATGGAACTAAAAAATGTTACCACCAAATGAAACTGGAAGATGCTAGAAATTTTTTATTGTGAAAAAAGGAAGCGTCAAAGGCTTTGTCCAGTTTCATTGTATTGCTGCTTTAATGTCTGTGTGAATTTTTACAATAGTTCTTTATGCAGCATGCAATATGCAGAAGTGGATTTCATGCAGATTAATCTTTATTTTGTTTCAGGTTATGTTACACTAACTCAAATATCTAATGATGCAGTAATTCTTATATAATTTAGTTATTACAATTAAAAAATTAGAACAATTGCAATCTAAATATACTATCAAAAGCCATATCTAATTTATTATCTTTCCAACATTTTAGTCATGCAGAATTGTAATATTCGCATGCATGTCACTTACATCTGGTAAAGTCTGACTATATTGTATCTGATTTTAAAAATCTGAAATTTGGCCCAAGGTGCCTGCACCAAACAACTTTGGTGCAAGTGGCACCTTGCACAAAATGTTGTGGCAATCCCAATTTTTGAATGCAAGCTGCATTGAAATTGGGATGCCGCGCACCAAAGTCACCCTGCATCACCCTTGTGGCAGAAGTGCCAGTGCATTAGGTCACAAGGTGGTTTGCACCATGGTGCCGTTGCATAATCCCCTTATTTGGGATTTTAGAAGTCCTGCTGTGGCCACAAGAGGGGGCTGAGGTTAGACCAGCCATGAGCTGGTCTAAGGGCCCTGTGCCACTGCCTTGGAGGGAGGTGGGGGAGCCTACAAGGTGGGAACTGGGGGCAGAGGAAGCAGTGAGGGTACAATAGGGGATGATGGGGGCATGGCAGCAGTCACAGGGTTCTGAGGTGGCATGTTCAGTGGGTTGATGGGCCAGGGTAGACAGAGGTTGACACAGACTGACCCTGACCCAACCCCCCAGGTGGTGACAACCTTGGCACCTGCTCCAGATATGATACAGTCCCCTACATGTGATGGGTGGCAGTGACTGCTGGCTACAGAGTGCAGGCAGAGGACAGGGATATTCCCTAGGCACCACAACATTCCCCTGGTACACATCCCACTGGGTGGAGGCAGGCTGATGCTTGACACCATTGTCAGGGACTGTCTCACCTCTGGGGCAGGTGCCAGGTCTGTTGCCACCTGGTGGTCCTGGTCAGGGTCAGGCAGTGCCAACCTCTGTCTACTCCAGCTGATTGGCTCTGCCCCACTGAGCATGGTGCATGGTCTGTAGTGACAATCAGTATTTTTGTTAAAGGCACAATGAAATAAGTACTATATTATCTGAAAATTTGATTTACACAATAGCAGAAGAAAGTAAAAAATAGAAAACACTAGAAAAACACATAATTTTTGTAAATCAGACTCTTTAAGCCTACTTTCATAAATACTTGCCTCTACCTTACTCAGGTAATAAAGGACTGCCCCAAAACCAACTGTAAAACAAGAACCAGCGCCCTTATTGATTGGGTATTGGCCACCCATCCAGAAAGACTAACTGAGGTTACAATGTTGCTTGATGCTAAATGACCATTTCCCTGTACTGTGTGCCTGGTCTGCCAAACTTACCAGGTCTCCCCCTAAATTCACCAACAGCAGGGTACTCCACAGAGGGCTTATCAGTGCATTCAAAGAGTACATAGCCAGTTTAGACAGGAGTTACCTAGACTCCATCCCAAACATCTACTCAACTCTTGATTTCTTCATCACAGAATTTAACGCTGCCTGTGACAATTTTGCCCCATGCAAAAAACAGATGTTGACAGGGAAGGCTGCTGAATGGGTCACTCCATCACTCCTTGCCCAGATGTGGGCCAGAGATCATTTATGGCTTCAGGCTAGGGCCTCAGGCTCTTTTATCAACCAACACAAATATAAAGCTGCCCACAATAAGTGCACTAGAGATATTAGGCATGTTAAGGCCTCCTACTACAAGGAACAGAAAGCTACCAATTGGAGCAATGGGGAAAACATTTTGGCATTCCTTAAAGAAACTCACAGGAAGAGGTGACAAAGCACCTCCTGTTATGCTCCGTGATAACGGCTCAGCCCTCCTACCCCCGGAAGAGATCACAAATATGTTTAAAAACACTTTCACTGATGTTAGTGCGGTACTTCCCTCTGACATACAGCCTGACTCCACTGTCCAGCTGAACCTTAATCAATCCCCTGGCCACATTAGCAGCACTAACTACCCCAAGTTCCATTTTAAAGCCATATCAGTGGCTGACACTATTAGGTATGTCAAGTGGGTTCTGGGCAAAACCAGGAAGGGAAGTGTTGCTCTGTACATGAAACTAATTGCTCTATCCCTAGATGAGACTGCTTTCCCCCTAACCAAACTCTTCAACTTCTTTCTGCAGTACCCCCAGTTCCCTAAAATTTGGAAAACAGCTCATGTCATGCCTGTACACAAAAATGTCTCCAACTACAGGTCCATATCAATTCTTTCCCCTCTGTCCAAGGCACTGGAAAGAACAGTTTTTGATCAATTAGTCTCCTACCTATGTAATTACAACATCCCAATGCCAACAGCAGCATGCATTTCGGAGGCTTCATAGTACCAGCACTGCCCTGATCCAGCATACAAACTTCCTACATGAAGCCCTTGATAATGGCCACCTTGTGGGCTCCATTGCTTTAACTAAATCCTTTGATCTGGTCAACCACTCCCTCCTGCTTACCAAACTCCATACTCTTGGCCTCTCCATGGACACTGTACCCTGGTTCAGCAACTATCTTAAAGGCAGAAAACAATGAGTTAAAATCAATGGTGTACTATCTGACACCAAATGTGTCTCAACTGGGGTACCACAAGGCTCTATACTGGGTCCCCTCCTCTTCAGCCTGTTTATTAACAACCTCCCAGAAGCCTGCCCTGCCTCGAACATCTTGCTGTATGTGGACAATGCTGTCATCTATACTAGTGGCCCATGCCAGGAAACTCTCACCGGCAACCTTCAATGTAGTTTTGGGTCACTTGAGATCTTGTTCGCCTGAAATAATATAGTCTTGAACTACAAGAATACTAAAACAATGCTATCTGCAGGGCCTCAGCTGAGGAAAGAGGCCCATTCCCCTACTATCTTAAATGAGAATGAGGCCACACTGGGACTGGTCAGCACCTTTAAATATCTAGGTGTCACCACTGATGATGCGGTTTCCTTTCTGCTCCATGTTGACAATATTTTCACTTCCATCAATAAAAAAACTAGGGTCCCTCTTCAGACAAAGGCATAACCTCACCTCTGAAGCCAAGCATGTGGTGGTGGTCCGTTCTATCCTCCCCAACATCGACTATGGTATCTCAGTATATGGGGTGGCCACTGACACTGCACTCAGTTGGGTCAAATTGGTCCTGAATAAGGCCTGTTGCTTTATCCTGGTTGCTGATAGGCTTACACACACCTGTTCCCTCTACTCTCAGACCAGCTGACCCCCCTGCTGGATAGAATTAAACTACATACCTGCCTGTGTGGCAAAAAAGTTCTGCTGAGCCTCATACCTCCTGCAATGCGAAACCTTCTGTCTCCTGTAAAAACCCAATATTCTACTAGCAATATGTTCAGGAATGCCCTTACTGTACCTTTTCACAAGACAAGTTTGGCCATGTGCTCCTTTGTTGTCAGGGCTCCGCAGTGGCTGAATGAGCTGCTGGAAACCCTGGTGGGCCTCCCCAAAATTGTTCAGTTTAAGAGGGAGTTAATAAAAGCTATTACCCTGTGCACATTGTAACTGCTACTGATCCCCTGCAAATTATGCTTGACCTACCTACCCAGCACCTGACAATGCTCTTAAGTTGCCATTAGCCCAGCACTCTGTAACACTCTGTATTATAACTGTTTTATATTTTCCGTAAAAGCCCCCTGTGTGCTGCCTTGCAACAGCCTCTACTGTTATGTAACCTATTTTATTATATGAAGTAGTGTTGTAATCTACTGATGATGACAAGGAACCTTGGTACATGAGCACTTGTGCTCAAAGGTGTACTTCCAAATTGAATAAATAAAAGTATTCTATTATAACAAGGCTACTGTAGAAATAAATGATGACAAGATTACCCTGGAAATTTTTTTTAATTTTTCTGAAACTCTGTCATAATCTAAAAAAAATGTTATTCTGTGGAAGTTTTCCTCTGTTGTGATCAAAACATACATGCATTGAAAATGAAACAAAGACAGATAGATGCTGCCAGCAGATAAAGACAAAGGGTCCATCCAGTCAGCCCAGAAAACATTTTCTGCATGGATTGCTACTTAATATCCAAAAGACTTTAAAAGGCCCCACTATCTTTGTTGTAGACTCCCCCTTCCCAAATCTCTCAAGAGTCAAGAGATTGCCTTGTTTCTCTCTCATCAAGATAGAGTAGCCTGTGTCTTGTAAAGTCAGTTACACTTGTTTTCATAATTCACATCCAAATAGCATTAATGTTAAGAGCATTGTTTCATTATTAGGTACATGTGGACATAGGTTAAGTGAAAGAAAGTAAGAAAAGGAGAGGAATTTGATTTTATATAATAACTTTCATATAAACTCAAAAGGCGTTACAATCCAGGACAGGAAGAAAGGACATGTTGCTACCATTTTTGGCTCATATGGGGCTTCCAAGAGCACAAAACTAGATTACAGAGAGAAAGAGCTGAAACTACAGTAAGCACAGAAATTAAATGATTTGTTCAGGGTCACACAGTGAGTATGTGGTGGTTGTGGGATTCAACCCCCTGCCTCCAGGACAGGTTCACAGCTCTGTGCTCTAAAGTAAGATTCTGCTGGCTATAAAACTGACCTACCCATTATCCTAAAGGCAATAACCTGAAATGTCTTTCCCTTCAGGTAATGCATATGGCCTAGTCTTGAAACTCTGAATACTAGCTGCACCTGTCACCTCTACCTGTCACCTGTTCCACAACCCTTTTACTCCTTCTGTGTTAAACTGTATAGCCTGGGCATTAGAGCAATGAGCTGTGAATGAGCTTGGTACATCCATCAGACCTGGGTTTGAAATTTAAGTTTATTGATTTTCAGAACCAAAATACAAACCACACAACATGACAGTAGTAACAGTCACAAAAGTACATGGCACAACATAAAACCACCCCCATCCCTCCCCTAACAAAAACAAAAATGGGGGAACCTCCCCTACCCCCAGAACCCCCACCCACCTCCTTCCCCCCCCAAACCAGAGTGTGCAAGGTTCACAATACATCAGAACTGGATATACAGCATAATGATCCATCCAAACAAACCTCAATCTCCCAATACAAGAACTAGTCCTGTCAAAATCACAAGAACATCAGAAATTATTGCAGGCCACAGAGAGAAGGTCAATGATCATTGGTGGAGGTATAAGGAATACAACTTACCCCACTTTTTCTGAAACAGGTCCATGC
This sequence comes from Neoceratodus forsteri, assembly GCA_016271365.2. Taxonomy (NCBI): domain Eukaryota; kingdom Metazoa; phylum Chordata; order Ceratodontiformes; family Ceratodontidae; genus Neoceratodus; species Neoceratodus forsteri. Next base: position 948,413,737 of record CM057451.1, on the reverse strand, counting down.
GATTGCACAAGCTGGCTGCCAATCTTTCGGCATTAAGGCACGAGAAAGCTCACTCAGCCATTCAGCGATGACAAAGTCAGCTGATCTGTCCAATGCCTAAGAACTAATCAGCTTGACCACAGAGGCAATCAGCCATATGATAACGCCGCTCTACACTATCAACACTGGTATAGTCACCCAAAATACAGACCTCAGGAGTAAAGAACCCAGAAAGACCTAGTAGTGGATCCAAATTATCCTGAATAGAGGACCACAGAGGGGAGACTCTGTTACAACTCCAGAAAATATGCAAGGAATCCCCTTCACTTTGCATACACCTGGAGCAGAGCGGGAGAGGAAGCTTTTTAAGTTGGAAAAGCTTCTTAGGAGTATAGTACATGTTACTCACAATATAGTATTGGGTGAGCCTTAATCTGTCCTGAGTATGAAACTTATGGAGATCCCTCCAAAGGCAAGACCAATTCAGAGTAGAATCCAGAAAAAAGGAAGACCAGATCTTAGAACCCATCACAGGCTCCAAGACCTTGTAATTCAAGAGAAAGGAATATATTAACGAGATGGCATGTGGTTTGGAAGCAAGAGTTATCACTTGAGAAAGAAAAGGACGAATCACGATTCCTATATTGTGCCAAACTTGCTAGCACTAAGATGTCTCAATTGGTATACCTTAAAGATTTTGAGTGGGGATAGCATATTTATCAAGGATGTCAATGGATGAGAGGGACCCATGACTCATAAAGTACTCTAGACGAGCCTCTTTAACCTCTTGGAAGCCAGTCGGGGAGTAAGTATGGAGTTCCCCACCTTAATATTGGGATTAAGCGTAATCGGCTGACTCAGATCCTCCTTTGGAAATATTTTAAGAAAACGCATACACTGTGAAAGGGACTTGAGAGAAAGAAGAACTGCATGGTCAGTTATCAACTGTGAAAGTATGGAATGGGGAGTATAAAAAATAGCATAGGGATCAACTCCAGAGTCCCGCAGGATTGACTTCTCGATTTGAAGCCAGATCAGGGAAGAGGGATCGGAGTTGACCGGCAACCACTTCCCCAGTTTAGCCAGGTGCGCCACCCAGTAGTAAAACAACAAATTAGGAAGCCATAGGCCACCCTTATCCTTGGGTAGGGATAGCTTAAAAAAGGAGCGCTGAACCCCCTTACCCTGCCAGATAAAATTGGAAAACATCCTATGGAACTGCTGAAAGTACGAAATAGGCAACCAAAGATTTAATAAATTGAGAGGGTAAAAGATACGGGGAAGAACATTCATTTTAATAATATTAATCCGGCCCCAGAGGCAGACCTGGGTTTGATTCCCATAACCTCTGCTTGCATATTGTGTGACTCTTGGCAAGTCAATTAACCTCCCCAGTGCTCCCAGATCACCCCTGAAAACTGGCACTTGCGACTAGTAGTCTTACCTGGTTACCAAAGAATAAAAAAAAATAAATACTCCCGCTCTCTATGTAGAGCACAATCCAGAGAGTTGGTCCAGATTTGCACCTGGCCGTGAAGCTCCCCACTCGTGGTTCAATGCATGGCTGCCAGTTGTGTAAGTGCTTGTGCAACATTACTTTGAGTGTTACTTTGATTTGTCTCTTTCCTCTGGATTTCCACCCTCTGTAGAGGTGCCAGGGGGAGTTTCTCAAGGCTAAAGTAAACTGGTAGCTAAAGGCCAAAGGACCAAAGTACAATGTAACAGAACCTGCCTCCTTCAACTCATGGGACAGACCCAATAACATGGAGGACAGAAAAACCCTGTGGGGGAAATATCTGGAAAACCAAGGTTACTGGGTTAGCTTTCCCTCCAGGCTTCTAAAAATTATGAGAATAGCTGTTGCTAAGCATGGCAGAGTTTAAATTTTTGGATGTCTAGTTATCAAGCAGAATGGTGGGTGTGAACCATGATCTTGACGATGTGAGCTGGTATGTTCTCCTGAAGCAGAGATGGCTGTGCACTCATGAATGACTGGCAGCAAAATAGGTGAGGACTCAAGACCCAGACAATATAGCAACACTCTGACATGAAGGATGAACCAGGAGTAGTCATAATATAATAGATGTCAATACACAGACGAGGATGAGTAGAATCAGGATGTATGTCCATAACTTGCAGGTGGTAGAGGACTTGATGGGACACCAAGCTGAGTTGTTACAAAATAGGATATATTGATACTTTATTATGTCTGTCAGTTGTTCACCTTGGTAAGATAAGGGTAAAGTGATTTTCTGCTGCTTTCCTAAGGCTGTCCTTTGTTAGGTGAATTGCAGGGCTGAAAGGGAAAGGGGAAATTGTTTAACCAGGAAAGGCACAGGTGCAACCTGGGAGCACGAGGAAGTTAAGTGAGCTATCATGAGGGCAGTTCTTGAGGAATACATTTCTCAGATCTTGAATGAATGCTTTAACTGCTGGACTGGAAAAGTATGATCTAGGATAGATAGATTTTAAGGTAAACTGAGTGTCCAATATGCAGCATACCATCTGATAGTGTTGGCCAACAGACCTAATGCTTGAGAGCAATGGATGGAGCTGACAGCCAAGTGCTCAGAGCAGTATGGTGTGGCCCAAAGGTTAACTGCTTATAAGAAGTATGATGAGGCCAAAAGGCCAATTGCTTGGAGCAGTATCAGGTGGCCGACAGGCCGAACAGTTATGAGAAGCATGATGTGGCTGACAGGCCGAGCAGCTGTGAGCAGTATGATATGGATGACAGGTCGAGTGCCTATGAGCAGTACAATGTGGCTGACAGACCAAATAATTATAAGCAGTATGATGATGCCAACATGTCAGATACTTGTGAACAGTATGATGTGGCTGACAGGCCGGATACTTGTGAGCAGTATGATGGCACAGAAAGGCCGAACGGTTATGAACAGTATGATGTGGACAACAGGTCAATTGCTACTGAGCAGTGTGATGTGGCTGAAGGGCTGCTTTCTTGTGTGCAGTATGAAGTGACCACAGGCTGATTGCTGGTGAGAGTATGCAGCTCCTAGGATGATGATGGAGGAGTCATAACATCTGCAGACAGTGGATGGATGTTCTGAATTGCACATGAAGTTCATGTTGAGCTTCCCAGGAAATGTATCACGGAGGAGGAAGATTGACCAGTATTTATTATGGCTAAAACTGCTTGTTTATCAGGGTTGTATATGATAGGTTCATTGTTCCAAAAGGTGACCCCAGGTGCAAGTGGCTGTGCAAAGGGATAAGCCTCAGAAAAGGAAGACACCGATTGAAAATGAGTAATCTTAGATTTCTGATGGCTTTGGATGAGTAAATCAGAATGGGCCACAAAATACTTCAAAACCATAGGATGGGATGCATCAAGGAAAGTTCAAGTGTTTAATTCTGTTGCTGGATCTTTACAAACATGGATATGCCATTCCAGTCTAAGAGCAAATGGAGCCACGTGACAAGATCTAAACAAGCGACAGCAGTGATGGTAAGGTAACAATCCAGAGCAGTGCCAGTGACAAAATGTGCTATATTAAAAAGGGATATATTACTTTCCTCAGGGAATACTCCTCCTCACACACTTGAGGTGTCCTAGTAAGCAAAACAGTTTCTTATTTGTACAGAATCATTTGTATGAGACAGAAGAGACCAAACTGCAATGTTGAACAGTCTGACTTGAGACATCTAGATTTATAGAAGCAAACAAATAACTAAGGTGGATGACATGGAATGAAATCAGGTATAGAAGCCTTTGTCGAGGCCTGAGAGAAAAATGTAATCAGAATTGCTTGTTCTGAAGGAAAATACCAACTGTTGTCCTTTTCATCCAAAAGATGAATTGGTGCGTGCAAATATTTGCTCAGACATTGAAGCATAAGATGACTGGGAGTTTGGAGATGGACAGGAGATTGAACAATAAAGATAACAAAGAATTATTGAACAATGAGAGGTCTTCAAATACTCATGAAATGTGTGGACAGAAGGCTGCAAAATGACAAAATGACCACATATGGAACAGGCAGGGCACATAGTGTGGCACAGTGCCTGCGATATAAGTCATTATTCAGAGCCACCCAGCATACTCGTGATTTAACTCTCGATAGAAAGTAGGTGTAGGTACTGGTGCTGAAAGTGAAGCTGATTTGCTGTTTCTGCTATGAGAAGCAAATCACATAGTTCCTGCTTTCTGGTACAGGAAGAAATGATGGGCCTTCAATACGAAGTATGCAGGTTTCAGCTTGGAAAAAGTTAATTCCTTAATGCAGAACTGGGATTTCAAGGAAGTGTCTTATGAAAAACTTAGGGGATGGCAGACTGACCTGAATTCGTGTCCTCCAGGTTTGAACTGATGGAGTGAGTGACTATGAGGTTTGGGGCTAAGACCCAGAAAGGATAACAATGAGGGCTGGATGGGTCTGAGTGGAACTCGGAGTGTTGACCTGAGGAGGTAACCATTATGGGTGGATGATGCTCGGCATCCCGAGTGATGCTCTGGGGATGGATCCTGGTTCCAAGTAGAGGGTGGGCCAGGTACATAGCCTCACAACTGTGTTCCTACAGGCCATTGCACTACTGCTATATTGCTTATCCAGGAACAGCAGGAATTAGTGAACAACAAAGTCAACAGAGAACTACTGAACAAATGATAGATCTCTGAATCCAGCACCAACTACGTCATGTTGTAGGAGGTCCAGAAAGAGAGCAACACCATTGGAACAACTGAGCTTGATGAACAAAACAGAGGTACCAGACAGAAGCAGCAGTGTGAATACAAATAAAGGCTGCAAGGAAGACATCCAAAAGCAGCAACTGAGGGAAAGAACACAGTGGCAGGATCTCCCAGGGTAAGGAAACAGTTGGCCAACAAAGTAAATCAGGAAGCAAGGAATTAGGATATGAAAGGAGACCTTAAAAAACACAAACAAGACTCCAAAAGCACAGAAAAGAGAGACAGACAAGCAGTAGGAAGCTGAAGACTACAGGTAGGCAGGGCAGAAATGCACAAGAATATGGTGGGGGGGGGCTGCAAAAGAAACAAGTACCAGAAAGACAGCAAGACAGCAGCACAGAAGGAAAAGCAAAGCACAGCAAATGGAACCAGGAAGAAAAGCAGAGGAAACAAAAAATGCGGGGGTGGGTGGGGGCCAGAAGCAAAGGGAACAAGCAGGCTATAGAAAGTACAACAGCAGTAAAGAGAGCAGAAATAGCAGAACAAGGAGCAAAAAAAGAGACAGGGGCCAAATGGACAGGAGCAAAGAGAGAGACACACAAAACAAAATGGTAGAGGAAGCAGGGATCAGGAGGCAGCCCTGAGGAAAGACCAAATGTGAAACGCACTATGCAGGAGAGGTGTATGATTGTGTGACTTATGTAGGGCAGAGGGATGAAGTCTGTCAGCCACCCACTGAACCACTGGTGAAACCTTTCAAATCGGTGCACCAAAGGCACAACACATAGTCTGCAGTTGCCTATCCATCTCCTTGCATTAGCATGGAGGAACTGTCGGAACAAAGGTTTATAATATCACATTTTACAATAATGCACTTAGATTTACCTCGTGCCTTACCCAAACATTATGTCATAAATTACTAACAATAATAAATATTCTTATGTGATATTATCCTGTGCTGTCCAGATTCAAGTATAATGGTAAATGACACTGCTTACCCCAAGTATAGTTATATGAAAAATAGATATTTTATTTACACCTATACAATGGTTCTAAATATTCTTCATTAGCACAAATGTCAATCCTAATCTTATAAACATCAACAAAATTGCTTCAGAAAATCCAGCAACTAATAAAACAAATTTTTAGCAAATAAACAATGTAAAGAAATAAGCAATACTTAGCATACTAAATGGTAACAGTTATACTACTTTTATCATAGTTAGTATTTAACATAGCCTTTATGCATAAGAACATATACTTATAAGATCAATATCTCAGATTATTTCTGTATAAAATTTGTTTCAAAACTTCATTGCATGTAAAATGTATTTTCTAGGAGAACTGGCAACAACTCATTACATCAGTGATTTGTACTACTTTCATAAAACTCAGTTTTAACTTTTCAAATCATGCAAAATTTCTTAGTTCAAAGCTTTTAAGCCATAAACCCAGATTCTATAGTTAAGACCAAGTTCCCGTTTTACTTAACCAGATAAGCCAATTTAAATTACCAAAACTATTAATTAAAATTAGTCAAAGTAATTGAAAAGGAATACTTATATTTCTGGTTATAGAAGTGGGTCATTTCTCCACTTAGAACTCTGACTGAGTCTGGCTTTCGATGAAAAGGTTTCTTTGTCAGCTAACTTTGACCCTGGAACTTCTTTTAGCATGGATACACTCTGCAAGTTAAACATTTGCTAAAAATCAGTTCTTGAATTTGTAGAACACAGCTTCAATCTGCACAGTCCATAACAATACTGGATTCAAAGAACTTTCTTGTGAATAGCAAGTTGTTTCAACAACTGTAGCTTATTGACTCATGTTGTGCATCTGCTTTCAAAACCTTAGGACAATAGACCTCTTTTTGCTCATGCTGCATAGCTTGTGTGAATTTTAAAGGTAAGTCTGTCTGGTCCTCAGCAGGCAACATTACTTGTCAAAATGCTCAGCAAATAGACACAGACATTGCTTCATACATAATGAGAATGTCCTTGCATTTCTTTCTTGCCTCTGGGTATCTTCAGCAGCACTGAGCTCTCCCAAGGCTGACCTCTGCATTCCAAACAGATGTGGCCCAAAGTTCTTTGGCCTACCATCAGTATAAAGCCATACAATTCTTAGCTAAGTGAACATTAAGTCTTCCTACATCGATAGTTAGCTCAGACTGAGGAGTGGTCAGCAGTATTTACCAATATAAAAACTGCTCTGATGATGTCATCACCAGATTTTGATTGGTTTGAGTCACTAGAAAGGTAGGTCATCTCAGAAGATAAATGATGACATACAGACGTGCCTCCCAAGACACTCCCCTTCTCCTCAAACTTGGTTAAGTTCAAAATTATTTTCTTTAAATAAAAGTCTTTTTAACTTAATTTGAACATTAAACTTTCATATTCAGGTGTTTTACCTTAAAGGAAAACTGCACCCTCATATCTTCTAAATGTTGTTTGTTTCCATGTCAACAGACAACTCTTTTCATGTAGCTGTTAAAGATGTATGCAATTGCTTCAGTTAGTTTTCGCACTTCATACTAGGCCCTGTCACTGTCCTGGGAGGGTCCATTTCGTGGTTGTTGAAATCTCATTGTCCCTGAGAGTTGCATTAGCATTTGAGAACATGATGTCAGATCAACCATTTATATCATGTATCTCTATGCTGAAATAACAAATACCCTGCAAAAACTCTCTGGAAACTTATAAACTGAATGGAGTTTAAAGGGGAAAAAACTGCATTACTACTCATATAACTTGTAAAACTCACTGAAGGTAAATGTGGTATTTCACACCTTCTTGCAGCTTGTTTCTTTTAAAAACTAGTGAAGCAGACAGGGTAACTGGAGAGTTTAGAAATTGATTACTCATCACATTCTCATATGCTAATGCAGTTCTCAGGAACAATGAGATTTCAACAACCATGAAATGGACCCTTCCAGGACAGTGACAGGGCCTAGTATAAAGTGCGAAAACTAACTAATGTGGTTGCATACATCTTTAACAGCTACATGAAAAGAGTTGTCTGTTGACATGGAAACAAATAATATTTAGAAGATATGAGGGTGCAATTTTCCTATAAGTAGGTCATACTGGTGTAATTTTGATGTTTCTAACATAGATATTTCCTAAGTTACACTATTAAGGTTATAGAACCATAGAAACATAGACTTTGATGGCAGATAAGGACTGCATGGCCCACCTAGTCTGCCCATTTCCCTACCTAGAGGATAAGCTGCAGATCCTATTTAATGAACAGCCTATTTCTTCCTACCCCCAACAAAAATTGCCTTATGTCTGTCCCATGCATTCTTGAATTCTCCGACAGTTTTAGACCCCACAACCTCCTCAGGAAGGCTGTTCCATGCATCCACCACCCTCTCTGTGAAAAAATACTTCCTCACATTGCCCTTGAGCCGTCCCCCCTCTATCTTCAAATTGTGTCCCCTTGTTCTTGCACATCTCTTTTTCTGAAAGATGCTACCCTCTTGGACTTTGTTGATTCTACTGAGGTACTTATACATTTCTATCATGTGCCCCCTCTCCCTCCTTTCCTCAAGGGTATACATATTAAGCTCCTTTAGTCTCTCTCCTTGTATGGCCTCTCTTGCAGACCCTGCACCATTTTAGTTGCCCTCCTCTGAACTGCCTCCATCCTGTCTATGTCTTTGTGGAGATGGGGTCTCCAGAACTGGACGCGGTACTCCAGATGGGGTGTCACCAACTGTCTGTACAGGGGGATAACAACTTCCTGTTTTCTGCTGGTGATGCCTCTCCCTATACATCCCAGTAGCCCCCAGCCCTCTCTACCACCTTCTCACACTGCTTGCCAACCTTAAGGTCATCTGATATGATTACCCCCAGGTCCCTTTCCATTTTTGTTGTTGTTACTACCTCCCCCCATTGTGTAATCTTCCCCGGGTTTTTGTTTCCCAGGTGCATTACTTTGTACTTCTTTGCATTGAATCCAAGCTGCCATACTTCTGACCATTCCTCCAACCTTGCCAAGTCCCTTCTCATCCTTTCCACGCCTCCTTGTGTATCAACCCTGTTGCAGATCTTTGTGTCATCTGTAAAGAGGTATACTTTTCCTCTCAGTTCCTCAGCAATGTCACTTATAAAGACATTAAAAAGGACTGGACCCAGTACTGAACCCTGCGGTACCCCACTAGTAACCTCTCTTTCTTCAGAGTGGACTCCATTTACAATTACCTTCTGTGTCCTGTTGTTCAGCCAATGTTTTACCCAGGCTACCACCCTGCGACCCACTCCCAGACTGGTTAATTTGACTACTAATCTTTTGTGTGGGACTGTGTCAGATGCCTTGTTAAAGTCTACGTAGGCCATGTCCATAGCCCCTCCCTGGTCTACTACTTTGGTCATCTAGTCAAAGAAATCAATTAGATTTGTCTGACATGATCTTCCCACTGTGAACCCATGCTGCCTTGGGTCCTGTGCCCCACTGGCCTCTAGGTACTCAATGATTCTTTCCTTCAGAAGTGATTCCATCACTTTCCCTACCACAGAGGTCAAACTAACAGGTCTGTAGTTTCCTGCCTCTGTCTTGGTCCCACTTTTGTGAAGGGAATCATATCAGCCTTCTTCCAGTCCTCAGGTACCACACCATCCTCCCATGATTTGTTAAAAGGGTAGTCAGTGGTGTCACTAGTTCTCTGCTTAATTCTTTTAGAATTCTGGGTGAATTCCATCTGGCCCCATTGCTTAGTCCACCTTCAGTTTTAGGAGTTCTTTCAGAACCCTTTCTTCTGTGAAAGGACTGGGATCAATCCTTCCTCTCCAAAGTGCTTCTGTTAATTGGATTAGGCACCTTCCCCACTTCCTCTTTTGTGAATACTGAACAGAAGTATTCATTCAGTATCCCTGCTTTTTCACTGTCACTCTCTGCCCACCCACCATCCATTCTATTCAGCCTCACTATCCCTCCCTTTGTCTTTCTATGCTCCCTGATATACCTATTAAAGGTTTTATCCCCCTTCTTAACTGAGCTGGCTATCTTTTCCTCAGTTTGTGCCTTTGCTATGCTGACTACCCTCCCTGCTTCATTCTGCCTTAACTGGTACAGTTCTCTGTCCTGTTCCTTCTGTGTTTCCTTATACTTCCTAAATGCTATCTTTGTCTCCCTTAACTTCACCACCACCTCTTTTGAGAACCATAGTGGCTTTTTCTTTCATTTCAATTTGTTTATTTGCTTCACACAAAGGCTTGTTGCCTCTGATGGCAGTTTTGATATTTCCCCATTGTTGCTCCACCCCTCCTTCTAGCCTGTTTGCTAGTGCTTTTCTAAGGCACTCTCCCATCTTGCCAAATTCAGCCCTCCTGAAGTCCAGAACCCTTACTTTTGTATGGCTTGACTCTGTAGCTGAGTTTATCGTGAACCACACTGTTTGGTGGTCACTTGTTCCCAAATGGCTACCCACTTCTAAATCTGAGATCCTCTCACTGTCCCCATTTGAGAGTATGAGGTCTAAGATTGATCCTTCATGAGTAGGTTCCAAAACATGCCACCTGATGGGCATCAAGAATGGCCCTGCTTTTGGATGTGGCTGCAGCAAAGGTGCTCCAGTTAACATCTGGCATATTAAGGTCCCCCATCAATAGTATCTCCCCTTTCTCTGCCATCCTAAGTATGCCTTCTATCATAGCCTTGTCCATTCCCACTCCCTGACATGGGGGTCTGTATACAACTCCTGTGTGGATTGTGGTGCCATTTCCAGTCTCTAAGGTGACCCACAGTGCCACCTCTCCTCCCTGTTTACTCTTTTGTTCAGTTGCTTTTATCCCTTCCCTTACATAGAGAGCTACTCCCCCCAGCCCTCCCTGTCTCTCCTGTAGGTTGTGTACCCTGGCATGTTAACATCCCAGTCATTGTTCTTTGTGTACCATGTTTCTGTGACTGCTACGATATCCAGGCATGCCTCTTCCATTAAGGCCACCAGTTCAGGGATAACTTCATAATTTCAATAAAACTTCTTAAAATAAAATAATAGTTTTGCTCTTAGTAGTCTAAGCTACAGATTTGTAAGAAAAATATATTCCTAAAGTCCTTAAAACATTACTTTTTGTAGAGACACACATGATCCTTTTTTCTTTTCTTAAAGACATCAATCACTGTCAGAAAAGTTAATTCACTATAAACATTTAGAAGCTACTTCTCTCTACAGCAACAAACTACAGATTTAATATTCATATTGTTAGACTCACTAAGATGTGAGCTATCATGAGATACTAGATTTGGTTAGTTCTCTAATAAAAAAAGATATTAAATAAATTATATTGATAACTTTTGAACTCTTCATTCTGCAACCATGAAACTTGGTAAGCTTATTCATCATACTAATATCCAATAACTTTCCAATTTTTGTAGCGGCAGTACATTGCGTCTTTAAACTATGAATAAAACTTATTTCTATACAGGGTAATGGGACTTTTAAAGTCTAAGACAATTTCTTTTCTTGGTGCTAGCCTGTATTAGTCACATGACCTCCTATCTGATTGTAGCCATGGATACCTAGCTTTAGCTAAGGCTTTCCCCATTACAAACACCCATAAATCTGTCATGCAAGGCTTGGACATCACAGAGATGGTACTGGAATGTGGCTGGGCCCCTTTAGAACAACATTGCACTACATGCTTAGCTTGGAAGGTGTCCACTTATATCATGGCTTAAAAACCAAAATGGAGTCTCATCTCTATTCCCTCAGACATCACCTAACATATGGCAAAGTGCTGCTTAGGGAACAGAGGTATTCTCCTTCTAAGCATTAAAGCCAGATACCTTGTCTTAAGGTTTAATTAACTAACACTTTTTGTTTTCTCTTAGGAACTTATACAAACAATAATCTTAACCAGAAATTAGCCCTATATAAAAATCAGATAAAATAATAATAATATCAATGATAATAAAGATAATTAAAAATCAATTCTTGATAATAAAAATATAATAATGTTTCCATTAAGGGTTTTGTCCCTACAGGACCAGGGTGACGTTTGTGTATCAAGTCATAACTGTTTAACTTGTGTCTTCATTTACTTTGTACTCATTCCTCCAGTTCTTCTGAGAAGGCTTCCTGCATCTATTTTTGTAAAACATTTCAGGATTTGAACACCACAGTCACATTACCTCTCAGCTTGCTTTTTCCCAGGGAGAACAACCCCAGGTGCTCAAGCCTGTGCTATTGTTCAGTCTGCCAGTTTTCTCCAGGCTTTTTCTTTTCTTTTCTTTTTCTGTTCAGCACCATTTCACTGTCATGAATCCGGTAATGAAGATTATAAAATCAATAGGCAAAATCCTAAATGTTGATTGGCTGCAAAACTGCTTGATCCATGATTATATCTCAGTATATTAACAAGGATCTGAACTTATTACCAAAATCAGTTCTCTTCCAACATTTATGGATCATTGTATGATTAAGCAGTAAAGCACAGCAGGGCATGGTTCATTACAGATATCAGCACTACTCTTTACGGAGGCAGTGAGGTTAACGGTTAGAGCACTTGGGCTCTACAATGCCAGTTCAACAACTAAGTTGTAGACCATCATCACAGTGATGGATTTATGTCAACCACAACTTGCGGTTGACATGAATCCAACTGGAGACCCTGGCTGTTTTTTCACTGGGGAGCTTTGCCCCCAAACCTGCCATGCAGGAGGCTCTGCCCCCCCCACAAACTCTGATCTATAGGATTCTAACTCTGAGTCTGAGTTGGATCGGGGAGGGGGTGCAGGACCAGGAGACAGAGTGCTGGGGTCTCGGGTGGACTATTACAGCTAAAACGTTGATGTTGTCGGCATCAACGTGTTTGCTGTAATAGTGTCACCATACAGGGGGCATACCGAGCACTAGGTTGGAAACCAGGAGATTGCAAGTCAAACCATACCAGAGCCAAATGCTCACATAAGACCTTAGTGAAGTCATTATGTCTCCAAGTGCTCAAGTCCAGAAAATCATGGAAATGGGCAGCAGCTGGACCCCAATGGAAAGGAGATGTTGCATCTCAGCTGGGTTATTTTGGGTAAATAAATTGTTTAATAAACTACTCAAGTGTGTCTGACCACCTGATGAGTAATGATATACACAATGAATCGCATTCCTGGAGCTATGAGCAAATATAGAAAAAAATGGCACCTTGACATGTTAGATTGTGACTGCCACCCCTCCTTCCCCCTACAAAATCTATAGACCATTGATGTTTCATGGCTTGTCCCTTTATACTGTATTGTTGAGCATACATGACTGCTTGTCCAGGGGGATATCTGGAAAGAATCATCAAGGGACAGCAGATTGTCCTAACAGGAGTGAGGCTACTGTACTAGTAGGCTAAGAGGAGTAAGGTGCCAGGAGCAAGGGGTGCAAAAAAGTACATATCCTCCTGACACAGTGATATCATCTTTCTGTGGAAAAACAGACATTATGGTACAGTGCTCTCTCATTATGGTGAACCCCACTACAGAAAATTCCTGGCTATTGCAAACACCCTCCCTGGCTCCCGATATCAACTGCTTCACATTAGTTCACTACTAAAAGTCTCAGTGTCCTAAAAGACTTAGAACAGATTAAGGAGACTTACGAGGCTTACAGGGCTTACAGCTGAGTCAAAGTCTCCTGAATGCTGGCACTCATACATTCATCATAGCCACATCAACAAGACAGAGATCTACATTAGCAATAATGGTATCAGTAACCACTGTCTCTCTCACTCACCTGTCCTTGTTTGCTCTCCCTCACTCTCTCACCAAGCTGACTCACGCAGGTAAAATCATAAAATGAATTTACAAAAATCATAAAAATAAACAACAAAGATTGAGAAGACATATGGAAGTGTTATAAAAGCTTCATAAATGGTTCATGGCAAAATAAGTGTAATGCAGTCAGGGGGAGCAGATTGGAAGCAGGCTGGAGGAAGTGCAGTTAGAAAGAGAGAAGATTCTCTCTCATCTCACTTCATCCATTAAACTGGTAAACTGTTAAACTAAGGTCTAATAAAAAAAAAAACACTAACACACTTGAACACTGTTTGTTATGTTATAGGATAAAGTGTCAGGCAGATGGGGAGTGGGGAGCAAGCAGGGAGCGAGCAGGCAAAGGTGCGGTTTCAATTCAGTATTCAGCTTTCCTACTTTTGTCTTTCTCTGTAATAAACTGATCCACTACAGTAAAAAAGTAACATAGTAAAAAAAATCATTCTACTCTTGCAGACTGTTGCAGAGTCAATATATATATATATATATATATATATATATATATATATATATATTAGCAGTATCTCTGACAACTTGACCTTGCTCAAAACAATGTTCCTCAGTATAACAGAGAGCTTCTGACAACTTGACCTTGCTCAAAACAATGTTCCTCAGTATAGCAGAGAGCTATAATGAACTCACGTTATGGCTCCCATTTTGTTCATTATAGCGAGAGAGCACTATAGTTATAAAAGTCATGTTCTGTGCTCTACCAATATAAAACTGGATCCTCTCCCAAAAAGTTCCAGCTTTCTCTGTACTTTTAGGTGGCAAGCATAGCATGCAGTGCCTCTTGGAGTGGTGCATGCTTTTGGTGCAGAGTTTAAATATTATTGTCATGTTTAGTATGTGTGTCAGCTGTGATGAGGTGTGAGTAGGGATATGGCCAGCAGAATGTAATCCCAGTTGAGACATTTCTCATAAAGCTACACACACACACGCGCGCAAAATAATTTGCATATCCATGATGCTCTCCACTGGGTTTTATGCATTAGAATGCATGCATATACCTTGGAGAGATTTACAGAAAACAAACAAATTGGAAATAATTAGTCTTCTTGTATTGTTTATGCTTTTGACACGCAACCCTTGCAGACAGGGCTTTCTCAGTGGCAGTGCCTGCAGTATGAATCTCCCTGCCATATGATCTTAGGAGTTCCACCTCGGTGAAGATATTTAAACAGGGCCTGAGAAGTCATTTATTTGACCTGGCATTTGATTTGATACCTGATTCTGTTTGTACAGTACCACTAATGATTTTTAAGTCCTGAATTGATGATGTTAGTACTGTATTTATCATTGTTTTATGTTACGCGCCTTGAGCCCTTGGGAGAAAGCGCTGTAGAAATAAAAATGCCCTGCCTTGTTGCAATCTGCCTGTGTAAGGCTGCATCGCTTGTATATCATGCTTACTGAAATGAGGGTCTCATACATTTGTCTGCAAGTTTTATAGCTGAAGCATGTGCATTCTAAACTTCTGACTTGGTCCGCTATGGGTGGTAGTGATTACACAGGCTGATTGTTCACTGTTGCCCCATGCAACAGGATCAAGCAAAGTAACACTTTGTACAGGCCTGTAATTGAGGAAAAGGAATGGGGAAAAAATGAAAGACAGCTGAGGAAATAGACAAATTTAAGGCAAAATCAGAAAGATCGCTTTGACATCTCTCGGCACCGTTGCAGCTTTGACTGATAGTAGTGCTTGGACTACAGAATGTTATAAAATGGGCACTCAGAAGAATCCTGCCTCCTGACTGACTGTAACATGTTCCTACCCATTAGACTGAGACAGCACAACCAACTGGTATGAAAAAGTCCCAGCACCAATGTTGCTCAATTACTACAAATATTAGTGTGCACTTCCTAGATGTTGCAATCCCTAATCCCAGTTTCCCTGTCACGCATGTTACTACCTCACTGATCCACTCAGTCACTGAACTAAAAGACCTGATACCAATTATTTCCAATTCAAATCCACAAAATAAATGAATATAAATGTTTTTAAATAAATAAAAAAAGTGGAACAAAATGGGGAAGGGGTTACATCAAAAGAGAGAATTTACAGAAAAACCACACATATGATAGTGGCTCAAACAGCACAGCTCGGGCTAGAACCCTGGAGTGACAGCACATCTATGGGGGGAATATTTCACACAAATTTTTCATTTTTTATTTTCTCAACACAAAGCCTATTTTATAAGTACAATGAGACACTCTGGGCTGTTAGCTGTGCTGCCACAACAACACTGTCAGGAGCTGAAGACACTCTACCTGCAGTCTTGTGCCTTATTATGCTCCTGTGTGCGTGACTGAGGCAGCACAACCAGCACCTCATTATGTCTTACTGCTTATTTATTTATTTATTTATTTATTGAGAAATCAGAATTACACCCTTTGAGTCAAAGACTCTTTTGCAAAGGCTCTTTGTCGGTAGTCAGAGTACAACATCACAAGAACAGGTACAGGAACATCAATCAGTACAAAAAATACATTGTAAGGTAAAGAACTGAGAAACATACCATAGCAGAGGGCCTAGACAGCCCAGAGTTGTATGCAAAACAGCAGACAGTACAGCAATACAAGACCGGTGCCGGACTTCAATCAGTCCGTATCTTACATTAGTAGATACAGTAAATGAGCAGAGTAACATTCTTTATCAGAGGGCAGAAACAACCCGGCGTTGTGTGTAACAACAGCAGCAGAAATTCTGGAAGCAGGATACAGATTGTAAAGAGAGTAAAAGGGGAGTGGCAGGGGCTGGGTTGGAATAGCCCTACTAGGGGCAGTCGTAAATAGAGTTGTTAGCAAGAGATACCTTGAGTGACGTTTTAAAAGAGCCAATTTTTGTATTAGTAGTCAGAGTAACAGGTAGGTCATTTAGCCAGATTGGGGCCCTGTGATAAAAGGTTCTCTGACCCATAGATGTCCTGCAGCGGGGAAACACTAAGGGGACCTTGGAGGTACTTCTGGTGAATCTTTGTATGAGGGAGTGTTGGATGAGGCCCTGTAGGGTAGGTGGGGTGAGATTTAACTGGATTTTCTTCGCTAGGAGGCATGTGTGGTACTTAAGACGACATTCGAAATTTAGCCAGTTAGAGCAGCTGTAGAGGTCACATGTGTGTGTAGATCTATCGCAGCCTGTCACCAGGTGACAGGCTTTGTTTAGTGCTTACATACTGTCTTGGTCCTCTGTCATTGACAGTGATTACGTAAGCTAATTGTTTACTGTCATGGTCTGTTGCTGATCAAGCATAGAGACACTAGCATGGTCCCATAATTCAGGAGTTATAATGGAGGAAAGTTTGAAAGAAAGTGTTTATTTATTTATTTAGTTTTTATTGACTGTGAAAGGAGAATTAGACAATTCTGCCTGTTTTCAGCCTTGTCCCAGGGAAACCAACTGACACTGAACCAAATTAAGCTGTTGTTTTGTTTTTTTTGGTTTTTTACTAGTGAATGAAGGAAATTCACCCTGGACATGAGGAAATTGCCCTACTCTTTTTGAGAAGTGCCATGGTATCTTTAACATCTACCTGAACAACCACCAGAACAGGGAGACGGGACCTTGGTTTAAAATCTCATCCAAAAGATAGCATGTCAGAAGTACAGCACCCCCTCATGCTGCACTGCAGTGTCAGTATTGGGATTTAACAAAGGTTCTTGATGTGGGGATAGAACCCATAGTCTTCCAATCTTCATGCCTCAGAGACAAATACTGTATACAATCTACTGAGCCACTGACACTGCATATTAAGTGTTGATAAATCACAGAATCACAGAAGGTGATGGCAGAAAAGGACCCCATGGCCCATCTAGTCTGCCCCTTACCCCATTAGTCCACCCTATCATATTCTGAGACCTTCCCCTTCCCCTTCCCTGTAGCACCATGTGTCTATCCTAAGCAGACTTAAATCCCTCTACAGTCTCTGAATTCACCACCTCCTCTGGAAGCCTATTCCAGTTCTCCACCACCCTCTCTGTGAAAAATTGACCTCTCACATTGCTCCTGAACTGCCCCCGGAGTCTCAGCCTGTGCCCTCTTGTTATGTTCCCTTCCACCATGTGGAACAACTTCTCTGGGCCTCCCTTGCTCATCCCTTTGGTATATTTAAAGGTCTCAATCATGTCCCCCCTCTTCCTCCTGGTCTCCAACGCATATAGCCCCAACTCCTTGCACCTCTGTTCATATGGATTGCCCCTCATCCCCTGCACCATCTTGCTGGACTCTTTCAATCGAGTCTATATCTTTGCACACATAAGACCTCCAGAACTGGACACTATACTCTAGGTGTGGCCTTATCAGAGCCTGATACAAGGGTACCAGGACCTCCCTATGCCTGCTGGTGATCCCCCTGCTGATACTTGCCATCATCCCATACACCCTCCCCACCGCTCTCAAGCATTGCTTCCTACCTTGAGGTTGCTGGAGACTATTATCTCCAGATCCCTTTCTTCCTCTGACACCTGAACTCTCTCCCCACCCAGTATATACTCAACCCTTTGGTTCCTGTGCCCTAGGTGCATAACAGCACACTGCTTTATGTTGAATTTTAGTTGTCAGGTCTCCGCCCACTCCTCCAGTGATCTCAGGTCCCCTCTCATGTCCTCCACCCCCTCAGGGAGTCAACTCTATTACAGATTTTCATGTCATCTGCAAAGATGGCCACCCTCCCTAACAGTCCATTCACAATGTCCGTATATAGCTATTGAACAGGAGGGGTCCTAGCACTGATCCCTGGGGAACTCCACTCCCACCTGCCCAATCCCTGAATACACCCCATTCACCACCACCCTCTGATTCCTATCCGCCAACCAGTTTTCAACCAATCTTATTATTTTGAGCCCAACCCCTATGCTATCCAATTTGTTGACCAGCCTCCTGTAGGGTACAGTGTTGAAGGCTTTGCTGAAATACAGATAGGCCACATCCACCGCACCCCCGGTCTACTACCTGCATCACCTAGTCATGAAATTCAATTAAATTGGACTGGCAAGACTTGCCCCTAGTGAACCTGTGCTGTCTGTCATCCAGCAGTCCATTCACTTCCAGGTACTTCGTTACCCTTTTACCAATGAGTGCCTCCATGACCTTCCCTACCACAGAGGTCAAGTTGACGTGGTGGTAGTTTTCCCTTAGCTCCCTGCTTCCCCCCTTGTGTATTGGCACCACTAACACATTTTTCCAGTCCTCCAGCACTCTACCAGTGTTCAGGGACAGGTTGAATAGCCTCACAAGTTGGGCAGCCAGCTCCTCTCTTAGTTCCCAGATCATCCTTGGATGCAGGCCATCTGGACCCATGGCCTTGTCCACTTTATAGAAACATAGAAACATAGAATTTGATGGCAGATAAGGACCGCTTGGCCCACCCAGTCTGCCCATTTCCCTACCTACTAGATAAGCTGCAGATCCTAGTTAACCAGCAGCCTACTTCTTCCTACCCCCACCCCCTAGAATGGCCTTATGACTGTCCCATGCATGCTTGAATTCCACCACTGATTTTGACTCCACAACCTCCTCCGGAAGGCAGTTCCATGCATCCACAACCCTCTCTGTGAAAAAATACTTCCTTAAATTACCTCTGAGCCACCCCCCCTCTATCTTCAAATTGTGCCCTCTTGTTCTTGCACACCTCTTTTTTGAAAGATGCTACCCTCTTGGACTTTGTTGACTTCCTTGAGGTACTTGAACGTTTCTATCACGTCCCCCCTCTCCCTCCTTTCCTTGAGGCTATACACATTAAGCTCCTTTCGTCTCTCTTCATATGTCTTCCAGTGCAGACCCTGCACCATTTTAGTTGCCCTCCTCTGACAGCTTCCATCCTGTCTATGTCTTTGCGGAGATTGGGTCTCCAGAACTGCACACAGTACTCAGATGGGGTCTCACCAGCTGTCTGTACAGAGGATAATAACTCTCCTGTTTTCTACTGGTGATGCCTCTCCCTATGCATCCCAGAATCCCCCAGTCCTCCTTGCTGCCCTCTCACATTGCTTGCCCACCTTTAGGTCATCTGATATGACTACCCCCAGGTCGCTTTCCATTTTGTTGTTGTTAGTATCTCACCCCAATTGTGTACTCTTCCCTGGTTTTGTTTCCCAGGTGCATTACCTTGCACTTCTTAGCATTGAATCTAAGCTGCCATACACTTGACCATTCCTCTAACCTTGCCAAGTCCCTTCTCATCCTTTCCACCCCCCTGTGCATCAACTCTGTTGCAGATCTTTGTGTCATCTGCAAAGAGACATACTTTTCTTCCAGTCCCTCTGCAATGTCGCTACAAAGACATTGAAGAGGACCGTCCCATTACTGAACCTGTGGTACCCCCAGTAGCCCTCCTTTTCTGAGTGGACTCCATTTACTATTACTCTCAGTGTCCTATTCTCCAGCCAATTCTTTACCCAGGATGTCATCTTGGGACCCACTCCAGGCTGGCTAACTTGTATATTAATCTTTGTGTAGGACTGTGTCAAATGCCTTGCTAAAGTCTAGGTAGGCCATGTCCACAGCCCCTCCCTGATCTACTACTTTGGTCACCCAGTCAAAGAAATCTACCAGATTCATCTGGCATGACCTTCCCACTGTGAATCCATGCTGCCTAGGGTCCTGTGCCCCTCTGGCCTCTAGATACTCGACAATTCTTTCCTTCAGAAGTGATTCCATCATTTTCCCTATCACTGAGGTTAAACTAACAGGTCTGTAGTTTTCTGCTTCTGCCTTACTCCCACTTTTGTGAAGGGAATCATATCTGCCCTCCTCCAGTCCTCAGGTACCACCCATCCTCCCATGATTTGTTAAAAGGGTAGTCAGTGGTGTCACTAATTCTACCCTTAGTTCTTTTAGAATTCTGGGATGAATCCCATCAGGCCCCATTGCTTTGTCCACCTTCAGTTTTAAGAGTTCTTTCAGAACCCTTTCTTCTGTAAATGGGCTGGTATCAACTTCTGTATCCAGAGTGTTTCTACTGTTTGTTTTAAGTACCTCCCTCTTCATTTGTAAATACTGAGCAAAAATATTTGTTTAGTATCTCTGCCTTTTCACAGTCTCCCCTTCCCACCCTCCCTCCCTTTATTAAGCCTCACTATCCTCCCTTGGTCTTCCTTCACTCCCTGATGTACCTATAAAAGTTTTATCCCCTTCTTAACTGAGTTGGCTATCTTTCCTCGGTTTGGGCCTTTGCTGTTCTGACTGCCTTCCCAGCCTCCTTTTGCTTTAACTGATACAGTTCTCTGTCCTGATCCTTCTGCGATTCCTTGTACTTCCTGAATGCTTTCTTTTTCTCTTGAACCTTCACTGCCACTTCCTTTGAGAACCATAGTGGTTTCTTACATTGTTTTGTTTTGTTTATTTGCTTCACACAAAGGCTTGTTACCTCCGTGAAGGCAGTTTTTATTATTCCCCATTGTTCTTCCACCCCTCCTTCCTGCCCATTTGCTAGTGCATTCCTTAGGCATTCACCCATTTTGGCAAAGTCAGCCCTCCTAAAGTCCAGTACTTTTGCCTTTGTATGGCTTGACTCTATTGCTGTGTTTATTGTGAACCATACTGTTTGATGGTCACTAGTTCTTAGATGGCTACCTACTTCTACATCTGTGATCCTCTCTCCATCTCCATTTGAGAGAACCAGGTCTAAGATTGCTCCCTCGAGTGGGCTCCAATACTAGTTGTCTAAGGCATGCCCCCTGTAGGGCATCTAGAATAACCCCACTCTTCGAAGTGGCTGCTGCAACTGCACTCCAGTTAACATCTGGCATATTCAGATAACCCATCAGCAATATCTCCCCTTTTTCTGCCATTCTAAGTATACTTTCCATCAAGTCCTTGTCCATTTCCTCCCCCTGAGAAGGGGGTCTGTATACAACCCCTGTATGGATTGTGGTGCCATTGCCTGTCTCCAAATTTACCCACAGTGCTTCTTCTCTTCCCTGTTTACCCTTTTGTTCTGTTGCTTTTATTCCTTCCCTTATGTAAAGAGCTACTCCTCCTCCTCTTTTACACCCCCTGCCCCTCCTGTAGATAGTGTATCCTGGTATGTTTACGTCCCAGTCATGGTTTTGTGTGTACCATGTTTCTGTGACTGCCACGATATCCAGATGTTCCTCCTCCATCAAGGCCACTAATTCAGGAAGCTTGTTACCCAGACTACGGGCATTGGTACTCATTGCTCTCCATATTTGGATGGCTTTACCTTCTGTTGCAGCATCCCCCACTGACCTTTCTACCTCAATCTTTTTCTCGTTTAGTACCCTGTTTTGTAGGGAGAGGCTGGGATTTTCTGCTGCTTATCAGTGCCTCCCCCTTTGACTAGTTTAATTCCTTCCTAACTCTATCCATGGTGAAAGGATCCGATACTATCCCTGTGCCCCCCTCCTTTCCAACTCCAGCCCTCTACTACCCCTTTCCTCCATAAAAACAGAGCAGAAATACCTGTTCAGGTTTTCTGCCTTTTCCTCATCATCTTCCAAGTGCTTGCCTCCTTCCCCCTCAGCCTTTCAATCCCCTGGCTGGCCTTCCTCCTCTCCCCCACGTATCTAAAGAATACCTTTCTTCCTCTCCTGGCCTGCTTTGCCAAGCTGACTTCTGTGTCCGCCTTAGCCCTCTTGAGATTTAAGAAATTAAGGCAATGTGAGAGGGATTGTATAACACCTCTCCATAACATTTCTACTTTAAAGAGATCCTGACACTACTGGGAAAAACTTGAAATGTGTAAGATTTAAGCATAATCAGGTTTATAGTTCATATATTTTCTGTAAGTCTTTCCCCCTTTTTCTTTACTTCTCTTGTCAGTTGCAACAAAATAAGATTACTGTCCCCTTAGTGTTATTTGCTCTGTCTGCTTGTCTAGAAACTTTACATTATAATTATGATGTCAGAAAAACAATTGTGATATCAGATGTTGACTAGCAGCCAAAGCAGGTAAGGCAGAGATCCAGACTTCATGAAAGTGTCCTTAGTAATCAAGAAATAAGAGTTAGAGTAACAAGAAAAATATGAAATATAAGCATAATTGTGTCTACATATTACATTTTTCAAAGTTGCCCCAACAGTGTTAAGGGCTCTTTAATCAAATACTTGTAGTGTGTGAACTGTACAATAGCATAACATTTACATTTATATAGTGCTTTTCATATACTGTATTTCAAAGTGATTTACAAGCAATGTACTACACAGGATCACTAAGCTGAGATGTCTTATCTTATTTCCTGTGGACTCCTGCTTCTGCTTGGGACAGCTTAATGCCCTCAGTACCATTAATACTTAAATTAAAATAAAGGTAAATGTGATTGCTCAGATATAATGCATATACACTTCAGAAGTGTTTTTTAAAGTCACTGATTACCAAGAATGGTGCTGTTTAACAAAATCCTGAATTGACCCCAAATTATTTCCCAGTAGTTTTAAAACTCATTATAATCAGGGGCTGGTTTAATTGGGATGTTTACACCAGAGATGGAAAGGTTACTAATAATGTCATATCTTGCTCAGCATGGCCCTTCTCTCTAATTCCTGTCAAATTGATTCTCCTCTCTTTGTCAACTATGTAAGAGAGCTAACTTTCAACAACAGTTTCTCCCTGAAGGCTATGTTTTTTTTTCCCTGACAAGCTTGCTGGCTAAATTTGCAATAGAATCTTAGCTTTGCGAATCTACACTTTCTTAGGGGGAGGGGGTCTGTAACAGTAGGGCAAGGCTGCATTATCATGTGATTCAATCCAGTTTAAAGGGGCACTGTCAACCCCCTTAGGCCTCAAACAACTTATAGCTAAAACAAGTATTCATCCCTTAGCCTGAAAGAATTTTCTGTTTCACTCTGCAGAATAATACATATCAAAATGTGAGTTCATGATTCATCATATTAAGAAAACAAACTCTGGTCAGAGCTAATACAGCTGTTTCATCAGAACAGCGAGAGCAATTACAGTAATACTTAATGCCCTCACCATGCTGGAGGCTGCCATACCCAAGATGGTGGCAATATCAGAACTGCGTATGCGTGATACTCATGCATGCACAGTTTGAATCAGCAGCCATCTTGGGTATGGTTGCCGTCACTTCCACAGTTGCAGAAGAAAAAGTAGTGACCCATGAAGTGGGTGTGTTTATGCGGCCTCCAGAGGGGAAGTGCCACATAACCACAACCAGTGGAACTGTGCCAGAGCACTGTGGAAGCACGCTGGATAGCAGACTGGTCAGGTGTGCCTCTACAGTGCTACTCTACAGAATAGTAGCAATACGTCTGCGGAGCTGTGCCCAAGCAGCAGTAATAAATGGTAGCCAATTGCACATTTAAAGTGATTCTGTCTATTTAAAATATACATACATATATAATGTGCACCACAATGAGTGTAATCTGCTCTATGGTCAGATACACTAACTAAACTAATTCAGTATATGTCTAAAAAGTAATAAAGTACTCAAAGTGTCTCTAGTTTAAAAACACGTTATAGTTGGTCACATTCACATTCTGTAGAATTTGCTGATACAGTTGATAGTTTGATTCTGATTCCTTTTTTCTTTTTAAAAGTGAAAAACAGACTGTGCACCATACTGGTGTTACCACACAAAACCATGTTTGTTTACATTCCTTGATCAACTCCCACTGTATCTTTCCTAGACTTGGAAACACTCCCAACACATTCTAGCCACTCATGTTGCAGTGGGAGGAGAGGAAACTGTTGCATCATGAATGACTGTACTGTTTGGGGGAGTTCCTAATGTTCAGAAAGTATGCAATACGAGTAGATCAAGGATTTGAAAGAAACAAGGTGAGGTATAATTATACCATTAGCAAGAACAGAACCTCCTGCTCAGCCAACCTCAAAAAAGACAAAAACAGAACTAATTAAGGGGAGAGACCAGTTCAAATCAAGGCCATGCAAACAAGAACTAGGACTGGAATAACGGCCCCCTCACCACACAGTATTATCTATATACTATTTATTTCAGTAACACAAATAAAAACAGAGTAACGCTTCCAATGTTTCAGAGCATATTCTCCTTCCTCAGGGAAACTGGTAATCATCTACAAAATAGTCAAAATAAGCAAATTACAATGTGCTGGTTATTCCATTATGGCAAGATGTATTTAATAAATAGGTTACTAGTGAATATATAAAAATATATTCACTTGTAGTACAATTAAAATAAGTATTCATCCCTTAGCCATAAATACATTTTCTGTTTCATTATGTAGCATAATATGAATGTACAAGGAAGCCAGCAGAAGGCGGCCATTTGATCTATCAAGTCTGCTCGTATAGCAGGGTCCACAGCTTGAGCTAATGTCTCTGCTCTCCCTCCCCACTTCTCCCATCCTCCCTATTCATGATCCTTACCTTCCCCTATGCCTATCCCAGCCTCTCTTAAAGCTGACCACTGTCTTCAATGGGATGACCTCTTCCGGCAGCACATTCCAAGTGTCCACCACCCTCTCCATGAAGAAGTGCTTCCTGACCTCCCTCCTAAACCTCCCAACCTCCAGCTTAAGACTGTGCCCCCTTGTGTTATGGTTGCCATTCAGCTTAAAGAGACTCTCTCTATCAACCTTATTTATCCCTTTCAAATACTTGAAGGTCCCAATCATGTCCTCTCTCTTTCTCTCTCTCTCTCTCTCTCTCCTGTCTTCCAGGGAGTACATGTTCAGTGCCCTCAACCTCTCATCCTATGCCTTACCCTGCTGACCCACTATCATCTTTGTAGCCCTCCTCTGGACCTTCTCCAGCAGGTTAATATCCTTTTTGAGGTGTGGGCACCATACTCTAGATGTGGCCTTACCAGTGACCTGTACAAGGACAATATAACCTCTTCTTTTCTATTACTGATCCCCTAGATATGCATCCCAGCATCTTGTTTGCCTTTGCTGCTGCTTTCTTGTACTCCATGGAGTGCTTCAGATCACTAGTGATCATCACTCCCAGGTCCTTCTTCTTCTCTGATGCAGATACTCGGACTCCACTGAGGTAGTACTCTGTTCTGGGATTCTTGGCTCCAACTTCACCCCACCCTCACAGCCCCCCACCTCTTCTCTAAATGTAGGTGGGTCCATGATTTCTGACCCACTCGAAGTGGCCTCCCACTTCAATTCCTTCTTCACTGAATGCATCACGTCACTGTTGGCCTCCCTCATTCTGGACCTGCTAACCTCCTCCCCCACCAACACAGTACCCCCAACTGGCACTTGTTTCACCTTCCATTGGACCTCCTCTGCCGAAGTCAACAAAACCCTACTTACCCTTAATCCTGTCAAGGGCAAATGCCCCACTGGCCTGGACTCCAGTTTGTTATACTTGTCTGCTCTAGCCATCACCGTTCCCCCGGCTTTACTCTACAACCTCTCATTCTCACTAGCCGCTATCCCCACTGAGTGGAAGCATGCCACAGTTATTCCTCTTCCTAAAGGCGAAGACCCCTCTGCCCCTGGGAACTACTGCCCAATCTTCCTTCTACCTATACTGGCTAAAATCCAAGAACAACTGGCCCTATCACAACTCTCCTCCTACCTTGATTCCTCTTCATTCTTCACACCCTACCAGTCTGGCTTTAGGAAGTCTCACTTCACCACCACCTCTCTCTTAAGACTCACTGACTCCATCCTCACTGGCATGGATAGAGGCCACATTACCTCAGCCATTTTTGTCGACCTGGCAAAAGCCTTTGACACTGTCTCCCACTCCCTTCTTCTGTCTAAGCTCTCTCTCTCACAGGGCTCTCAAGCATGGCCACCAGCTGGTTTCATTCATACCTGATAGATTCCAATCCATCAGAATTGGCTCCACCACCTCTGCCTCCCTCCCTGTTACCTCTGGTGTTCCACAAGGCTCAGTCCTTGGCCCGCTTCTGTTCTCGATCTTCCTCAATGACCTGCCATCAGCCTGCCCTCACACTTCCATTCACATGTACAGTACATGGATGATACAGTAATGTACACATCCAGCCCCTCGACCTCTGATGTAGTGACGACACTCCAGCAGGACTTCAATGCAGTTCAGCACTGGTTTCACTTTAATTAGCTGTTTCTCAATGCCAAGAAAACTGTCTCCATGACCTTCAGCACTAGACAGAAACTTTCAAGGCTTCCCTACACCCCCTCCTTCCACATCCTGAATGGGACTACTCTTGAAACTTGCAGCTCCAGCAGACTTCTCAGGGTCTGGCTTGACCAACACCTAGACTTCTCCACACATATTGATGCCATCCACAAAACGCTTCACCCCAAGCTGGACACATTATACCACAATCGTGGATGCATCCCACTGACGGCTCGCCATGCTATTGTGCAGAAGATGCTCCTCCCCAGTTTTGACTACAGGGACATAGTCTACAATGCCACCCCTAAGTCTCTCTAGCCAGACTGGACCCCCTTTTCCACTCCTGCTGTCATTTTGTCCTTGACTGCCCTCCTAACACCCATCACTGTGTCCTTTACTGTAACCTAGACTTCCCCTTATTGCAGGCCTGGCATCACTCCCACAGCACAAGTCTCCTGGCCAAATACTGGATGCAGTCCCTCCCCCTCCCTATCTTGCCTCTGCCCTCATGGCCACCACTCACCAGGGCTATACACTGAGGAATAATAATTCATGCCCACTGTCCATTCCACATATGTCAAACTCAACAGGCCAATCAGCTTTCAGATATTGGATGCCCAAACTCTGGAACTCACTCCCCTCAGATATCCAGCATGCCTCCACTGGTCAGCACCTTAACTCCCTCCTTAAAAAACACTTCTTTCCCATCTGCACTTGCACACATGTGAGTGCTTGACTCAGTAAACATGACTGTCACATAATAGAGTTGTTACCATGCTACATTATGCTCCTTCACTTTTCGTGTCCCTAGCCTCCATTATCTGGCAGGCAACTATGTCCCACTGTCATATGAAGGGAAAAAATCAACCTGTTAATCTTCACTTTACCAGAATGATTATCTTACACTGTGTCTTCTACCTTGTTTTGTACTGCTCCTTTACCTTAACTCTGTTATATGCCTCGCTACTGTAATCAAACCTGTAACCATATCTTGCTGTCCCAAGACTTGTACAAACTGCCTGTAGTACTGCACTTTACCTTGCACAAATCGCTTACAATTTGTCTGACCTGGTGTACCATCTGTGTACAGTTCATGTATTGCAATATGACTGAACTCGTGCAATAGGCTTGAACATGTATATTATGTACTGTCTCCCTCTCACCCTACCCCCAGGGTGCATCTGGAATCAAGCAGTAATCTGCTCAGTATGCCTCCCTGGCAAAACCTTTAAATAAGTAAATAAATATGCATAGCTTTGCATTTATTGGCACTTAAGCCATGCTGCCAGATCCTGGACCACCTCCACAGCTTTTTCAGATCTTCCTGTAGGTCGTGTATCCCTTCAGCTGTGTCCACTCTCCCGCAGAGCTTGGTGTCATCTGTGAATAATCACATTTTGCCCTTAATGCCATCCCCAATGTCGTTGATGAAGACATTGAACAACACTGGCCCCAGCACCGAGCCCTAAGGGACCCCACTGGTTACCTCTCTGGTGCCAGATAACTCCCCCCAAAACCACCCCCTGGGTTCTGTCCCTCAGCCAGTTTTCCATGCATCTGTCCATCTTTTCCCCAATCCCAAGATCCAACAATTTCTTGATCAACCTTTTGTGGGGCAGAGTCACATATCAAAATGTGAGTTCATGATCCATCATGTTAAGAAAATAAATGGTAGCTAGTTACACATCTAAAGTGATTCTGTCTACTTAAAAAAATATATATAATGTGCACCACCGATGAGTGGAATCTGCTCAATGGTGAGATAAATTCACTAAAGTAATCCTCTATATGTCTAAAAAGTAATAAAGTGCTCAATCAGTATGTGAAATTCCTTGTAGTAACACTCACAAAGAGCAGTTTCAATTTGCTACAGATGATTCATTAAACAGCTTCAGATGATGTCCTCAATATCAAAAGAAATTTTTATATAAGATGAGTTTAATGAGCTATAATGCAGAAATTGTTTACTCAGACTGTCCTAATATATTTATAGCCACTAAGGTACTGTTCCTTTTCCTTTACATAGAAACACAGAAACATAGAAGTTGACAGCAGAAGGAGACCGCTAGGTCCATCTAGTCTGCCTATTTATTTTACACCTGTTTTGACACTCTAGTTGCCCTTTGTAGTCAGGGCTTCCTTGTGTCTATCCCATGCATTCTTGAATCCCCCCAAAGTGTTGACCCCCACAACCTCTTGGGGCAGGTTGATTACACAGGATAATCCCCCCAAAAACAATATGTGAAGACTGCTTAAGTTTACTTTTTCCAGTATTTAAATTCATCGCTGACTAAAAAATTATAGAGATGCTTTGTTAAGTTTAAAATGTAAGTAGATGCTTGTTGATGCAGTGTCATGGACGTCAAGGTGGGAAGCCATCTGGGGACCAGTGATAATCATAGAGTGTGGTTCAACATAAGAACAGCTGCAGAATCCAACCACACAATGGTGAGGGTCATGGTCTTAAGGGGGCGGATTTTACTAAGATGGGTGAATGCATCAGAAATGACCTGGCAGGAGGAGAGGACATGGGGGATGGAGGAAAAGAGGGTCAAAATTAAAGAGGGCATAGTGAAGGCAGCAAACTTCTGCATCAAGCCATTAAGCAAAAGTAAAAGAAAGAGGAGACTGCTAAGCTTCTCAAAAGAGGTAGCAGAAGAGGTAAAGGCTAAAAAAGTATCATTCAGAAGGTATACAGAGACCCAGAGGAAAGAGGATATGGAAATGTATCTGGGAAAACAGAGGGAGGCAGGCAAAGCAGTAAGGGGCACAAAGGCACAAACTGAGGAAAGAATAACTCAGGGAGTATCAAAAGGGGACAAGACATTTTTAAATATGTTAGCGAGAAAAGGAAGACAAAAGGATAGCTTGCATGATTGAAGAAGGAAGGGGGGACTATACAGAGGGGGATCAAGAAAAGGCAAACATCTTGAACAAATACTTCTGCTCAGTTTTCGCAGTAGAAGGGGAGGGGGAGGGGGAGGGACCTCAAAAAGGCACGAGGAGCACTGATGAGAGCAAAGTGGACACCAGTCTGTTTTCTGAAGGGAAAGTCCAGAAAGCACCAGCTAACCTGAAGGTAGTAGTAGTAGTAGTAGTGTTAGTAGTAGTAGTAGTAGTAGTAGTAGTAGTAGTAGTGTTAGTAGTAGTAGTAGTAGTGGTGGTGGAGGTAGTAGTAGATTTTATTTATTTAGGGTGCCCTTACATTAGGATTTCAAATACAGGAAAAAAAAACATGTATAAATAACAGAACAGGAACAGTAATGAAACATATATACAATACATATATATATATATATATATATATATATAAAATCTCAAATGCAATTAGAAATAACTGATCCCATCCACATTCTTAAACAACCACCTCAGAGCCCAAAAGCTTGAATAAACAGGAATGTTTTAAGTTGTCTTTTAGAAATTTCAACAGATTGTGCCTCTCAAAGGTATCCTGGCAAGGAATTCCATAACACCGGGGCAGCAACCTTGAATGCATGATCCCCAGAACTCTTTAACCTCACTCTGGGGATCTGCAAGAGAGCACCAGTAGCTGATCTGAGGGTACAAGACGGGATGTAGGGATGCAGGAGATCCTTTAGGTAGCCCGGACCTGAACTGTGAAGGGCCTTGTAGGTCAAAAGACCTACCTTGAAAGTGATGCGCCAGCACACCAGCAGCCAGTGCAGTTCACACAGCACGGGAGTAATGTGACTGAATCTGGAATGATCAGTCAACACCCATGCCGCTGCATTCTGCAACAGCTGCAGGCGCTGTAGCACACCACCTCCGACCCCGAGGTAGAGGGCATTACAGTAGTCAAGTCTTGAGGACACGAAAGCATGGACCAGTGTGGCTAGGTCTTTGGGTGGGACAAAGGTAAACAAAGCTATGGGACCAGATACGGCACATCCAAGGGTGCTGAGAGAATTCAGAGAGTTACTGGCTGCACTTCTGACAGATCTATTTAACAGACCACTAGAGACTGGCATGGTCCAGGGAGACTGGAGAAGGGCAGAGGTATTCCCACTTCACAACAGTGGTAGCAGGGAGGAGGTGGGAAACTATAGGCCTGTCAGCCTGACATCAGTGGTGGTTAAGTTAATGAAAACACTGCTAAAGGAAAGGATTGTGGAATATCTGGTTTCTAACAGATTACAGGATCCAAAGCAGCATGGTTTCACAGGGGGAAGGTCATGCCAAACAAATCTGATAGATTTCTTTGACTGAGTGACCAAGGCATTGGATCAGGGAGGGGTAGTGGATGTGGCCTACCTGGACTTCAGCAAGGCTTTCAACACCATTCCTCATAGGAGACTGGTGAACAAGTTGGGAAACTTGGGGGTTGGCACTAAGGTGGAAACTTGGGTAAAAACTGGTTAGGGGACAGGACACAGAGGGTAGTGGTAAACAGAGTTCACTCCAAGGAAAGGAGGGTGACCTGTGGGGTTCCTCAGGGATCAGCACTTGGATCAGTCCTCTTCAATGTCTTTATAAGTGACATAGCAGAGGAACTAAAAGGGAAGGTCTGCCTCTTTACAGATGACACCAACATCTGCAACAGATAGGACACTCTGGGGTGGGTGGAAAGGATGGCCTGGGATCTGAAATGACCAGAAGAGTGGTCAAGGGTATGGCAGCTAGGTTTTAAGGCAAAAAAGTGCAAAATAATGCACCTGGGCCATAGAAACCCAAGAGCGGAGTACAAAATGGGTGGAGTGATTCTGACAAAGATCAATCAGGAAAGACACCTAGGAATAATCATTTCAGAAGACCTAAAGATGGCCAGCCAGTGTGACAGGGCAGCTGGTAGGGCTAGTGGCATGCTGGGGTGCATAGGAAGGGGCATCACCAGCAAGAAAAGGGAGGTGGAGCTGCCCATATACAGATCGCTGGTAAGATAAGATCTCACCTTGAGTACTGTGTCCAGTTCTGGAGGCCACATCTCAGGAAGGACATAGAGTTGAAGGCAGTCCAGTTGAGGGCTACCAAGATGGTGCAGGGTCAACATCAAAAGCTCTACATGGAGAGGTTAAAAGAGCTAAATATGTACATCCTGGAGGAGAGGAGGGAGAGGTAGGATATAATAGAGACCTTTAAATACATCACATAGGTTAATAAGGTACAGGAGGGGATATTTCCGTGAGAAAAAGGTGCTCTAGAACAAGGGGGCTTGCTGTGAAGCTGGAGGAGGGTAAAGTCAGGAGGTATGTGAGGAAATATTTCTTCACAGAAAGGGCAGTAAATGCCTGGAACAGCCTTCCAGTGGAGGCAGTGGAGTCAAAAACAGTGGTGGGGCTCAAAAATGTCTGGGATAGGCACAAGTGAATCACAGAGGAAGAGAAATGAGGGGAAGAGATGGCATCATAGATCAACTAAAGGTCTGCAGCAAACAATTAAGGTTAATAAACAATGGGCAGACGAAGTAGGCTCGGTGGCCCTTATCTGCCATCACATTCTATATTTCAATGTTTCCAAAGTTGAAATCGATTACTTTCTGCTCCCTTGCCCCCACCTCCCTAGAGGGCATGTAAACTGGTCCCTGTGGCTCCCTCATCCACACACATGGCACCTTTTCAGATGAGTCTAATCTCGGGAAGGTTTAAGCTGCACATTACCATCACTCACTTCCTCACCTCAGTGCCCTCCCTAAGGGGGTGGAGGACACAATTGATATTATTACCCTGTAGGCCAGGACTGTTCCAATGTAATTTTATATGATGGTTGCATGATGAGGTGAATGCTATGCTAAATTGTTATTCCTGTGGATACTGCAGACTTTGAACATGTTGACTAAAGATATTTTCAAAAAAGAAAATCGATTACTGCTCCTTACCTGAGCAGTTTGTGCTGCAGCATGGCCTCCTCTGTCCTGCAATGAGGACAGCAATCATGCCACAGCTCAGAAGACCTATTTATACTCTGAGCAAGCCTGAAAGTGAGCAGCCTTGTGCATGTACCTGCTGTGACGTCAGAGGTGACATCAGATGTTGGGAGCACACATTCAGTTACAAGAGTGCTTGAGGGGTGCACCAGTTCCACATATAGTGGCACCTGGTGTCAGGCAAAAGAATAATCAGATGTTTAGACCAAAATAATGTGTCCAGGCACAAGTTTTTTTTAGGGGTTTACCATGATACATGGAAACTGCTGGATACTGGAAGAAGAATTGAATTCTACACCATTAAATAATTTCCTTTTAGATGTTTTAAAAAGAAAATATATATATTATATATATACTGCATACTGTATACTGACCAACCTAAATGCTATTGTCTAATCAATCAGTAGTCTGTTATACCCTACCCAGTCATGTTTACCCAGGCACACGCTGACAAAGCTCGAATCCCACCACCAGAACCTGGATAGTTGGAGAAACCGATGGGAGGAAATAAGTCAATGTACAATGTATTAATCATAATAATAAAATGGGTCGGGAGTTTTCTGGGTCCTGATTGGCTGACAGGTACCTTTTGCCATGTCCTTATCACCGCATAGTGTGGCAACCAGTACCTCATCAGCCACTCAGGACTTTTTATAACACAGATCATTGTGCCAACAGGTGGATTTCAGAAGTGGAGCTGGCTAGTTGAGCTGGAGAACACTCCTGCCCCTGACACATACACTGTGTCTTCTTGCATGTTACTAGACAGCCAAGTCCCCAGATCACTCTCTACAGAAAGATTTTAAAACTGAAGTCTGACCTGTGGTTAAAGCTGACTGCTATCAAGCCAGCGATGTGTGTGCTGGTAGGATGTGGTTTTCAAACCCTGCAGCTCATCTCCGGTCCCACTTCTGCTCCTCAGCATCTCTGATCCCCACTGCATTCCTCAGTATCTCTGGTCCCCAGTACATTTCTTGGGCCCCCCTAACCATCTGAATACTACCAGCTTCCTGTCTAAAACACATAATCACTACAGATGTCCTGCAACTCCTCCCTAATGGCTTCCCTTTAAAAGAGGTGCTCACTCGTCAAGATGGAAAGCCACTCGGCAGTACGGCAGCTGAAGAGGGACACGCGCACTCCCTATAAAACCACTCCTGTCACATTTAAGAACAGCCTCACAGATGTGGACAAAGCAAAAACACATACTGTGTGAGTGTGGGGGGGACCTAACCTGAGCAATATATATGTGTGTGTGCGTGTGGGGGGGGGGCAGCACTCTACTGGTGACCAAGTTTAATGTAGTATACAGTACTGTACATAAATAGGGGAACTATTTTTATGCTTTTAAAGTAGCTGCTTTAACTGTAAAACCTCTTTTTTTTTTTTTTAACAGTTAATTTGTTTCTCCCCTGTGCCGGTGGCCCACATTCAGGTGGGCACTCCAGCCCCATCCCCCGATGTCCACCGGTACCAGCTTCTGCCACCAGGGCTTGCCCCCCCCAGGTGGGGTCAGCGGGAGGAGCACTCACCCCCATCACATTCAGGATCCGGTTCTGCTGGTCTGACTGGCCGGGGCGGGCCCAGCGGATGCCCGCCGTCATCCAACTGCCGTCAGTTTCCTCCTTTTTCTCCCCACAGAGGGGGGGGTATGCTAGGACCCCAATGGCATGCTCCCACATGTGGCATGTCAAGGGTCTACCCTGCCTCTGCCCCTCCTTCTGGCAGCATCAGTGTGCCAGCCCCTAGCCTCCGCTAGGGACCAGACTAACAGCGACTGTTGTCCCCCCCCCCATAGGAGGAGAGCTGTCCTGGGGATGCTCGATCCTCCTTCTCCCTGACCACCCCGGTGACACATTCGTACCACGAACATAGGTCACCAGCGTAACAGGAGGTAAAACATGGATGTCTCAGCTCTCCACGCCACTTGGCCAGCCCAAAACCTCTTTTTTTAATTGTTACATGGGTGATCCTTCTTATAAGCAGAATAAGACATTTCGAGGTGTGGTTTATGGACTGATAAGAGCATGCCCCAGGTGCATAATGGTGCATGAGGCACTTGTACCAAGCGCATTTAGCACCTGGGGCATGCTCTTATCAGTCCATAAACCACACCTTGTCGTGTCTTATTCCTTACATAAATGTGAGGAGGGAGGAATTGTTTAAAAAGCAGCCAGAGGGGATTTATATCGGTATGAGAGGAAAACATAAAATAAATATGAATTACAACTCCAAATGCAGAAATCTAAACTGGCAAGATGCCAAATGGACCAAATTTATAGTAATGTGTGCCCAGTCTATAGAATCATTTAAACTATATCTTATGTCTGTTGATTTAAATCTATCTATGTAAAAGGCTTCTCTTAGAAGGAACTTTCTGTTATAATCACTGCCTCTTTCATCTTTTATGACCTTTTCTGTACCAAAAAATAATAAACCTGGAAGCTGGTGGTTCTCTTCCACAAAATATCTAGCCACTGGTATGTCAGATCCTTTCGTCTGATATAACTCTCATGTTCCCCTACCCTAATTTTCAATTGTTTGGCAGTTTTTCCTATATACAGTAGATGTTATTACATGGGCACTTAAGCCCATATATGACCCCTTCTGTTTGGCAGCTAATGAATTTCTTTATAACAATTTCCTCATTTCTGGACACATCCCTTATTTTTTTAATATGATATGTATTGTGACAGTGGGTACAGTACCAACAAGGATAATTTCCTGTAATGTCTAAATTATCTATGAAATTACCATACCTCTTTGATGGTATCTTATGTTCTATATGCATAAGTCTGTCCCCTAAGGACTTACATTTTTTAGGAACCACCATCGGGGGTTATCAAAAATCTTATTCCCTAATTCAGTAGCTTTCAAGATGTCCCAATGTTTAAGTACAATCGGGATAAAAAAAACATCACTATAAGTGGTACTAAACAAAATTCTACCTTTCGTAGTATTAGTCTCATTTCCCTGCTTCTGCTGTAACAACTGTTCTCTGGTTCTCTCTTGCTTCCTGTCCATAGAAGTCTGTATCACCTGTTTCTTATATCCTCTTTGTCTAAATCTTTTTGCCATGTCCTGTATTTTTTTTTTTTTAAGTTTTTTGTTGACCGGGTTAGCGCACTAGACAAATTTTCTGCCTATTCTGCCTATTTTCAGGCACAACCCGGGGGAGGGGGATACAGATGAATGCCAACTGACCTTGAACTAAATTAAGCTGTTGGTGGTATTGTTTTTTTTTTTTTTAGTGACTAGTATTGTGTAGCATAATCCTCCGATTTAGTACAAATTACGTTTAGCTCTAATAAACTGATCACATGGGATTGAGGAAATTAAATTTCTTGGATGAAAACTTGTAGCATGTAAAATTGAATTTCTATCAGTGGATTTTTGGTGCAACCTGGTACCAATTTTCCTATTATTTTACATTTTTTTCATTTCTACAATTGGATTTCTAAATTTGCTTCACAGTGGCATATACTGCACTTGGGAGAGATTGAGGAGGAGTTATTTGAGTCTGTAAAAAGACTTCCTGGTTGCTCACTGCAACACCAGAAAGGAATGTATGTGTGATTCACATGAGAAAACTCAGGAGCCTTAATTGGCTGAACTGTCATAGTTCAGTTGGTTAAGAGCTAAAGTACGGATTGCTGAGGTCCTGGGTTCAAAGATATCTACTTCATTCTGTCAATCACCCCCAGTTTACTACCACCCTATCTACCTCCATCCCAGCTACCTATGAAGCCCTTGTCACCTGCATTACCCTTCCTTTCTCAATCCCAATCTTTGTGGCTGGCATCTATTGCACCCAAGCATTCAACCCTCGGTCTCGACTGAACTTTTAGCCAATATCACCTCCCTCTCGCAATCTGGTGAACTTTTCATAATGGGTGACTCTAAATTGGTTGTCTTCCAAGTTAAACAAGCTATGCAATGACGTCGCTGCTCTAAACCTCACTCAACTTATACTTGAGTCCACACGCCCTAATCCCAAAACACAAAACCACACCCTGCTTGACTGGGTACTCACAACCCACCCACACCACGTCATTAAATCTGGTCTCCTCCCCGATGCCCTTAGTGACCACAACCCCATTTTCATTGTACTTAAGGTTCATCGCCCCAAACCTCCCCCTAAAATCATAGAGCTCCGGTCCTTTAAATCCTTAGACCTTACCCCAATCAGCTCTGCACT
Organism: Neoceratodus forsteri; assembly: GCA_016271365.2. Classification (NCBI taxonomy): domain Eukaryota; kingdom Metazoa; phylum Chordata; order Ceratodontiformes; family Ceratodontidae; genus Neoceratodus; species Neoceratodus forsteri. The sequence continues at coordinate 948,377,249 of CM057451.1, read as the reverse complement.
CATTTCCACCGACTGGGCCCGCCTCTCCACTGCCATTTCTGTCGACCAAGCACTTCACTATTTTAAGGATAAATTAATTGCCACCTGGAATGCCTTTGCTCCTTTTAGATGGACCAGAGCCCGTGGGCTTCACCTCCCCTGGATCACCCCCAAACTACTGGCCTGCTTCAGGGAGCATGATCAGGCCTGGAGAAAACACAAATCTACTAAACATCCAAATGACTATGCCAAGTACAGAATGCTATGCAATTCATGTACTAAAGCTACTAGACTGGCTAAGTCTGATTATTTCAACTCCTCATTCCTGACTAACACTAACTCTCCATCTTAAATTCTGGAGGGTAGTTCATGCCCTATTCTCCCCCCCCCCCAGTTCTCAAAATAAATATCTCCCTAGTTTCCAACCCTGGCTCCATGGCCAATGAATTGAATGCCTACGACACCTCGTGCGCCACGTCTCTTCTAAATTCCCTCTCCCCATTGCCACCTACTAACTTCAGCCCTTCGCCTCAGCCAGTGCCTACCCCTTCCCCATTTTCCTTTTCTACTATCTCCTCTGATGAAGCTCTTAATGCTCTCCTATCCCTCATCCCCTCTAAAGGCTCCTCACCAGATGAGCTCAATCCTAAACTTCTCTACCTTTCTGCTCCTGCAATTGCTTATCCTATCACCCTAATCCTTAACCTGTTCTTTATTTCTGCCCAAGTACCCTCATCCTGGAAACATGCTGTAGTCCTTCCTCTCCCCAAGGGTGGTGACACATCCACTCCTGGCAACTATCACCCCATTTTCCTCCTTCCTACCCTTGCCAAACTTCAAGAACACTTAGTTCTCTCTCAACTATCACCCTTCCTCTCTGATTCCTCCTTCTTCATCCCCTTCCAGTCTGGTTTTTGGAAGAACCACTCAACAACCACCTCCCTCCTCAGGCTTACTGACTCCATCCTTTCGGGGTTGGATGATGGCCTAATCACCTCGTCCATCTTTGTTGACCTAGCCAAAGCTTTTGACACTGTTTCCCATCCCCTGCTTCTTGATTCACTCTTCTCAGCTGGCCTTGCTCCATCAGCCACCAACTGGCTTAAATCCTACCTCATTGGCAGGACCCAGTTGGTGAGAATACTTAATTCCATCTCCCCTCCACTCCCCATCAACACTGGTGTCCTTCAGGGCTCAGTGTTTGGTCCCGTACTCTTCTCCATTTTCCTTAATGATCTTCCCACAGCCTACTCATCCTCTTCCATCCACATGTACACTGATGATACTGTTTTGTACATTTCCTGCAAAAACCTTGCTGCTGTGCAAACCAGCTTACAGCATAACTTCAGCCAAGTTCAACTCTGGTTTGCTTCTCACCAGCTTTTTCTAAACACCAAGAAGACAGTCTCAATGACCTTTGGCACCAGGCAGAGACTCTCTAGGCCTCCTGGCCCTACCCACCTTCCACACCCTTGATGGGACCATCTTGGAGGACACCTCCTCATTTATATATCTGGGAGTATGGCTGGACCAGCACCTCAACTTTTCTGTGCATATCAATGCTATCCTGAAGAAACTGTGCCCCAAACTTGGTGCTTTGTACAGGAATTGTAGTTGCATCCCGCTGACTGCGAGGTGCAAAATTGTCCAGAAGATGATACTCCCCGTCTTTGACTACTGTGATGTAGTCTATGGTGCTGCTCCCAAATATTCCCTGACCAAGTTGGACACTCTCTTTAACTCCTTCTGCTGCTTTGCTATTGACTCCCCTTCCTGCTCCCACCACTGTGAACTCAATCGCTCTCTAACCTTCCTTCCACTATCTCACAGATGCATCTCTCACTGTGCCAAACTAAACTCCAAACTCTGGTTCGGGAGGCTCCCCTTCTATCTCTCATCCTCTCTCTCCACTCCACCTCCCCCCACCCACTCTCTCAGATCAAATGACACCCGCACCTTGATGGTCCCTCGCCACTTCACCCTCATCAATCAGACTGGTTTTGCCCATCATTTCCCTAAAATCTGGAATTCCCTCCCCCCTGAAATACAACACTCTTCCTCCAACTACTCCCTTACCTCTGCCCTACACAAAGGAGCTGACTTTTATTTTTCCCAGGGGGTTGAACAAATAGCTGGGGGTCGGGGGGCCGCCAAGGCCCCCAGATGCTCTGGGGTTTTTGGTGCTCTGTGGTGCATTTTGAGAGCTTTCCCAAAGAGCTAGCACAGCATAACAAACACAATTTCAGTTCTAGCACATTACCCAAATTTGCCTGAATTTTTGGTTACTTGTCACCTTGATGACCTACTGCCTAGGAAGGGGTGGTGTCACCCACCTACCTTATCCCCTCCCCAGCTACTGGCATAGCCTCTGATGGTGTCACCAACCCACCCTGACCCCCTCCCCAGCTACTGGCACATCCTCTGGTGTTGTCATTCACCACCTTGAACCACTTTCCACCAGGTAAGTGACACCACCAGTGTCTGCAGCACTTTCTCCGGACTCCCCAACAAGTGCTGCAGACACTGGAAGTTGTTCCTGACCTGGTGATTTTTTTCTGCAGTCTAACCCCAAAATCTTTTCTTAATAAAATGAATTTGCCAAAAATACAGTCTGCTGTTTTATTAAAATGCCACCCACTTCCCACAGGCCAGGGATATCTCTTCCTGCCCTATCCATGGTCTGTGGAAAGTGGGTGGCATTTTAACAGAACACATGTAATGTGTACTGTCAAAAGCCCTCTGGCACACAGTAGGGGAGGGCAGAGGTTGCTATGCAGAAATACCTAAGCACACCTTGTCTGTTATCCACCACCCAGGTTAACAATGTGCTGAGAACCACCTGGCAGTGGCACCACAGCTTACACATCAGTCTCCACTGCAGACTGGTGCTGGAAGCATTGCTTCAATCATGGTAAGCCAACCACAAGCCAGATTTAACTCTTTGAACACCTACTAAAAGGCATGTATCTCATTTGTTGCCAAAGTCCCCCCCAACACACACACACACACACCATCACAGAACATACGTGGCCATGGGTCCTGTAACCCACTGCTTAAATGATACCTTTGCCATGACTATTTTGTGCCATGGACTCACTCACCCATACTCAGTATCAACCAAGATGTTGATTTTCCAACCTCCACTGCTTCCTGTCATGTCACCCCCAAAAAATGACAGTTAACAATGAGTTACTGACAGCTTCTGGACAAAGACATCATCATCAGTACCATCATCAGTACCATCATTTTATTGCACAACTAGTTTGTAGCCATGCCATCCAGTGTTAACTATACTCAGTCAGCTCATCAGAGAACAGCCCCCTGAAAATCTGATGGGCCCTATGCATAGGAGTAGTTGAAAATGAAATAGGGCAACAGACCCAGTCCTGGTGTACATATTTTTGTTGTAAGGTGGCAACACCACTGCTAACACATTTTTCCTCCTGTACTCCTTGCACAGTTACTTTTTTACTTGCCCAGTTGCCCTCCTTTCCCACCCAATACTCCCTGAGCTTCACTTCAGTTACAATACAGATTTTACAGTGTACATTTCCCTTTTCTGCTGCTACCTTCATGTTAAGATTATTCTCATTTGAACCACTGCCCCGACTCCAGTGGGACTGTACTGGTACCAGTATCTAAAAATAATTGGTTTGTACAGTGCTCCAGGAAACCACATTTATGAAAGGCGCTATATAAAACCAAGTTCTGTTCCATCATATTCTATCATACTTAGAGGTCATGCTTGACATCTAAGGGATGCTCAGAAATTGGATAAGGGTGAGTTCCCCCGAGGACTCAGCTGCATGGCACAGTGCTGAGCCTTATTTTCAATGAACAGCTTTGCTAGGACTCTACATTAACAATTATTCAGACTAACTCTTTCAAAATGCACAGCTTAAACTCTGGCACAGTCAGTCCTCTCCCACGTATTTCATCAGTGGTACTTACTGTCAAAACACAAAATTACTTAAGAACCATTTCGCTGTCAGTTCCTGCAACACCCTGCTCAGGAAGCTCCAGTTCTCCATCTGAGGGGTGGGGTGGCAGGTGAACAGCACAGTCAGTTCTGGCATTGACATAGACCTTTGTAGTAGTCACCCTTCTTGCTGCCAATCCCTCAATGTCCACAGCATTCTTTTGTGACAGCCCCATGCCAGCATCTCCTCTCTTCTACGGTCTATGGTACAAGGCTAATGTCATCACTTTCTTCACCTTTTGAGATCCTTCCTATGGAGCATAACAGCTCCTCTTTGCTCTCAGTGCCTAACAGGTTTGTGCAATATCACACTTAATGAATGTTGTGCTTCTTCAGCCTATGAGGGTCCTAGTGGTGACTCTTCAATCCTGATAAGACCCTCTGGTAGAGCACACTCACTCTTCTGGTCCCCCTCAGCCTTCTGATATCTGCCTCAACACATTACTGGGTGGGTACTGCTTAACTTTTACCCAGAGAAGATTTAAAGAAAGCTGTTTGTCTCTAATAATTGTTTGAGGCATGGCGCTCTTCAAGCTGCATCTGAATTATTGTCTACATTGCACTCAAGACATGGACGTTACCTTTCAGGCTTCTCCATCCCCTTTGTTGCAGGGTAGGCACAAAGCCAGCTCAATCGACCACAGGAAGAGACATTCTTGCCCAGCCTGCTGGTACCAGCTGATGCAATCTCAATCTCGAATCTTGTGCCTGGGCCATTAGGGCATAAGAAACAATGTGCAGGTATTGCACTCTTGCCCTAGGAGGAGAAAGCAGGTCTACCTGCTCCAACAGCACCTCCTACAGCATTTCCAGAGGTGGCACTGCTATTGTGTGTAACCACAGGATGGCTGCCACTCCAGCCCCAGAATGGTGTCATGAGTGGACCTCCACATTAGATGAAGGGAGGGACAGTACCAGTTGTCTTCTTGCCTCGGCATTATTTACACCAGTCTCCTGCCTGCCCATTTCAAAGCCATCAAACATCCTGGACCCCTCCTCTGCTAGATGTGTCCTCACCACAGTAGGATGGGTAAGCACACACATGGCAGAACAGGGTTTTGCTAGGGGGAGGGGCATGCCAGGGGGGTCAGGACAGGAGGCCAGGGAGGATCTGTATCAGAAGTATCAGGGCAAGCAGGTGCAACTGAGGGGAAGCTGGAGTGGATGTTCATAGGCAACTAGGAGCTGAGGTGATGCAGGAAGCGGTCTGGAGAGATAACAGAATGAAAAAAGGAGAGTCAGTTTTACGAACCTCTTCTTCAACACTGCTAATCGTTGATGTTTTAGCAGTATGTCACTGTCAGAGAGGGACCTTTTTTCACCTATCTTATGTCAGTGGAGGACATTAACAGTCAACTTGTTCTATCTAGATGGCCAGTCATACCCTACCCTTCCCCTCACCACCATCAAAAGGGATCCAGGGTTTATACAGATTGAGAAAGTGGTGCAAAACTACACAGTTTCTCACAAATAGACAAAGGGCAGTTAGAAGGGAAAGACACAAGACAAAACTGTGCAAGGGCATTCTGCTACAGGCTGGCACAGCAAAAAACAAGCCCTCCACCAAAGGCAACCTCAAAAAACTGGGGAAACATTAAAATAGAAGAGGTTGGTTGCAACTGCCGTCAAGCCAAAATAATGATTGTGTGTGTGAAATAAGCCTCTGCTAGCCCATTTTACACTGTTCAAACAAAACACAAGATTAAGGAAAATACCTTTTTCTCAATTTTGGACAATCTAAAAAATTCAGTATACCAACCAAACACATGTTCAAAGCACCTTTGTGGACATTTCATATATTTATAGTATATATAATATTAAAAATGTGTCAAATGTTATTCAAACTAGCACAACAGTCAGTACCAATAGAAAAAAAAAAGCATCCCTTGATCTGATTGGAACATCAAGCATTCAAATTATGCACTTGGTCACCGACTGAAAGAAACTGCAATCCCCCCACGCTGTGCTCCCCAAATGTCCCTTAGTCCAACAACTCCTAGTCCTAGAGTAACTGTAGGAACTCGGAGATCTGAGTCCAATTCGTCCTAACCCCTACCTTGTTGACTTCAGGTTTTTTGGCTGCATCCTGCGATCCAGGGCCTCTGAATTCGAGCCAAAGCTGGTTGCTCCCTTATCTCTGCTGCCGCTCGTATCACCATTCCATGCTGTGTGTGTGTTTGTTCCCCCCAACCCCCACACCCCATCCACCGAGCGAGCCCTGGGACTGGGACCGCCTCCTGCTTAGGGGATCTACGAGGATGTCCCGAGTCTCAACACCTGTCCCGACTAAGGCAAAGAAAGACGAGTCACAAAAGTGTCGGGGAGTGAACAGGGACCCCCTGACACCACTGACAATACAAAACGCGCACAGCACTAAGACTGATCTGTCAGAGCCTGAGCAAGAGTGGGGGAGGGAAAGTGACTGGTGACTGCAGACATCTGATGCAGCAGCAGTGTCACATCAAAATTGATTCCCGATGAAAATGGCAGAAACTGATTGGCTGGGCTGGTGACTGGCTGGTGAAGCAACAGAATGGCATCACTGTCGGCATTCCTGACTGTTCTGCCTCGGCCCTCAATATAACCCTAACTGCATCCTGGAACTGTGTGTAAATTCCGGGTGGGCAGAGCCCCCATCTAATATTCCTGGGGGGGCTTCAGCCCCTCAGCTCCCCCGTAGTCAGCGCCTGTGGCCCTACACAATTACCTTTCCCTCAACTGTTCCTGCCTTAACCCACCTTAATACCCATACTCAGTTTCTGCCTTCCTACCATGACCACCCCCGGCAACATCCTGAAGGGGGAAATCAGGAAATGGCTACCCCTTCTCCTCATATTCAGTTCTTGCCTCTCCCCCCCTCTCTTCTCCACCTGCCCTTCTGGGTCACCAGTGTGCACAACCTAACCCCATCCTTTTTAGTCCAACAGCACTTGCATACTACCTCGAGCCTGCTCCTGGTATACTCATGCACTATAAATGGTTCTATCGCATTATTACTGTTTTGTATGTTTATAAGTTCTTTTGTATAATTTTGGACATGTATTGTAATTTACCCAATGTTCCACTACTGTTTACTGTACAATACCTTGTGTTCCAACTGTTGCACAATCTTACAATGTTGTATTGTTTGTACTGCCCACATACTATTGTAACTGATCATCCTTCACAACCCTATGTAACCCCTCCCCCAGGTCACACCGTGAGATGAGCAACTTATTGTTCAGTGTGCCCTCCTGGTGAAACATTTCAGTAAATAAAATAAAAAGATAGCATTCAGAAGGTATCCAGAGCCACAGAGGGAGGAGGATAGGGAGGTGTATCAGGCGAAACTAAGGGAAGCAGAGAAAGCAGTAAGGAGATCAAAAGTGCAAACTGAAAAGAGAATAGCCCAGGAGGTAACAAAAGGGGGACAAGACATTTTTAGGTATGTAAGTGAAAAGTGGAAGACCGGAGGTGGGATAGTAAGGTTAAAAAAAGAAGGTGGGGCTGTGCAGAGGGGGACCAGGAAAAGGCAGACATCCTAAACAAATACTTTTGTTCAGTGTTCACAGAGGAAGAAGAAGGAGAGCGGCCAGAAAACAGTAACAAAAGCTTTGAAGGGAGGAATACAGATACTAGTCCCTTTTTGGAGGTGAGAGTCCTGAAGGGACTTGCTAATCTGAAGGTGGACAAAGCTATGGGGCCAGATAGGGTACATCCAAGGGTGTTGAGGGAATGCAGGGAAATACTGGTTGTACATCTGACAGTTCTATTTAACAGCTCACTGGAAACAGGAGGGTGGATGTAGTCCCACTATGCAAAAGTGGTAGCAGGGAGGAGGCTAAAAATTATAGGCTAATAAACTTGACATCAGTGGTGGGAAAGTTAATGTAATCACTGCTGAAGGAAAGGATTGTGGAATATCTTGAATCCAGTGGGTTACAAGACCCGAGACAGTATGCTTTCATGGGGGGAGGTCATGTCTAATGAATCTGATAGATTTCTTTGACTGTGTGACCAAGGAACTAGATCAGGGTGGAGCAGTGGACATGCCCTACCTATATTTCAATAAGGCATTCAACGCCATTCCACATAAGAGACTAGTAAGCAAGCTGGGTAGCTTAGGAGTGGGTCCAAAGATGGTAAACTGGATAAGAAATTGGTTAGGAGATAGGCAACAGAGATTAGTGGTAAATGGAGTTCACTCCAGGGAAGGGAGGGTGACCAGTTGGGTGCCTTTGGGATCCGTGCTGGGACCAGTCACCTTTAATTTCTTTATAAGTGACATTGCAGAGAAGCTAGAAGGGAAGGTCTGCCTCTTTTTGGATGACACCAAAATCTGCAATAGGGTGGACACTCCGGGGAAGGGGGGTGGAAAGGATGAGCAAAGACCTGAGAAAACTAGAGGAGTAGTCAAGGGTATGGTAGTTGGGTTTCAATGCGTAAAAGTACAAAATAATGTCCTTTGGGCACAGGAACCCAGGGGTGGAGTACAAAATGGGCAGAGTGGTACTGATGAACACCAAGCAGGAAAGAGACCTGAGGGTAATCATATTGGATGACCTAAAGGTGGCCAGGCAGTGTGAGAAGGGAAGAGAGAGGGTGAGTGGAATGCTGGGGTGCATAGGGAGGGATATCACCAGCAGAAGGAGAAAGGTGGTGTTGCCTCTGTATAGATCACTGGTAAGACCCCACCGTGAGTACTGTGTCCAGTTCTGGAGACCACGGCTCAATTTTCAAAGGTTGGCACAGGGTTTACGTCAAGCCCTGTGTCAATCCCATTCTTTGGCACAGCTGCACCAAACTCCTTTGATGCAACTGCAGCCCATTTTAGTACATCAGGTGCAGTTGCAACAGTTGCCATGATTTACAGTGGCTTGTGCCAAATATTTGGCTCAAGCTCCGTAAAATGGTCCCCTAAATGGCACAAGTTAGACCAGGGAAAACCTAGTCTAACTTGCAGCATTTGGCTCTCGGGATCAAAAATCCCAGTCACTAGCCAGGTGAATGCTGCAAGCCCAGTGCGGCAAATGATTGGCGCATCAGGGACTTGCAGCATTCACAGGACTTTGAAAACTGAGCCCCACATCTCTGAATGGACATAGAAGCCCTGTACACTAGACCTGTTAAAACATTTTAAGGAACTTAAAACATTTTAACGTGACTAAACACAGTTTGCATCCACACTAAACACGGTTAGAAACCGTGTTTAAACCCTGCAAGGGAACTAGTCTTAAAACCGGTTTCAAATACGGTTTCAAACCTAGCATGGTTTGTCTCACAGTGTGGATGGGAGATTGAATCATGTTTTCATTTAAACAGTTCTGATCCATGCTATAGACCATGTTGGGTTAAATAGTTACAGGGATGCAGTGTGGATGTGGCATGACCGTGTTTAAACGTGGTTATGGAGAAAACCTTGCAAGTGTGGATGGACTTCTGTGGTGAGTTTAAAACTGTTGTTCAAAACAGTTTTAAAAACGGACCGCTAGTGTGCACGTTGCCATTGTGGAGACGTTCCAGGAGAAGGCAACTAAAATGGTGCAGAGTCTGCATTAAAAGCCCTATGGGGAAAGTCTAAAGGACCTCAATATGTACACCCTGGAACAGAGGAGTGAGGGGGATATGATAGAGACCTTTAAATACCTCATGGGGGTAAATAAGGTACAGGAAGGATGTATTTTTCAGAAGAAAAGGTGCTCAAGAACAAGGGTACATGCTATAAATCTGGAGGGGGTAGATTCAGGAGAGATGTGAGGAAGTACTTTTTTTTTATTATTATTTATTGTCCTCGACTGGGGGGAGGTTGTACCTTTGATTCCTCTCCCCCATCTAGCCACCAACCTGGCTGCAGCCCTGGTCACGGACAGAGCTTCTGACCTCCCCATCACTACCCCCTTGGTCGCTTCACAGCGAGTACTTACACCACCACCACTGAGACCAGGCCAATGGACCCAGGAGAGAGCTAACTTGCACACAACCACAGCGGCACCATTGAGCAGCCTTCATGCTGCCAAGAGATTTTCTTGTGTGGATCCCCCTGCAGGAATGGGTGTGCAGTGACGCCAGTGGGAGGAGCATGCACACTTCCACACGTGCTCTTCCTGGTGTCTGCTCCCTCCCACCCCTGCTTCTGTAGCTTCAGCAGCACTGCCCCTCAGTATCCACCAGGGGACAGCTACATGCTGACTGCTGAAGTCCCCCCTCCCCAGAGAAGGAGAGCAGTCCTTCAGATGCTTGATCCTTCTCCAACCCTGCCAACCCCGGGTGGACCATACTTATTCCAGAACATGGGTCGCCAGTGTAGCACGAGGTAAGGCATCCAGTGCCTCAGCCCTCAGTGCCACCAGGCCGGCAAGGAAGTACTTATTCACAGGAAGAGTGATAGATTCCTGGAACAGCCTTCCAGCAGAGGTAGTGGTGGCAGAAACAGTGGTGGGGTTGAAGAATGCATGGAATAAGCACATAGAATCATAGTGGAAAGGAAGGGGGAGGGAGAAAGAGCTGTAGTTTGGGCATGGTCTGTGGTAATGGTGTAGGTAGGGAGAAATAGGCAGACAGGATGAGCCAAGAGGTCCTCATCTGCCTTCAAATTCTATGCTTCTGTGTCAATGAATCGACCCATTAACAAATAAATACATTTAAAAAAATTCCAGACTCTCCCTCAGCTATAAATAAACTACAAGATAGATTGATCCAGTTTTTTGTGTGCAGATGTATTAATAATAAAAACTAAATGGCTCTGAATTACAAATTTCTGAAATGTTTTTTTTTTGAATTGCATTTGGTGGATGCCAACTGCATTTTGGTAGTAGTGACTGGAGTCCCTCTTTACTCCCTGTCAGTAATGATAACTTGGCATTGTGACTTCTGCAGTCTGCTACTGGCTGTTACAGCAAAGCAGTGCCACTCTTGTTGTCATCCAGAACACAAAACCAGTGGCAGACTTTTAATGCTCTTTTGGGGTGGTCAATGTTACGAGGGCTAAGTAAGTAATAATACCTGACAGGGTGGGTGTTATTGGGCTATAATGGACCACCCAGGGGCATAATGAGACCCGACACCACAGGCGGAGGGTCTTATAGCCCCTGGAAGGTCCGTTATAGCCCATAACACCCACCCTGAAGGGTATTAGTACACTTAGAAAATGGGCACTATAAAAAATAAATAGGTTAATACAAAACTTTTTAATGAAAAATGACTTTAAAATAAGTATTGTGATAAAATAGTTCTTTCATCTGCTTTCAGTACAGTTAGTGTTTTTGTATTCCCCTCTTCCACTACCATCCTCATGTGACATTTTCTCCCCCCTAACTTCTCAATGTTGGTTTATGTTAGAAATACATTTCTTGTGTGCCCTGCGTTTTAACACTGCGACTTCCCTTATGTCTATCCCATGTATTTTTACATCCTGTGATTGTTTCTGCCCCCCACCACTTCCTCTAGCAGGGTGTTCCACTTATCCACCACCCATTCTGTGAAGAAATTCTTCCTCACATTTCCTCTGAATCACCCTTCCTCCAACTTTATCCCATACCCTCTAGTCCTAGAACATCTTTTTCGCTGGAAAATAATGTATTCCTGCACCCTGATCCTCCCTGTAAGGTACTTGTATGTCTCTATCATATCCCCTCTCTCCCTCCTCTCCTCCAGGGAGTACATATTCAAGTCTTTCAACCTGTCCTCATAGGACCTGTGATGCAAACCCAGTACCATCTTTGTTGCCCTCCTCTGAACCTCCTCTACCCTGTCTATGTCCTTATGTAGATAAGGTCTCCAGAACTGCACATTGTACTCCAGGTGGGGCCTCACTAGTGTCTTGTACAGTGGAATTATGACCCCCCTTTTCCTGCTGGTGATGCCCCTGCCTATGCATTCCAGCATCCTATTTGCTTTACCTGCTGCCTTGCCACACTGTTTCCCTACCTTGAGGTCATCAGAGATGATAACCCCAAGGTCCCTTTCCTGCTTGGTGAATGCTATAGCCTCACCCCTAAACTGATATGTTGTTTCAGGATTTTTGTGCCCCATCTGCATTATCTTGCACTTCTTTGCATTGAATTTCAACTGCCAAACCCTTGACCATTCTTCAAGCTTCTGCAGGTCCCTTCTCATTCTGTCTATATCCACTTGCATGTCCACGCTGTTACAGAGTTTCATGTCATCAGCGAACAGAGAAATTCTGCCTTCTAGGTCCTGTGCAATGTCACTGATAAAGACGTTAAATAGGACTGGTCCCAGCACTGATCCCTGTGGTATTCCACTGGCCACTATTCCCTCATGGAGTGACAGCCATTTACAACCACCCTCTGTGTCCTGCCACCCAGACAGTTACCTACCCACTGCACTACTGTTAAGCCCACTCCCATATTCCCTAGTTTGTTTACTAGCCTTCTATTTGGTACAGTGTCAAAGGCCTTGCTGAAGTCCAGATAGGCCACATCCACTGCCCTCCCCTGATCCACCTCCCTTGTCACCCAGTCAAAAAATTCAATGAGGTTGGTATGGCATGACCTCCCCCCAGTGAAACCATGCTGCTTTGGGTCCTGTAGTCCATTGGCAATCAAATGTTCCACCAAATTCTCCTTCAGTAGTGCTTCCATGATCTTCCCCACTGTCAAGGTCAGGCTGGCTGGTCTGTAGTTCCCTGCGTCCTCTTTGTTCCTTCTTTTGTATAAGGGGACTACATGTGCTGTCCTCCAGTCTTTGCGTACCTCCCCTGTTTCCAGTGATTGGCTAAACAGGATTGTCAGAGGTTCTGCCAAAACCTCTCTTAGTTCCTTTAGGACCCTGGGGTGCACCCCATCTGGCCCCATTGCTTTATCAACTCTTATTCCTTCCAGTACCTTTAGGACCCTTCCCCGTGTAAAGGGACTTGTGTCCATTTCTGCGCCATTCCCATCCCTTGTACTCCTTTCCGGCCCATTATCCTCCTCTTCCTCAGTAAAGACCAAGCAGAAATGCCTGTTCAGTATGTCTCCTTTACTGTTGTCATCCTCCAGGCAGCCCCCAACCTCCCCCTTCAGTCTCATTATCCCTCCCTTTGCCTTTTTTTTTAACTTATGTACCTGTACAAGGTTTTGTCCCCTCTACCCACTGATTCTGAGATGTGCTCTTCTGTCTGAGCATTGGCTTCCTTTACTGACCTCCTTGCCTCCCTTTGTTTCTCCTGGTACTTCTCCCTATCCCCTTCTGCCTGCTTCTTTTCGTATTGCCTGAATGCAATCTTTTTGGCTTTCACTTTCTCCGCTACCTCCTTGGAAAACCATAATGGCCTCCTCTTCCTTTTCCCCTTGCTAACCTGCCTAATGCATAATTCTGTTGCTCTTGTAATCCCATTTTAAATATTGCCCACTGTTCCTCAACCCCTGATTCCTGCCCTCATTCCCATTAATGCCTCTTTCAAGCATCTCTCCATTTTTCCAAAGTCTGCCCCCCTAAAATCCAGGATATGTGTTTTTGAACGGTTTGCTTCTGCTCCTTCTGTGATTTCAAACCACAGTGACCAGTGGTCACTGTTCCCCAGGTGCTCCCCCACTGTTATCCCATCACACTGTCCCCATTTGTGAGAATGGGGTCCATTATTGCCTTCTGCCAAGTCGGTTCCATGACCAGTTGCTTGAGGAAGGCACCTTGAAGGGAGTCCAGGATAAATCTGCTCCTGGTTGATGCTACTGCTGGAAGGCTCCAGTCCACGTCTGGAATATTGAAGTCTCCAGCCAGCACCACCTCACCGTTGTCTGCCATGCTTTGGATGGCTAGCATCAGCTCCTTATCTGTTTCTTCCTCATGGGCTGGTGGTCTGTAGACCACCCCTGTGCAGATGGCTAACCCCATTTTCCTTTCCAGCTTAACCCACAGTATCTCTCCTCCATTTTGTTCCTCCTGGATCTCTGTGGCCTTTATGCCATCTTTCACATAAAGTGCCACTCCTCCTCCCTTTCTGCCTGCCCTGTCTCTTCCGAATATGTTGTAGCCGGGTATGGCCATCTCCCAGTCGTGGTTATAATTACACCAGGTATTTGTGATGGCCACAATGTCCAGGTCCAACTGCACCATGACAGCCTCCAGATCCTCCATCTTGTTGCTAAGGCTTCTGGCATTGGCACACATGGCTTTCCATGATTTGAACTTCCTGGACTGTTTAGCTGTTCTACTCCAGCCCCCTCCCTGGTTGTCCTTTATCCCTGGTTCTCCCTGCTGTCTGTCCTTCTGTTGTATTTTTCCCCCTTTCTGCCTATCCACCTCTTGGGGCGGGCAGATGTTCTGCTGGGAGAATTGCAACAGGGGCAAAAGGGGGAAATAATGTGCAGGAAGAAGAAGAGAAGCCAGAAATGAGAGGAGGAGATGAATGGAAGCAAGCAGGGAGTAAGAGTGGTGGAATCTTAGTGCTGGGGGACTCAATACTAAGAGGAGTCAGGTGGGGTAGCAAGGAGGAGAGGCATAGTCGCATTTGGGTGGAAGCCATGCCAGAAATGACAGTGGAAAGGGTGGGACAATCTGTTCTGAAATGTGCTAGAAGGGGTAGGGACTAGCCTCATTTAATTATACATCTTGGGACAAATGACCTGGCTGACAAGACAGTATATATAGTCCAGAGGAGGTTTGAGGAACTAGGGCAATTATGTGAGGGGGCAGGAAGATCAGTAACTTTTTTGAAGATACTTCCAGAGCCCAAGGCAAGCACAACAAGAAAGCTGAGAATAGAGAAATTTAACAGATGGCTAAGAACCTGGTGTTCTGCTAAAGGGTATGGGCTGTTGTGGGGGTGGGGAGGGACCTGGGAGGACAGTAGTCTCTATGCCAAGGACAGACTACACTTGAGTGAGGAGGGAAAGAAAGTGTTGAAACAGAAGATGGAGGAGTACATAGAGGAAGTAGGGAATTCAAACTAGGAGCGGGGGTGGCAATTGGGCAAGAGACATGCAGAGACCACAGGTTGGGAAACCATATGAGCTTACCCCCCATAACAGTGACAAAGGACAAATGGCAAGTACTATTGGTGATGCTAGTAAAGGAGGGCAGGATGGGAGGGGGGAGAAAGGGTAGAAGGTGGTTACCCTTAATGCTAGGAGCCTTGGGAGGAAAACTGCAGAGTTACAGGTGCTCATGGCAGAGGGAGAGGTGGACATTGCAGCCATCACAGAAACATGGGCCGCCCAATACAATGACTGGGACCTGTCTGTACCATGGTACAGGTTATTTTGTAGGGACAGGGTGATAGGGAAAGGAGGGGGTGTGGCACTGTTTGTGAAGGAAGGACTGAAGTGTGTAAGGGAGGAAGGGGAGGAGGGTAGTATGGAGTCAATTTGGATGCAAATCCAGGATTCCAAGAATAGGATTCTTAGAATGGGAGTGGTATACAGGCCACCATCTCAGACGGAGGAGTTAGACAGTGAACTAGCGGGACAGATCAGGAGAACCTGCAAGAAGGGTAGTGTGGTGATTGTGGGGGACTTCAACATGCCAGGAGTGGACTGGAGTACCCCAACAACCAGGAACAGAAGGGAGCAGGTACTGCTGGATGCCTTCCAGGACAGCTTCCTGCTGCAAATGGTCAGTGAACCAACCAGGTTAGGGAATACCCTTGACCTTGTGCTGGCAAATGGGGACTTTGTGAGAGAACTTACAGTGGAGGAACTGCTGTCAGGGAGTGACCACCACTCAGTATGGCTCCCATGGGAGGAGAAATGACAGAAACGGGGGGGGGGGTGGCAGATGGAGAAATCATGGAGGGCAGAATTCGGGAGGGTTTGAAGGCACTGAGGGTGGATAAGGTGCCAGACTCAGATGGCATCCACCCCAGGGTACTGAAGGAGCTGGCAGAGGTCCTTGCGGGACCTTTGGCAGACCTATTTAATGCCTCATTACATTCCGGGGGTGTACCTCAGGACTGGAGGATGGCTCATGTGGTGCCCCTCCACAAGAGTGGCCCCAAAGGATGAACCGGGAAACTACAGACCAGTGAGTCTCACATCCATCATAGGTAAGTTAATGGAGACTATCCTGAAGGAAAGGCGGGTGGCCCTCCTAGAGGCCAAAGGACTACAGGACAGCAGACAGCATGGCTTCATATGGGGCAGATCCTGCCAAACCAACCTGGTGGAGTTCTATGACTGGGTAACTAGGCAACTGGACAGGGGCCATGCAGTGGATGTCCTGTATCTGGACTTCAGTAAGGCATTCGACTCGGTGCCTCATGGAAGGCTGGGAAGTAAGTTAGTAGGCACAGGGGCAGGTGCAAAGCTGGTGAGATGGGTAGGGAACTGGCTTCAGGGAAGGCAACAGAGGGTGGTGGTGGGTGGGGAGCTCACACCCAAGGGTAGTGACGAAAGGTGTTCCACAGGGCTCGGTGTTGGGACCAGTGTTGTTTGGGATATTCATTGCAGACATATCATTGGACATCAAGAGCAAGATTAGTCTGTTTGGTGATGATACCAAGGTAGGAGCAGTGGTGGATGACCTAGGGGGATGGCAGGGGTTGCAGGATGATCTGGCAAAGCTTGAAACTGGTCAGACACCTGGCAACTGGGGTTTAATGCCAAAAAGTGCAAGGTGCTGCATCTTGGGATGAAGAACCCAAGGAGGAGTTACCAGCTGGGGGGAGTGCAGCTAGCCCAGACAGAGGAGGAGAAGGATCTGGGGGTGCTCATTACAGGGTCAGTGAACAACTCGACACAATGTAGGGAGGCAGCTGCAAAGGCCAACAAAATGCTGGGTTGTATTATAAGGGGCATCTCCTCGAGGAGGGAGGAGGTGATTCTGCCACTGTATAGGTCATTAGTTAGACCGCACCTGGAGTACTGCATGCAGTACTGGTACCCATATCTGAAGAGGGACATTAAGTTACTGAAGGGGGTGCAGCGCAGGGCGACAAAGATGATCAAGGGGCCGGGGGACTTATCATACAAGAGGAGGCTGAGGTAGTTGAACATGTACTCACAGGAGGAGAGGAGGGATGGGGGGACATGTTTAAAATCTTGAAGTACATGAAAGGAATAAACAAGACAGGTACAGAGGGGCTATTCAAAGTAAAGGAGGGGAGGGACACCAGGGGCCATGATATGAGACTGGAGGGAGGAAGGTTCAGGAGGGAGATGAGGAGAAACTTTTTTACAGAGAGGGTGGTGGCTGGGTGGAATGCGTTTCCTGCAGAAGTGATATCCAGTAGAACAGTGGACTGCTTCAAAAGGGGATGGGACAGGACAAGGGGGAGGGTCAATGAAGGGGAAGGGTGGAAGGGAGAATGCAGAATAAGGGGTGCTAGCTGCACATTCGAGCAGACTTGATAGACCTCTAGGCCTTTATCTACTGGCAAATTTCATATGTTCATACGTTCATAGAGATATCCACTCCTCCTTTCCACTGGCTCCACTGCTAGCTGTGGAGGGTGGGCAATTAGGTACCCTCCTTGCTGGCCTGCCACCCCTCCCCCCCCCCCGGCTAGTTTAAATGCTTGTCCATGTAGCATTTAAAGTTATCATTGAGTGCTTGGATTCCCCTCCAAGATGGATGCAGGCCGTCAGGCTTGAACAAGCCTCCATCCCTCCAGGTTGGTCCCCAGTCACCAATTAATCCAAACCCTTCCTCACAGCACCAGTTCTTCAACCATGAGTTAAAGTTCCTGGTATGTGCACCCCTATGTTCTCCCATGCCTCTCACAGGTAGTACTTCCCAGAAGGTGACAGAAGCAGATACTTGCTTGAGACCCCTTAATGTATTATTATATCAATGTAGTTGACTTTTTTCTTTTTAAAATAAGTTCCTAGCCCTAATGGTTCCAGAGTTACACCAATTTAAAGAAATTATCTTTCAGAAGGTCTAACGTTTAAAAAGTGGGCTAGAAATTGAATTTATTTTAATGAAAGCTTGGAGTCAGATCAATATGAATAGATCATAATGACACAGCTTTCATGTGTCAGCATATGCCTGCAACTGCAATCAACACCTCTGGTATCTTGTTCCCTCATTAGTCTCCAATTCAGCTACTCTCACACTCTGTCCTGAATCAAATACAGGGTAACCCAACTATCTAGTATTTCCCAAGTCCTACACTGCCATTGAGGGCTACCTCGTACAGCTGGAAATGTAGAAACATAGACAACGACAGCATAAAAAGACCAACAGTGCATCCAGCTTGTTTGAGTTCCTTATTTAGCCCTGGGACCTATTGTTCCTGCTAGGTCCTAGCCCTCCCCATCCTTACCCCCCACACATTTTCTACCCTGATTCTACCATCCAAGCAACCACTATACCCTTCAGCCTGTCTCAACCATGCTTGAAGCAATTAACGGTTTTCACACACACCACCTTGGCTGGTAGACTGTTCCATGGCTCCACCACCTTCTCTGTAAAATAATATTTCCTCACATCCCTCTTGAACCTCCATCCAGTCAGTTTCCACTCATGTCCTAAATGACCGCGAGCCAGTATTCAAGTTGAAAAGCTCCTCACAGTTCACCTTGTTAATTCCTTTTAGAAGCTTGAAGGTCTCTATCATATCCACCTCTTCCTTCCGGCCTGCAGAGAGTACACATTCAGTGCCTTGAGGCGTTTCTCATAAGACCTGCCCTGCTGGCCCTGAATCATCTCAGTAACTCTATGCTGCACCATCTCCAGCCTGTTCTTATTTTTCCTGAGGTGAGAGGCCTTGTTGCAATGGCTTGATTGTTTGCGGGTGTCACTGATGATAACTCTTTAAGTGCCATTCCTCACCCATAGTGCTGAGTCTTAACCACCCACCCCCATTACAGTACTCATTCCTGGGGTTCTTGCTCCCTATGTGCATCACCTTGCTCTTTTTGGCATTAAATTTCAACTGCCAAATCTTAGACCACATCTCTAGCCTTTAAAGGTTGCTTTGCATTTCTCTGATTCCTTCATCGTTATTCACCCTTCCACAGATCTTAGTGTCATCTACAAAGAGACACAACCTACCACAGATTCCCTCACCAAATGTCACTGATATACATGTTGAAGAGGACTGCTCCCAGGACAGATCCCTGTGGAACCCCGCTCATGACCTCCCTCTCTTTTGATTTAACCCCATTGACCACAAACTTCTGCTGCCTCCCCTTCAGCCATTTACCTACCCAGTTCACTATGACCTTAGCTGCACCCAGATCCTCCATCTTCTTTAGCATTCATCTGTGAGGCACTGAGTTGAATGCCTTGCTAAAGTCGAAGTAAGAAAATCCACAGCATGGCCTCTATCTAGTTTCCTTTTACCCAGTCAAAGAAAACTATCAGGTTAGTCTGACAAGCTCTCCCTGTGATGAACCAGGCTGTTTACTATCCTGGAAACCACTGTTATCCAAGTATTCCATGAGGTCTTTTTTAACCAGTGACTCCATCACCTTCCCCACAATAGAGGTAAGACTGACAGGGCTGTAGTTCCCTGCTAGTTCTTTGTCCCCCTACTCTGATGGAGCAGAACTATGTCCACCACCCTCCAGTTCTTTGGAACAAACCCCCGTCCTTAGTGAGTTGTTGAATAGACCTACCAGAGGTTAAGCCAGTTCCACTGCCAATTCCCTGAGTATCTTCAGATGTAAATTATCTGGTCCTGGGGCCTTATCTAACATTAGGGTTGCCAGCCCCTTCAGGAACCTTTCATGCATAAATATTGGCTGACTCATCTCCAAGACCCCCCCTTGGTAGCTGTTTTGATGCCACTCTTTGGCAAGGGCCCACTGTCCTCCCTGGTGAAAATTAGCAGAGGTACTCATTGAGGATGATGGCCTTTTGCCCATTCTTTTCTATCACCCTACCCACCTCAGCTAGCCTTATGATTTCCCCTCCTTTCTTCCTTTTTCCCCTAATATATCTAAAAAAAATGTTTTCCTCCAATCTTGACCCCCTCTGCAATATGCAGTTCTGTGTCTGCTTTTGCCTCCCTAACAGCCCTTTTTGCCTCCTTATTTATCAATAAATATTCACCCCAATCTTCCTCCACCTGTTTTTCTTTATATTTGTAGAGGCCTTTTCCTTGGCCCTCACTGCTTCCTTGACCCTTTCCAAAAATCATAACTGTCTCTTGAACCTGTTCTTTTTGGTTACCGTTCTCATGTAAACCTTACATGCCTCGAGAATGGCCCTCTTAATTGCCCCCCTTTCTCTTTCACCCTACCTATGTTATCCACAGCCTACTGAAGTCCACCCTTCTAAACTCCAGGACTTCTGCACTTGATTACAGTTTATTGGACCCAAGAATGAGGTTGAACCAAACAGAGTTATGGTTGCTGTTCTGAAGTGGTTCCCCTACTACCACAGCTCCTACCACCTCTGAGCTGGTGAGCATTACATCAAGAATTGCGGTCTGCCTGGTGAGTTCCTTAACTAGTTGTACCAGCAGACAGTTTTGGATCGCGACCAACTAAGTCTGATGTCTGGAACTCCTGGCCACTGGAACATCCCAGTCGATGTCTGGCAGGTTCAGGTCAACCACCACCACTACCCTTTTCGATCCCTTTTTTAAGTTCTTCCCTGAGCTCTCTGTACCTTTCCTCCCCTTGTCCCAGAGGTCTATAGATAACTCCCAAGTGCAGTGTCTTGCTTGTGGCTGCCGTGAGTTGTACCCACAGTGACTCTGTCCCCACATTACTACCCCGATGCACCCACTTCCACCACTTTGATGCCCTCCTTGACAAAAAGGGATCCTCCTCCTCTGCCTGTTCCTCTATCCTTTCTGAACACTGAGTACCCAGGGACCATCAACCACCAGTCGTTATTTTCTGAAGCCCACGTTTCTGTGATTGCCACAAGGTCCACTCCACTGTCTGCCATCAGTACCAGGAACTTACTGATTTTGTTACCCAGGCTCCTGGCATTAAGACATACCCCCTTCCATCTGTCTTCTGATCCTACTTTGTTACTACCCTGTGATTCTGTTGTCCTTTCAGCACCTTGTTTTTCTTGATGTTTGCACCCTTTGTGTTGCCTCTCACTAATGTTCCTTCACTGGTAAGGGTGACAGCTCTCTTCATACACCTTGTACCATTATAAGCCCCCAGATGGTGGGGGAGTACTAGCTAGGATCCCCTTCCTCTCACCTGCACCATGGTTCTCATAAACCCTGTCTCTCATGCAGTCACTTAAACATCTGCTATAGATATCAAACTTTTTCCCCAGTGGGCAGACCCCTCTCTCTTCAGATGAAGTCCATTACCCTTGAAAAGTCTCTTGTTCCAGAAATCCCCCACAAAGTGGTACCCATTTTCATGATACCATCCCTTAAGCCATCCATTAAACCCCTCTACTACCTCACTCCTTATTCTATCCAGCTTCCCCACACTGCCCCACACAGTGAAGACTTCAGAAAAGACCAGGAAGGCTGAGTGTGCTGCCAGTCTGTCCCCCAGTCTACAGAAGTTTTGTTTCATCATCTCCACCAAATGGTTCACCAGATCATTGGCATCCAGGTGTACCAGCATCCCCAGCTCCCCCTGTTTCCTCTCCACCATCCTCTCTATCCTGTCTAAATCCCAGATGGCCAATGCCCCTGGAAGAGATTGGACCAGCTTCTTCCCATCCAACTCCCCTTCCACTATCCTCGCCCCCCAAATTATTGAGTCACTGACCACTAAAACTCTCCTGGTAGGCTTGCCTCCCTTGGGCACCATCACATTGTCCTGCCCTTCCCCCTGAGTGACTCAGAGTCCCTCCCCAGTGGAGTCAGGTGCCTAAACCTCCTCCAGGGGTGTGATGTGATTTGCTATCTGGATGGCGAGGGGCTAGACAACCTCCTTATGGCTATCCCTCCCCTCCCTCCCCACCACTCTCCACCCACCTGGACCAGTGGGTCTCTGGGAGTGGGGTTGTAGGGTTCGGGCTCCATTAAGCTGATGATGTAGCTGAGATATTTCTACCCTTGCTGCCACCAGCAGAGCATGGAGCTCCATCAAGGTCATACAGATCGTGCAGGGCCCCCTCTACCAGAGCATATCCCTAGTTGACTGCCTCCCCTCTGAATCCCATTCGTTTAAAGATCTGTACTAAACAGATGACTAATCTAACTTGTAGTGCTCACCCAAATAGGTTGTAGCTGTAAGGCTCAGCTATAGCACAGAATACAGTGAAAAAACTACCACGTAGTGTTCACACAGATAGGGTGTAGCTGTAGACTTCACTAAACACATAACTAAAGAGCAAAAACTACCTCACCCAGATAGGGTGAAATCAATTTAACTATAGCTCAAAATGACCCTGCAAATTAAACCTACACTGGCTGTAGCAAAGAACACAGGTATGAAATTAAACTTTACGTAGACAATGAGTATTAACTGTAGCTGACACAGGTAGATTGCAGCTAGGGCCTAGTAGTAGTATGCTCTCAAAACAATAGTCCCACAATCAATGCAGTTAACTTGTTCAGATACAGGTTTACCAGGGATGTGATGGACAGAGATCCTGGCTACTGGCTGTCTTTTCTGGCTGACTCCCTGGCAGACTCCCAATGCTGTCCTTTGTGCTCAGACTCCTTGGCAGACTCCCAATGATGTCCTTTGCACTCAGTCCTTCATGCAGGAGGTTGCTCGAGGGATCAGTGTTAAAGGTCCCCCACAGCACTACAGGCAGAACAGAAGTGGTGCCTGATTGGAGGTAGATGTAGAGGAGGTGCAGATTACTCCAGTGCAGGCAGCTGATTAGTGGTGCTTGGAATCCAATGAATATAACCCTGAAGTTTTTTTGGAAGCTGCTGAATCCATTGGAATGGTACAGGGAGGTGGGTAGTCATCAGATCTGGAAAGCCCTCTCAACCCAGAGACAGAGTAGCAAGTAGTGGTGACAGCAGGATGCAGCTGGTGAGAAACTGTGGGAAGTCTAAGATTTAAAGTCCCACACAGCAATAAAGGCAGAATGGGAGTAACACTTGATTGGAGGATAGATGCAGAAGAAGCACAGCTTACTCCAGGACAGGAAACTGATTGGTGATGCTACAGTCCAGTGAATACAGCCCAGAAGTTTCTCAGAGGTCACTGAATCTGGGTGTGTGGTGCAGGGAAGAGAGCAATTGTCAGATCTGAAAAGCTCTCTCAACCCCAAGGCAGAGCAGCAAGTAGCAGCTGCAGCAGGAAGTAACAGTTAATTTAGTATTGAACACCATTGCCCCTGGATATATCTGGAAACATGCTATTTTCAGTCAGTTTTTCTTTCCTGGTAAAACTTTTGAAATAAATAAATACATAACCAAATAAGTTGCTTCTGTTCTGCATTTGCTTATATAAGGCTATGTGTTACATCTTCAATTTTAACGGCTGCAGTGGGTGGAGCCCTGCAGATGTCTTGCTATCACATTAGAAAAAGGGAGCTTTTCAGATTCCGAATAGACTAGATAAAATTGAAGGTTTTGTGCAATCACTCCGCTAATTGATGCAGTCTGCTTTGTTCATTAAGCTGAGCAGTGTTGCAATGCTTTATTTTTTGTGTGATAATGTGGGTACTAGCTTCAATCTGGGTAGCATTCTCCTTCACGGAAGGTTCATAGTTCATTAACATGTCAAGCTAGTCAGCCTTTCCCAGCCATAAACTGTAAATGAGACTGAGGAAGGAGGTTCAGATGCCAAACAGCAAAAGCCTCAGATCAACACAGAGTAAGGTGTTATAATCAGTTCAGAAGATCTGCAAGAATTAATTAAATAAAGGACAGCAGTGCATAATGCACTAACTTATGTAAATCACTTAATGAGTTTTTTATATTGGTTATTCTGGTTATTGTTCATATTTTTGATATTAATTAGTGAAAGTTAGTATAACAAGACTAAGAAAGGGATGTTGCATGCAGGCAGAGACAAATGTCTCTAAATTCTGATCACATCATGGAGAGGTGTGTGTGTGTGTGTGTGTGTGTGTGCGCGTGTGTGTGTGCGTGCACCAGTGGACTGAGTGGCACTCTGTTAACCCTTTCCTGGTACGTTAACCTTTTCCTAGTCAGTTTACAAATGGCTGTAATGCTATACTGTAGTAGAACATGAAGCAGTACATGTGCGTTAGTTTGTCCCGAGTGCTTATCCTAAATACAATAAAAGTTAGGGTTAGATGTATAAATAAGTAAATGCCATATAAGACAATGTATGTGTTATTTTTCATACAGCAGTTAAATGAGCACATACAGTTCCTCACCTTTCACCAGCACGCAGTATGCAACCGTGATGGGTGCCATATCACCCTTCTGAGCATTGCTCCCCTGTACAAGCAGTCCCTCACCTTTCACCAGCATGCAACATGTGCCATGTTGACGCACTGTGTTCATGCAGTGCTACTGAACATCACTCCACAATGCAGGCAGTCCCTACCCATTAAGCACCCCACATTACACCACAGTGATGGGTGCAATGTCACCCCACTGTGCTCAGGCAGTGGTTCTGAGCATCACTCCAAAGTCCAGGCAGTCCCTGACATTTCCCCAACACACAATACAGAACCATAATGGGTGCCATGTCACCCCACTGTGTCCATGCAGTGTTTATGAGCATCACTCCCTTGTCCAGGCAGTCCCTCACATTTCATCAAAATGCAGTACACCACCGTGATTGGTGCCATTTCACCCCACTGTGTTCATGCAGTGCTTCTGAGCATTGCTCCTCAGTGCAGGCAGTCCCTGACCTGTCACCAGCACACAGTACACAACCGTGATGGGTGCTTTGTTGCACCACTGTGTCCATGCAGTGCTTCTGAGCATAACTGCACAGTGCAGACAGTCCCAACCCATTCACCAGCCAACATTACACCACCATGATGAGTGCCATGTCACCCCGCTGTGTTCATGCAGTGCTTCTGAGCATCAATCCACAGTGCAGGCAATCCCTTACATTTCACCAGAACACAGTACACCACTGTGATGGGTGCAATGTCACCTCACTGTGTCCATGCAGTACTTCTGAGCATCACTCTACAGGGCAGGCACTACCTCACCTTTCACCAGCACACAGTACACAACTATGATGGGTGCCATGTTACGCCACTGTGTCCATGCAGTGCTTCTGAGCATCACTCCACAGCACAGGCAGTCCTTTACCTTTCACCAGCATGCAGTACACCACAGCAATGGGTGCCATGTCACCCCACTGTGTCCATGCAGTGCTTCTGAGCATCACTCTACAGAGCAGGCACTACCTCACCTTTCACCAGCACACAGTACACTACCATGATTGGTGCCATGTCTCCCCACTGTGTTCAAGCTATGCTTCTGAGCATTACTCCACAGTGCAGGCAGTCCCTCACCTCTCACCAGCATGCAGTACACCACTGCAATGGGTACCATGTCACCCCATTGTGTTCATGTGGTGCTTCTGAGCATTGCTCCCCAGTATAGGCAGTCTCTTACCTTTCACCAGTACACAGTATGCAACAGGGCTGGGTGCCATGATGCCCCACAGTGTTCATGCAGTGCTTCTGAGCATCACTCCACTGAGCAGGCCCTCCTTCACCTTTCACCAGCACACAGTACACTACTGTAATTGGTGCCATGTTGCCCCAGTGTGTTCATACAGTGCTTCTGAGCACTCTACAGTGCAGGCCATACCTCACATTTCACCAGCACACAATATACCACCTTGATGGGTACCATGTAATGGGTGTCATGTCACCCAACTATGTTCATGCAGTGCTTCTGAGCATCACTCTATAGTGCAGGCAGTACCTCACATTTCACCAGCATGCAGTATGCCACCTTAATGGGTGCCATGTCACCCCACTGCATTTATATAGTGCTTCTCAGCATTGCTCCTCCATACAGGTAGTCACTTACCATTCACTAGCACACAGTACACAACCATGATGAGTGCCATGTCTCCCCACTGTGTCCATGGGACAAAGCTGTTTATCTTCTTCAGCACCCTGACTTGCCCCCATCTGGGCCAGTCTTCCCAGACCCATCAGCCACCTTCTCTGGGATTTACCTTTTCTGGTGGTCCTGTCACAGGACCTTAAATCAAAGATGCCTATTCATCAGTGTGGGGCCAGCTAGAGGGCAGGCCATCAATGTTCTACAGTTGGAGGGCTTTTCCGTCTATGTTTTCTCTATTGGGCACAGACGTGTATACTCAGCCTCCATGGAGACACGTCAGATATTCAGGTGTGGGGTCCCTTCCTATGCTGTCCCATGATACTGCCACCTAGATTCCTCTCCCTGTCCAACAGATGTGCATTCTCCCTCCCAGGCCAGTCCCCAAGTGACCCAGGTCTGTTCTTGAACCCAGGTTGCTGGCATGGCAGTCATTGACTAAAAGCAATTCAGGCAGTGGCTAAAAGCTTGAAACAGAAATAGGTAGACACACTTAGAACTGGAAACCAGAACTACACATAGTAATGGCTGCATATTAAAATATATCAGGCTGTCCCTTGCAAAGTCCCTTTCCTTAGTGCAAATTAGCACAGTTCACTAAATTTGCTATACTCAAACACATTTGGAGCAAAGTAAGAGTGCCCCAAGCATGTTTGAATATAGCCCCCCAAAGCAAAAATGAGGCACTAAACCATGTACTCAACAAAATTCCCATCCCCCTGCTGGCCAATTAGTGAACGTTAGCACAGTTCACTAAATTTGCTATACTCAAGCATGTTTAGAGCAAAGTGTGAGTGCCCAAGTATGTTTGAATATAGCCCCAAAAGAAAATGAGGCACTAAAATGTGCACTCAGCACAATTCACATCCCACTGCTGGCCAATTAGTGAAAATTAGCACAGTTCACTAAATTTGCAATACTCAAACATGTTTAGAGCAAAGTGTAAGTGCCCCAAGCATGTTTGAATATAGCCCACCCAAAGCAAAAATGAGGCACTAAAACATGCAATCAGCACTAGTCACGCCCCCTGCTGGCCAAAGAGAGATACAGTATCTGGTCACTGAAAACATACAAGCTGTGATGGAGCCAACTCATTTAGGACATCCCAGGCCTGTTAGTGTTACAATAGGTATAATCAGGACCTCACTGAAAATGAGATACTGCATGTTAACTGACCTATCCTGGGTAACTACATTGTAAAACTGTATAAAAGCAGGACCCCAGTAAAAATTAGATTCTGCATTTTACCTCTGCTAACTCTGCTAAATACACTGGAAAAAATGTGTAAAAGCAGGATCCCACTGAAAATGAAATATTGTAACTACTCTTTCCTATTGCCCCTCTTGCCTTTGACCCTCCTATTTTCTCACTCATCCTCTAACTACGACAATGGCCTCTGGCTGGCTTACCCTATCTACCCCTCCACCCACACCTCTCACCCCCTTCCTGGCAATTACTTTGATACATTAGTATAATAGATACATTAGTGAAAGGAGAAAGTCCAGAGGGTGTATTGCTAAGATCAAAGGGGATAAGGGGGTGTGTGAGGAGGAGGACCATGTAAAAGCATCTATCCTAAATAGATACTTCTGCTCAGTATTTACTGAAAAGAAGGTAGGGCAAGGCCCACAGCTCTGTACCATGGACACAGGGGGGGAGGGAGGTGTGCACTAGTCCCTTCACAAAAGAAAGGGTCCTACAAGAGCTCAATAAGCTCAGGGTGGACAAGGCAATGGGACCTGATGGCATACATCCCAAGGTACTAAAGGAGCTAAGGGAGGAACTAGCAAAGCCATTATCAGAACTGTTTATTGAGTCTCTGAGGACAGGAGAGGTCCAAGAAGACTGGAGAAGGGCTCATGTGATCCCGCTCTACAAGAGTGGTAGCAGGGAGGAGGCAGGGAACTACAGACCAGTCAGTCTTACCTCAGTAGTGGGCAAGATTATGGAGACACTCCTTAATGAAAGGATAGTGCAACACGTGGAATCCCTAGGAGCACAGGATCCAAGACAGCATGGGTTTACAAAAGGAAGGTCCTGTCAAACTAATCTCATAGATTTCTTTGACTGAGTAACCAGAGTGGCGGACCAAGGGGGGAGCAGTTGATGTCGCCTACCTTGACTTCAGCAAAGCTTTCGATACTGTTCCACATAGAAGATTGATTAATAAGAATAGGCTGGGGGTGGGTCAGACATTGGTCAATTGGGTTGCAAACTGGTTGACGGGCAGAAAACAGAGAGTGGTGGTAAACAGTATACAGTCAGGAGAGATGCAAGTCACAAGTGGGGTACCTCAGGGATCAGTCCTGGGACCGGTCCTCTTCAATGTCTTCATCAGTGACATTGCAGATGGACTGGGAGGGCAAGGTTTGTCTATTTGCAGATGACACCAAGATCTGCAACAGAGTAGATGATCCAGATGGTGTGGGCAGAATGAGAAGAGATCTGGCTGAACTAGCAAAATGGTCGGAAGAGTGGCAACTGGGGTTTAACGCAAAGAAGTGCAAGATCATGCACATAGGGAAGAGAAACCCTGAAGCCACCTATAGGCTGGGAGGGGAGTTGATGGCAGTCACAAGGGAAGAAAGAGACTTGGGTGTCATCATCACCGATGACCTGAAATCATCCAAGCAGACCTCTAAAGTAGTAAGTAAGGCTAGAGGGATGTTGGGGTGTATTAGTAGGAATATCACAAGTCAGAAGAGGGAGGTAATAATCCCTCTTTACAAGACACTGGTTAGGCCCCATCTGGATTATTGCGTGCAGTACTGGAGGCCACACCTTCACAAGGACATTAACCAAATTGAGGCAGTCCAGAGAAGGGCAACCAAAATGGTGCAGGGACTGCATCAGAAAACATACGAGGACAGATTAACTGAACTCAATGGCTCAGATGTTCAAAAGAGCTGAGCCATGCGCAATAGGGTTGCACCTGCACAAGTCCGAAATTGTGCCATTCTGCGATATTCAGCAGGAGGCAGTTGTGCCCCCCAAATCATGCTGAGCAACAGCGCAATGCTAATGAAGGCATGCTCAACCGAAGGGGGAAGAACAATGCATAAACTGCACAGCCCAATATTCATCCAGGCCGTGCAGAGTTATGCAGGTGCAACCCCCTACCTGCGCCTGCACAACTTTAAGCCAAAAAAAAAGGATCAAGTTGAGGGCCACCCACAGGTGAGCTGCCGTGTGCGGGTGCAACACAGCAGCTGCCACCTGTGGGTGGCCCTCCCTGTTCCAGTACCCCCCGCGATCATGGGCATAATAGTAACCCCATGGCCCGATCACGGGCATAAAGGACATTCCCCAGCAGCAGCCCGATCGCAGGCATAAAGGACTTCAACCCCTCACTAGCCCGACACGGGCATAACCTACACCCCACTGACCAGCCCGATCGCTGGGCATAATGTGATTTAAACCCCTGACTAGCCCGGCCAAGCATAACGTAGTTCAACCCTCCAAAGACCATATCCCTGGTGGTCCAGTGGACCACGAAGCCCGATCAAGGGCATAAGGTCAAACCCACCCCCAAAGTCCAATATCTCCTGGATCTAGTGGCCCCCACCCCACTCCACCCACAGAGCCCCACCACCCCGCCTTCTCTCACAAGGCCCGCCGCCTGCCGACTGACAGCTGGGTAGGGCTGCATGCCCATTAGTTCAGAGCAAGAGCCAATGGGCATGCAGCCCATACCGTACAAGGCAGTCCAGATATGTGAATGAGCTGTTACTAGCTCAGTATGTCTTTCCTCGTAAAACCTTTGAAATAAATAAATCTCTTATAACATTAATATATTAGCAGCCATTGTGGCTCTGACCAGAGTTTCTTTGTGTATATTTACTCTGTACCTTCTTTCCGTACGCTGTCGTAGGGTAGTATTGTTTGCTACAGCTCACTTCACCACTGCTGTTTTATGTGACATTCAATGCCTTGCTGTGATTATTGCATGGCACTTTCCCCTTCACCACTCCCTACAGGACTAGTCTGGAAACTAGTTGCTACCAGCTCAGTATGCTTTTCCTGATAAACCCACCTAAACTAAATATATAAATTTATGGTTATATATGTCAATTTATTAATTATATTAATTGATCATTTTTTAAATAATATTGATATTGATATATGATTTCTTATTCCATTATTATAGAGAGTGACAGCGGAAAACCCAGAGTTCTCTGTCTGTGTGCACCTTACACTCTATTACCAAATATCAATATACTGTTTATGTGTTTATAAATGATGCTGTTACAGTTTTCATATATCAATATATAAAAATATGTAACTTTTTTTTATCATTTAGAACCACTGTTTAAAAGTTTTATTGATTTGGGGTTCTACTGCAGCCACTTTACTGAGGAGCTGTGCTGGTTTTAAACTTCTGACCTTTAAGTAATAACCCTTTATGGCGCTGCAAACATTTTACTTTCTCTGGTAAACCATATTCTTCACTGCTTTTGCAGATGAGCATTGGAAGATAATAAATAAAGACATAATCAACAAAACCCTAACAAGCCAAGATTAAAACTGATATGTTTAAATATTACTTTGTTGAAAACGAGCATTGAAGCTTTTAGTATTTGTTTTTCTTTGTAAATGATGAGTCCTGTTTTCAAAAGGAGTTCTCCCATTCTGCCCTTATGGCAAAAATCTTTTGAAAATAGGCCCCACGTGGTTTTAAACATGGGTTTACGTTCTGTTATTGTTCAGCCCCTACTGGCCTTGTAGTAAACTCACTGGGTGTTTCTGATCTACGCCCTGGCAGTAACAACCATTTTAAACCTGTATGATGTTGTCTATTTGTTTATTTATTAAATCCAGATAAATAAGCAGAAATAAATTATAAAATCTTATTTAGAGCTGCAACTTAAGGGAGCTTGAAGGGAAGGGTACAAATCAATAAGGTACAGGAAACAGCTGCACTACAATGAAAAACATTACTGGTGACCAATAATATTTACTTATTTAGTTAGTTTTTGCTGGCTATGAAAGGAGGGCAAGGCTATACTGCCAACAGTATTTTCAGCCTTGTCTAGGTGGGGGAGGGGGGGGCAGCAAGGGAAGACAGGTGCAAATCAACTGAAATTGAGCCAGTTTTTTTTTTTTTTAGCTGGTGACCATATTTTAGCAAATGGGGAACTTGGCCTGGTCACCAGGGAAACTCCCCTGCTTTTCAACAGGAGGTGCTGCACACTTCCTGTTGGAGGGAGTGATGGCTGGAGCTGGACAGAGTCATGGCTGCCCTCTTGGAGGAGATTCCAAGAGGAAATTGCTTCCCTTCCCACCCAGAATACTGAGACGGCTTTGTCTGTAGCCCTGCAACCATATCTGGCATCCCTGATATAACAGAAAGATAGATGCTGAGAGAAGTGTGGAAGGAACCTCACCTGTTCAGGTGCAAGAATTCAGAAAACTGTTTACAACAAAAGAAAACCTAGAGGCAGCAAATGTACAGAAAAAAAGCCTATCTCATGAAGAGGAGGAGAAAATGAGAGTGCAAAAGCAACAGCTCCATAGTAGTGAAGCTGGAGCCCTCACTGGGCAGGTATCTCCTCAACAAAAGAGTGTGGCTAACACTGTAACCACAGACACTGCCACTGATATTAATGATGTTTTAAACTCAGAGCATCATGTTTTGGCTTCTAACACTTTACCTATCACAAATGCACCTGTTGCCTGAAATCTGGAGTTTGGGAGGCTTGCCATGTT
The DNA here is from genome assembly GCA_016271365.2 of Neoceratodus forsteri. Lineage (NCBI taxonomy): Eukaryota > Metazoa > Chordata > Ceratodontiformes > Ceratodontidae > Neoceratodus > Neoceratodus forsteri. Next base: position 948,345,822 of record CM057451.1, on the reverse strand, counting down.
GGTGGAACTGGCCACTCTTGCAGCTAACATTTTGGAATCGCTTCCAGTCTGTAATTGTACCAAAGGATGATGACTGAAAAGAAGTCAAGATGCCTGCCATCAGTATAATGCATACGACCAATGTTCAGAACTCTGGAAAGGGGACCATGGCAGTGAGAAAAGAAAGCAAAGATAAAGGCCACTGTTATAAAAACTGCCCCTGGGCAACCCACAAGGGCAGTCCCACTGAGCAGGCAGAACAGGACTCATATGTCTCCATAGCACAAAAGCAAAATCTAAGACTAGCAGCCTTGACACAAAAATAGGAAGTACTTTTCAACCTTGTCCTCCTACCACACCTCACTAAGATGCTGGTGAGAACGTTGACTCTGAATAGCCCTCTACAAGTGCTGAACAGGAACTACCATCTGTAGAACAAGAAACTACTTTGCCACCTGCACAAAATCCCCTTGATGAATCCCTGGACACAAACAAAATGCCATAAAACCACAAGAAGACATGGAGGGTACTGACCCCTTCCATGTAATAAAATTACTGTCCCCTCAACTCCTGTTACAGATCAACTGCAAATGGTCACTCAGAGACATAGTAACAGGGGACAACTGAAAGCAAAATGGTTTTGACCAGACGAAATACCTTTGGAAAATAAATTCAGTTTTCTTGCAGCACAGATCCTCAGGGGACACAGAGGAGGATGTGTCTTCTTGGGCCTTCTCACAACAGGACCATTCTTCAGACAATGATGAAGGCTCCTCTGATTCATACTCACCCAGAAGAAAGAAGGCAAAAGTAAAAAGGGATAGGTCATGTCACAAAATGATTATGGCTTGATTTCTTTGGTTTACCTTTTCTTTCATGGCTGGTGTGAACCTACAGATAGGTACTATTAACGTCAATAGTATCAAAAGTGGAAGACAAAAAAAGGTGACCATTTTTTCCATTTTAAGAGATTTGCAATATGATTTTGTCTTCGTACATGACACTGGATTGCATACAACTGGTGACATTTTATGGGCCACGAGGGAAAGGCTCTCTGGACCATCCCTGTGGTCCATAGGAGAAGACCTATGCCCAGGTGTAGGAATATTATTCTCCTCCATAGATGTGAAGGTCACTACTCTGGTTGAGTTGGTCCCTGGAAGAGTTTTAACAGCAGACATTACTCTTAATTCTTACAACCTCTGGTTAATAAATATTAATGCACCACAGACCAAAACAGCTAGAGTAGAGATGATGAAGTCAGTATAACCCTATGTGACTGAGTGGTAGATGGAATTTATGTCAGCAGAAGAATGAATAAAAGCTCTGTTCCCTTTTAAAAAATGCAAAAATAGTTACACAAAGTTCTGGAAGCATCCAGGTAGGGAGTTAATCAAACACAGAGCTAATCACATGGTAGGAAACTAATCAAACAAGAGCTAATCAAACAGAAAACTCTGGAAGCATCCAAGTAGGGAAAACTCTGGAAACATCCAGGTAGGTATCTAATCAAACAAAGCTGCAGTCAATGTTAATTAGGGGCAATGTATGAAACCCACCTAGGTAACATGGGGGGGGGGAGAGACCTGGGGAATGCTGGAAGTTTAGCTGCAAAGGGCAAGTTCAAGCTACAGAGACCTCCGGAAAGGACAGTGAAGTTTGTAAGTGGACCTTGTTATACTACCTGGAGCCTGGGAGCCAGAATAGCTGGTAACCAGAGGTACTGAGGGAATTACTTTTGTTTAATTAGAATGCCAGATAGAAGTAGGATTTTTTTTCCTATGTTTGTTAAAGCGCCTGTGACCCTGATTAGTTGGAGATAATGCTGCTTTAAATAAACTGCACTATTTTACCTGACCTCAGACTATGTATATCTCCTTAGACACACCTACAGCAGCCCACTCCAGGGAAATAATGGGGGTCACTCTACCACACGCTACTTGTGTACAGCCAGGGGCATTGTTTATGAGGGGGACTTTAACTATAATTTGTCATTATCAGTTAAGAGTGGATGACCTGAAAAACATTTTAGTGACTCCAGTTTTCTGAATAAAATGTATCAGACTGCAGGTCTTCATGATTGTATGGCTGATGTCAATAATCCTAACCATACTTTTCTTTAAGGGATCCCTATCCACCAGGATAGATTACCTTTTTATTTTGCATCAGCTGCCCTGCAGCAAAGCCTGTACTATTCCCTTTGAGACATCTGACCATAAAGTAGTGAGTTGTGTGCTTGAGACACCTTTAAATCCCCTTAATGGATTGTGGGTTTGGTGACTGAATACATCCCTGCTGCAGGATGTTAGACTTAGACAGGAGTTAACATATCCTTTAAGAACCCCAAAATCAGTGTTTATTTGTTATAAATATCCTAATTTGTGGTGGCTAGATACCAAACAAGTTCTCAGATTTTTTTTTTTAAAAAGAAAGCATGGAAAATAAGAAATGACAAATAACTGGCCTATTTGGGATGGAGAAACCACTTATAAAGGATAATGTCTCAACAGAAATAATTTGGTGCTGACCTCTTGGCTCAAATTGATAAAATCAACATTTACAAGAGATCTTTACAGTATGACAGGGCTTCTCTCTGCTGCAGAACAAAAATATGACATGCAGGAAAAGGCACAGCAGATTAACACATATGAAGATTGCAAAATGAGGGGTCATCTCCAGGGTGAGGAGAGACTCCAACAGGAAAAAACAATGGAATATAAAATCAATATGTTTTGTAACCAGACGCCTGGTCTTAGAGCTCCCGCCTATCACATTCCACTCCCAAACTCTTCCCCATCTGAGTGTCAAGCACTCTTTGCACCGATCTCCGAACTGGAACTCCTGGAAATTATTGGTGCACTACACACAGGGGTTGCCCCAGGCCCTGATGGCCTACCAAGTGAAGTATATAATATCCTAGAGTTAAAACTAATATGGAGGGTCATGCTTTTAGTGTATGTGCTGCTAGATGCTGGAACACTCTTACAAATGAGGCGCCCAGCCATGCCTCCTTTAAAATAGGTCTTAAACTGTTTTATCATGACCAATTGTGTTTCCCTTGTTTTGTTTGACTTGTTATGTATATTATGTTATATTCACTCATTTTTAAATGTGATGTATGTATTTATGTTAAGTGTATTTAAAGTATGATTTTCACTATTTCCGTAACACCAGTGGCTCTTTAGCCCCAGGTCATGTATGAAAAAGGGTTTCAGCTCATACACTTACTTGGATAACAAAAGTTTAAATAAAAAAATAAAAATACTGATTCTGGTACTAACATTTGAACTAGTGGATATGTATAATTATGTACTTTGTAAATGACCTTCCTAAAGAAGTTTCTGAGGATATCTTGCTATACCTGTACAAAAAATGAATTAACATGATCTCCAGAACTGGAAATTGATCGTTCTATTAAGCGTGGACTGGAAAATATTGACAAGAGTCTTAGGGAAAAGACTGGCCACTATTACAAACAAGCACTTGTCAATGCCAAATGTTGCTTGCTTATATGTGCTGTTTAGGTATTTGGAAGTGACAGTTTCATGCCTTCCTCCCAAGACATCCACTGTGTCTTTCCTTTCAGTATTCACAGAAGAGTGGGAAGGGCAGGGCCACAGCAGTACAGCAGTTGCCAAGGGGGTGAAGAGGTGGACAAAAGAGTCCTGCAGGAGCTCACTAAATTGAAGGTAGACAAAGTGATGGAACCAGATGGCATACGCCCAAGGATATTAACAGAACTGCGAAGGAGATAGCAGTACCTCTGGCAGCCATGTTCACTGAGTCATTCAACATGAGTGAATTGGAGGAGGGCACATGTGGTCCCTCTACACAAGTCCAGCAGCAGGGAGGAGGCAGGGAACAATAGGCCATTCAGCCTCACCTCAGTAGTGGGAAGATCATGGAGACATTGCTTAAAGAAAGGATAGTGGGCATCTAGATGCCATCGGAACCCAGGACCATAGACAACATGGATTCACAGTGGGGACATCATGTCAGATAAATCTGGTTGATTTATTTGACTGGGTGACAAAGGCAGTGAATCAGGGTGGGGCAGCGGACAACGCTACCTTGATTTCAGCAAAGCCTTTGACACCATCCCATATAGGAGGCTGATAAACTAGCTGGGTAGGCTGGACATGGGGGAAAGGGTGGTAAACTGGGTTAGAAACTGGCTAACAGACAGGAGGCAGAGAGTGGTGGTAAATGGTATGCAGTCTAGGGAAAGGGGGCGACCAGTGGGGTGCTGCAGGGATCAGTCCTGGGGCCAGTTCTGTTCAATGTCTTCATTAGTAATATTGCAGAACATCTGAAGGGAATTTTTTCACCAAATTTTCAACATAGCCATTTTAAGACCTCTGCTCATGAACAGTGTCACTGTGATTTTCTTAATTTGTCCCGTACATTGATTTCGCACACCGACTGCGCCATTGTGCGCTACATGGGTGGAAACACATTTTGGGTGAGATGTGAAAAATGACAGCTGTACTACTCATAAGAAGGTGTGGTAAAATGGCAATGTTGAAAATCTGGAGTGAAAATATTGAAATTTCACGAACTTACGAGCCTGCGTAGGAACCGCGCAACGCACACTCGTGAAACAGTAATTTTCTGAAGTTTGCACACTAAATTTCAATATGGTTTTAACTTTCTTCATGATCGATGTCACTGTCATGGTGTTATTCAGACCCGAAGGGTGATTTTGTGCAGTGACTGCGAAATCACCCTTCGGGCCCGAATAATGCCATGACAGTGACATCATTCATGAGAAAGGGTCCCAAAAACCCTATGTTGAAAATTTGGTGCCAAAATTCCCAAAATGCCTGAGATATGCAACAAGTTGAAACCCCTATCTAGCCCATTATACAGCTTACCGGCATTTCCTCAGTTCGGTCGGCTTTGAAGAGTGCACACGTGTTCTGTCCACGGTTAACGCGCCAAGGTCCGGAGGTAAGCATGGGGTGAGGGGGTGGGAGGCTGGGTGCGCAGGGTGGTGCGGGTTGTGGGAGGGGTGTTGGGAGACGCGCTGCGGGACAGTTTTGCTTTACAGGTTTTTTTAAAAAGACGCCTGGGACGCTTTGTCATGCTGGGGTGGGCTCCCAGCGTGGCACAAGGACGTTGGGGGTGTTCAGCCGACAGGGGCTGGGCACCGCCGCCATGGTGATGGTTGCCACGCTGGGTGGGCCTCAGCGTGGCACAAGGATGGGGGGGGCGCTCAGCCGACGGGGATTGGGCACCCCTGGCCGCCAAAGGACCACTTGCCACGCCTGGGGTGGGCTCCCAGCTTGGCACTTACCACGGGATGAGTTCAGCCGACGGGATGGGCACCCCGTCGGCTATACATTGCGCAGCAGGGAGCGGGGCGCGCACGCCTGTGTGGGGGGAGCTGCGCGTGAGCAGCCGATATCTTATTGGTGCTCACTGAAGCGTAGCTCCCCCTTTCAACTGTATGCCACTGCATTTTGGAGCATGTCATACACAGCTCCAGAATGCATTGGCTTACAGGGGTCGTGCCTGCCAACACACTGACTGAATTGGAGGAGGAGGTGACACACCTCCAAAATCTCCGATGATGGCACTATGTTTCTTGCACATGCGTGCAAGCAACATAAAAACGTTATCTCCTCCTCCTCACAAGCCTGCATAGTGATGGGTCATTCCATTCAAGATAATCTTCTTCTATTGTGGGAATTTTTCGAATGCGGGAATGCTAGACTAGCACAAGGCTTTCTCCCCTCTTTAGATCAAGAGAAAGCTTTTCATTCTGTACAACACCAGTAACTTCTTTTCTGTTTTAAAATCCAATGGCATTCCAGAACTCTTTGTACAGTGGAGCAGACTTCTACAATTACAAATACTGTGTGCACTCCTAATTAGAAATGGCAAGCAAGTTTAATGCAGGTAAAAAGTTTTATTCCACACTGGAACAGATATGGTCAAGACAAGTAATCCACGACCAAATGCCCCTGTGCTTCAACCATTAGGTCTGTCTTGGGGGGGGGAGAATATCTGGTTAAAAAAAGCATTGTATTTAAACTTTAAATCCCTTTGATGATTTTAGATCACATGGTAATACCTTTTACCATAATTACTAGTATATAATCATCACTGTCTCATCATTTTTTTTTAAGTATTTATTTATTGATTTTGCAAGTAAAACTCACAAAGCAAAATTGTACCTAGGAGGACAGCATAAAAGTTTACAGTATAGACAATATATTCTTATAAAGATCTTGTGTATGACACCCCCTTTTGCGGTTCAACATGGGGGGAATTCCAAAATGAAAACATATACTAAATAATTTCACCCATCGCATGCAGCTAAGAAGACCAACAGGAAATCTTATCAGATTGAGCAAATAGGTTTTTCCTATTACCAAAGCGACTATAAAGTCTTACTGATTCCCCCAATTCAGTCTACTTATATATAGTCCAATCTTATACCCAAAACTCCCAGAGAAGTTAAATAGTCATTTCCCCTTTACCAGACAGATCCTGAATCATTATAAAACACCAGCAGCATTGAACAGGAGTGAAGTAAAATATTTGTTTAAACCCTCAAGTGGCCTGTTTTACTCCCAACATGAAAAGAACAGCAATAGAAGAACTAGATATAATGTCTTCCTCATTTTCTTATAACGTATTACAAATGCAAGTGGAACTGAACTTAACCTGCTATAATAACGGCCCCACATATATTTTCCCCAGAAGAGTGAAGACCAGTGGTGTCATGTTAAATAGTAAAATGAATCAAAATTAGCTTAACAGTTGCATTTATCACAAAGTGGGATCCGGATTACAGTCCAAAATAAACAGCCTATGCACGACGGTCTCAGTTCCAAAAACGGGCCATTAACTGCCACAGGCCCCATCACCACAACATGAGACTAATTTACCCGGATACCCCAGATGATCAGTCACCGTCAGATGAGGTTCCTTCTTCTTCTTCTGCCCCCTCCAGCTCCAATTCAAATTTCCAGACCATCTTGCCAGCGTCTTGCGGTTCATTGAATAAATACTGCTGCCCATTCCACATTAACCAGAGTTTAGCTGGGAGAAGTAGCTGGTGCTGCACTTTAAGTTGACACAGCTGGCTCCTCAGCCCATCGAAGGCCTTGCGACGTTGGCAGGTGCTGAATGAGAGGTCCGGAAACCGCATGACTTCATCTTCACCATATTTCAGAACCCTACGGCACCGGCCAATTGCAAGAGCCCGATCTCTGTCCCCAATTCCTGTGCACACTATTAGGAAGGTTTTTGAAGTCTATGAATCTGCTGCAGCTCTTCTAGGGGTAATTCTGTAAGCCTTTTCCAGGGATAGAGTAGGTTCAGCTTCGACAAGCCCCAGTATGGCCGGCAAAAACATTCTAGCAAAGATCAGGCTGTCCTCCCCTTCAGCATTCTCTGACAGTCCGATGACACATAAATTACGCTCTCTTGCCTGGTTCTCTATTGTCTCCAGCCTTTGATGAAGGTGCAAATTTTCTTTTATTAATTTAGTAGTGACATCTGTCGATTTAAGGATGGAAGATTCAGAGCGTTGAACAATAGTTTCACATTGCTCCTTTTTGGTTTCCAGAGTAGAGACTCTCGGAGTGAGAGTATCAAACTTTTAATCTAAGTCCTGCACTGTTTTCACGAGCTGAAGGAGCGTGGAAAGTATGGAAGCTAGTGAGGCCTCCTCCGGTATCTTATCAGTCAAGTCCCCTGCTTCTTCATGCTGATCAGGCCTCTCCTCCTTGTTCTGCTTTTTAAGAGCAAAAAAGTTGCCAGCTGGAGCCCCAGCCCCTTTAGTTTTGCTCATCTTGTCAATTACAGGTAATCCAAGCACTCTAGAGCAGTTTCTGGTATTTTAGAAATGAATAGGTTTGAATTTTAATAGTTTTTTTAAAATTCTTCTCTGGGAGCTTCAGGAGTTTGCTGCTTCCTCTCAGCTGCTCAGCAGCGCCCCCCCATCTCATCATTTTTAACACGTATCCTATATCAATGTAAACAGTTTTCAGTTACATAAATACAATGTTTTATATGTAAATCAAATTAAGTTAAATGAAAATACAAAAAAAATTAACATGGAGAAAGTACAGTCAAGAAATAAGATTAGCATCTTGTATTTCTTAAATTTTTATTACTAAAATAGTAATTTATAAATGTCACTATTTCGGCTATTTTGAACCACGTGCAGATAAAGCGTAACCTACACAGGTGACAAGTGCACAGTCCAATCACAGTTTTCCCCTTCCATTAGTGTTATCATATCAACTAGCTGTGGAGAGTAAACAAAGACAAAGGAGAAGGGAGGGAGAAGAGGCAGTGCAAATTGAGCAAGTATCTAGGTGTAGAATTTGCAAGCTTGGTACCAATCAAAGTCTGAAAAAAATTCAAAGGTTAGGGAGCTCATTCACGAGTAGAAGCAAGCTTGCAAATTCTGCACATAGATAGTTGCTTAATTTGTACTGCCTCTTCTCCCACTCACCCACCCCTTTCTCCTCATGCCAATTGACCTGATGACATCACTTGTGGCTTCGCCACTCATGATGAGATTGGGTCAGTCGGCACTCGAACAAAAAATATCAACAATATTTCCAGTAGGGGGTAGCATATCCCTTATATAGTCTTAGCAAAAGAAAACTCCATTACTGCATCAGTTTTTGTTGCTGTTAAAGAGATAAAAGTATGGAAATGCGATGTTAGGGTTTTCACCACTAACTCCACAGCCCCCCTAAGCAGCCAAAGAGGGCAAGGCAACAAAAACAACCACAGACATCCATCATCAACTAAGACAAGCAACATACAACTCTTTCCATATGACACAAGAGACATCCATCATCATGGTCTGGCGTTTCTGTAGCCATGGATGCACACTTGCACACCACCTAGGAAGTGCGGTAAAAAATTCCCATAAGGTAGCATTGTAAATTGTAAGTAAGGAATAACACATGACAGGGTGTGCAGCAATGCTAAATTACCACATGCCCCAGGTGGGTTGTGAGGCATGAGGCATAGCTGGTCTACAGTCGACGGCTTCTGTTACAGATATCTAACTAATCTTAACTTAAAAAAAGGAGTTTATATACTTTTTTAATAGAGGATGACTGATTTTAAACCTCTGGCAGCATGTCCTCTACTACCATTAATACAGCTCGGTTATGCTACACTACAACGTAGAGGATAATGGATGAGCAACAGTAAACAACAATGCTGTGCTCACTTCGAGAGGTTGTTATGACAACCGTGTAAACCTCGAGAGCAGAGCTCGAGAGGTTTTCAGTTGTCTGACAACCTCGAGAAGTGAGCTCAGCGATGTTGTTCACCGTTGTCTATCCATTATCTTTCATAGTGTATGGGCAACAGTAATTTAAAAGCTGAGCTCTTCTTGTGTGATTCTGGTTGGTGCTGCGCTTTCAGACTCCCCCCCCAAGGAACTGATCCTCGGCCACGCTGTCTCGCGGAGTACATTTTTCTGTTGTTTTTGAAAAAACAACAGCAGCCAATGCTTTATAGAAGGCGACAATATGAAAAAAAGGGGTCTTATTTTTGTACCACTGCCCTGCGCTGTTCTGTTCGATGTGAGCACTCACCGCTGCAGACGATTCTCAGCTAACCACGCAGGTGCAAATACATTACATCCTGTTGTACTATCGATGTGACGTACTCACAATGGTACAACATCGTGACGTCACATCGATGGTACAATGAGACTAGTAAATGATAGATTTTTAGGGAATTCAACGTTCTACCATGCACTAAAATGGAACTCACTCACTCTTCTCTCTCTACAGCCCGTGGCATCCTTTACATGTGTCCCATCAGCGCAGTGACACAGCATTACAGAGCGGTAATATCATCACTGCAAAAATGGTGAGAGTGACAGGGGCGATCTTGATTTTAGACCACCACGCACTCATGCCATGTTGGGCACCACATAGTTTCTGTGCCCTTCACAGTATGCCCACCCCAGAGGTGGTTATATATATTTTTTGGGGGTGCGGGGCGCAAAGCTGACTGTTTCTCGGAATGGCATGTTGGTGCTGTAACCCCCGGGAGGTGTAATGCCTGGTGCTGTGATGCCAGGTGGCATGTTACCGGTGCCGTAATTGGCGTCAGCAACGTGCCTGTCGCTGAGGCATGGATGAACCCTTTTACAGATATCTAAATAATCTTAAATTAAAAGGCAGCTTACATACTTTTTTTTAACAAAAGATACCTTATTTTAACTCCCTGCTAGTGTATTCTTTACCACCATTCACACCGCAGTCACAAAAAACATAGAAACATAGAAACATAGAATTTGATGGCAGATAAGAACCGCTTGGCCCACCCAGTCTGCCCATTTCCCTACCTACTGGATAAGCTGCAGATCCTAGTTAACCAGCAGCCTACTTCTTCCTACCCCCACCCCCTAGAATTGCCTTATGACTGTCCCATGCATGCTTGAATTCCACCACTGATTTTGACTCCACAACCTCCTCCGGAAGGCCGTTCCATGCATCCACAACCCTCTCTGTGAAAAAAATACTTCCTTAAATTACCTCTGAGCCGCCCCCTCTATCTTCAAATTGTGCCGCCGTGTTCTTGCACGCCTCTTTTTTTGAAAGATGCTACCCTCTTGGACTTTGTTGATTCCCTTGAGGTACTTGAACGTTTCTATCATGTCCCCCCTCTCCCTCCTTTCCTCGAGGCTACACATATAAGCTCTTTTCGCCTCTCTTCATATGTCTTCTGGTGCAGACCCTGCACCATTTTAGTTGCCATCCTCTGGACAGCTTCCATCCTGTCTATGTCTTTGATGGAGATTGGGTCTCCAGAACTGCACACAGTACTCCAGATGTGGTCTCACCAGCTGTCTGTACAGAGGGATAATAACTTCCTGTTTTCTACTGGTGATGCCTCTCCCTATGCATCCCAGTATCCCCCCAGCCCTCCTTGCTGCCCTCTCACATTGCTTGCCCATCTTTAGGTCATCTGATATGACTACCCCCAGGTCCCTTTCCATTTTTGTTGTTGTTAGTATCTCAACCCCCATTGTGTACTCTTCCCCTGGGGTTTTTGTTTCCCAGGTTCATTATCTTGCACTTCTTTGCATTGAATCTAAGCTGCCATACATTTGACCATTCCTCTAACCTTGCCAAGTCCCTTCTCATCCTTTCTACCCCACCCTGTGCATCAACTCTGTTGCAGATCTTTGTGTCATCTGCAAAGAGACATATTTTTCCTTCAGTCCTTCTGCAATGTCACTTATAAAGACATTGAAGAGGACCGTCCATTACTGAACCCCGCGGTACCCCACTAGTAACCTCCTCCTTTTATTCTGAGGGACTCCATTTACTATTACTCTCTGTGTCCTATTCTCCAGCCAATTCTTTACCCAGGCTGTCATCTTGGGACCTACTCCCAGGCTGGCTAACTTGTACATTAATCTTTGTGTGGGACTATGTCAAATGCCTTGCTAAAGTCTAGGTAGGCCATGTCCACAGCCCTCCCTGATCTACTACTTTGGTCACCCAGTCAAAGAAATCTATCAGATTCTGTCTGGCATGACCTTCCCGCTGTGAATCCATGCTGCCTAGGGTCCTGTGCCCTCTGGCCTCTAGATACTGACAATTCTTTTCCTTCAGAAGTGATTCCATCATTTTCCTATCACTGAGGTTAAACTAACAGGTCTGTAGTTTCCTGCTTCTGCCTTGCTCACACTTTTGTGAAGGGGAATCACATCTGCCTCCTCCCAGTCCTTGGGTACCACTCCATCCTCCCATGATTTGTTAAAAGGGTAGTCAGTGGTGTCACTAGTTCTACCCTTAGTTCTTTTAGAATTCTGGGATGAATCCCATCAGGCCCCATTGCTTTGTCCACCTTCAGTTTTAGAGTTCTTTCAGAACCCTTTCTTCTGTAAATGGGCTGGTATCAACTTCTGTATCCAGAGTGTTTCTACTGTTTGTTTTAGGTACCTCCCCCTCTTCCTTTGTAAATACTGAGCAAAAATATTTGTTTAGTGTCTCTGCCTTTTCACAGTCTCCCTCTGCCCAACCTCCCTTCCCTTTATTAAGCCTCACTATCCCTCCCTTGGTCTTCCTTCGCTCCCTGATGTACCTATAAAAGGTTTTATCCCCCTTCTTAACTGAGTTGGCTATCTTTACCTTGGTTTGGGCCTTTGCTGTTCTGACTGCCTTCTCAGCCTCCTTTTGCTTTAACTGATACAGTTCTCTGTCCTGCTCCTTCTGCGATTCCTTGTACTTTCTGAATGCTTTCTTTTTCTCTTGAACCTTCACTGCCACTTCCTTTGAGAACCATAGTGGTTTCTTACATCGTTTTGTTTTGTTTATTTGCTTCACACAAAGGCTCGTTACCTCTGTGATGGCAGTTTTTATTATTCCCCATTGTTCTTCCACCCCTCCTTCCTGCCCATTTGCTAGTGCATTCCTTAGGCACTCACCCATTTTGGCAAAGTCAGCCCTCCTAAAGTCCAGTACTTTTGTCTTTGTATGGCTTGACTCTATTGCTGTGTTTATTGTGAACCATACTGTTCGATGGTCGCTAGTTCCCAGATGGCTACCCACTTCTACATCTGTGATCCTCTCTCCAGTACTCTCTCTAGTACTTTCAGGGCTTCTATACCAGTGGCAAACATCCAGCACTGACAAATGCTTGTTTGATCATGTATTGCTCATGGGGAAAGGAGCCCTCTAATTGGTCAGAAGCATTCCATCAATCTACAAAAGGGACATCAGGAATACCCAATAAATTTACTAGAAGGCCTGCAAATGATCGAAAGTAACAGCATGTGACCCAGGTTCGTTTTTTAAATAGCTTTTACAAAAAAAGACAGGTTTATGGATTAAATGTGGTTCTCCTTTAAGGATGTTTATTCACAGCTTTGATGCAGGATAAATATGCGCCGTGATGTAACACAGTACCGCTCGCTGCTGATAGGTGCTGCACCTAAATGACGCTATCTTGGAATTGAACTTGAAAATGAAACAATCAATAACAGGTCTGGTACACAGGACGCAACTAAAGGGAAAGAAAAAATAGATCACAGGGCTCAAGCCCTTTACCCCAGCCAAAGTCTACCTCTTCTGCCTTCTTTCACCAGTCTGGAGTAAGGCTGGCTCATTTTGGTCTATATAAACTGCCTTATGTCCTCTCATTTAATCTGCCCCAATATTGCTACAGCAACAACATGCACAATGAAATGCACAATGAGCATGCTTGCACAACAGAGCCATTCAACTTGTTACTCATCCGGATACTCCTTGAAGGACAGGCCAAGGCAAAAATAGAACAAAATTGCATACTTTGGTTCTGCAACACGTGGGTATGGTTGGCCAAGCAGCACGAATGGCACATTCTAGCATCAATCTCCTGTAGTCATCCACTTTTCTGAAGCAGGGATGTGGAACAGAGGTCAGAGAATGGGATGAATCACTTCTACGTAAAAATGTTCCATGCGTTGTCTAAAGAGGCAGGAACTGCTTTCAGGAAATTTGATATGACTTAAATGACTAATTTCATTACTGTTTTGTTTTACTTACAAATGGTATTTGAATGAGTTTTGCAGGTACAGCCAGGGCATATTATTGAATAAGGCTCATTTTCACAAGTTCAAAAACATAAGTTCTACCCCAACTGCAGCCTCAAAAGTATTCACTGTGTGACCTTGGGCAAGTCACTTAACCCCTAGTGCTCCAAATCACTCCAGCTGTGAAAATAGGTAGCACAGGACCACACTGGAAACAAGATGTTACCTCTCAGCTGGGTTATTTGGGGAAAATATTGTAAAAAATAGAAGTCTCCTTCACCTGGAAGGAGTTTCCCTTACTTTCAGGCAACCTCTCTCTTCCTCTTAATTGTGGATCCCATATATGTAAAAGGAATCTTCCTCAAAAGGTCTGATCACAAGTTCACTAGAGTCTCACCTTTTGTTTTATCCCCCCCCACTAGCACCACATCTTCCCCCAACAATATTTCTTACTGCAGTCCTTTACTGTTGGCAGCTATACACAGTTGCAACCAAAAACTGACTGAGATGGGGGGGCTGCAGAAACATTGATGTGTGCATGAAGAATCAGAAGGGGGATTGATCAAATAAGCCTGTGAAGCTGAAGCTCTGCAGGGTATGTCCCACAGAAGGACTGTGCACAGCCACTGATTGTGGACTTGGTATTTTTACAGTGGAGCTGGGCAGGCAAGATCAGATCTAGCCCCTCCCCCCCCACACACACACACAAAATCTGCAGTAAAACAAAGATCTCGATCACATGGTCTTAATCTGCTCTAGCTACTAATCTACAAGCGAAATCATAATTCTTTACTTAAAACATCACAGTTATTTACTTATGACATCACAATCACGTCTAAATCAACCGCTTGAGATGTCACAGAGGATTATGATGTCACCTGTAGACTGATAGCAGGCACAGCTGAAGACCAAATGAAAAAGAGCCTTGCTTTCTAGCTGGACCAGCAGTACAGCAGTAGCATTATCACTTGCTATGCCAGCAACACGGGTTCGAGAACAGACTCGGGTCACTCGGGGATGGCCACAGGATGGAGGATTGAGAATCCTCTTGACAGCTCTGCTCCCTCTCAGGGAGGGGGGTTAGCATGTCCCACTGATCAGCTGCCATCTGGAGTAAGCTGGGTGACAGCACAGAGGGACCCCACGCAGGGACATTCCCACATCCAGATTGGGGGGGGCATCTCTTCTGAGGCGGAGCACGCATATTGCATCACCGAACACGTGTCACCCCATGGGAAAGAAATGAAGGAAAACCTCCGACCTGGGTTTGGTGATGGCCCTGTCCCCCACAGGCCCCACACTGGAGACTGGGCACCTCCAATTGGTCATATGGCAGATGATACCCACAGTCAGGTATGACCCCGAGATGTTGGATGATGGGGCTGTAGTGGGCTAGTCTGGATGAAGGCAGGGTGGCTGCTAAAGTGATTAAATTAAGGATTGGGGGAAAAAAGAATCCTGTCTTCTAGAAACATTTCCTAAGAAACAAAGTATGAGAGGAAGGTATGTGTATGAAATATCATCTCTGTTACGTGTTAAAACACAGTCCTGCTGAAGCGGGGGAGGGGGGGCAGTGGTGCTCCCAAGAGTAATTTCATATCTTTTGCAGACAGTTTGAAGAGATTTGGTTTTGTGCATTCAGCAAATCATACTTCACAGGCATCAGTTCAAGTTGTTTTATTTCCACCTGGCATCCATCTCGGCAGACTGGGTGGGCCAGGTGGTCCTTTTCTGCCAAGAAATTTTGTGTTTCTATGATGCATTTTAGGAGATTTTTTTCTTTAACTTTGAAACCATTTTTTTTTCTGGCTTGCTATTCACAATGCAATCTGCTTTTACTGAGCTAGCTGTATACTACTAATAAAACTGAAGCAAGCTACATGCCATCAATAAAAAAGTGATTGATTTAGCCACATTTATGGCTGCAGTGCAAGTTTTTAAAACTGACTACACAAGGTATAGAATTATTGTTGGGTGTCCCACCATCCTCTCCCAGTTATTTCAATGGAACTGTGTTTTCTTTTTTTTTTTTTTTTTGTCAAACCTTTTTCCTTCTTAGGTGCAGGCTGCATCCTCCTGATCCCCCCCTTCCAGCCCTGTCACCCAACTTTTCAGGGGCTTAGCTTACTCCAGTGACTTCTTCCATGTCTCACCTCCATGGTAGGGCTGGCAGGACCCCCATACTACCAAAACTTGGCTCCGGTGCTCTGGAGATTGCCCAGTCACTAGTGGGGGCCTGCAAGGGTTGGACCCTCATTACACTCTACCCAGTATTTTCCATGTTCTGTGTTCTTCTCCACTGTAGAATGCCATTTTCAAGGTGACACAAGCTTCACATGCAAGCATGTGGAGCACATATCTGTTGGCATCCCTTCCCCACTGTATGCAATCCCCATGCGCATTACCACCCATGGTCACCTAGGTGGCAGTGCCGTGCCAGGAATGACTTCCATCCCTCCCCGGAGGAGAGTATCCTCTGGGATGCTCAATCTTTGCCCCTTATCTGACCCCCGTCCGAGCCGTATCCATTCCTGAACCCATGTCATCAGCATGGCAGGTGGTATCTGTACTGCCAAGCCACCAGGCTAGCAGAACTGCCTTTTCACATAGGGATATCTGCTTGACAGTGCTGAGCACTCAGTTCCTCTTAATGAGATGGATTATTCTGTATGTATCTAAACTGTGTGCACTTTTTTGTATGTATGTATTTATTTATTTATTGAAAGTTTCAGATTACAACCTTTGAGCCAGAAAGGCTCTTTCTCAAAGGCTCCAAGTCAAGCATTGGGACATGACAAGTACAATAGTTATAATCGGTTACATTCAAGGATACAGAGCACAGGTATATACATGGACTATGGATTAACTATGCTAAACAGTAATCAGGTATTTATAAGATGAAATGTAACATTTCAGGTTAAGGTTACTAAGTGCAGTACAGCTCGGAACGTCCAGGAGTAGGAACGAAATGATAGAGTGTTTTAGAGTATGAGCGAGAGAGTGAGTGCAGTTGGGGTAGGGTGAGGAGGAATAGGGATGTTAAATTAGGGGAGGTCCGAGGACTGTATGCGGTCAGATGAGGCTCTGTCAGTTACACCAGTGGAACAGCTGGCAAGGGTGAGTTTTATTAGTGATGGGGTGTGGGAGAGATGAAAATAAAGAGCAGATAAATTCCTCGCTATGGAATATGCAGGATTCTCCTTGTGGTGTCCGCAGCTCTTTAAATGGATAATTAGATAACTGATGCAACAGTTACAAATCCTAACGGTCACACCACTGAGACGTATGTACCACAATTTGTATTCAGAAAATGACAGCTGCATCATTTTTCTTTCTGCAATAAACTGAGGAAGTAGTTGCAAATGCATCAAAATATTCAAAAATAGCATCAAAGAATCATGTGATGGCAGCCAAGAGGAAGGCAGCGTTGTGGCGCAGCTCTGCTCTCTACCCAGTTTAAAGTATTAACGGCAGTAAATCCAAGTAGCGTAAAACCTGAAATACTTCTGCATTTGAACTCAGGGAAAAGTCTGGACAATCTGAATCATTCAGAAATGGAAGCATACGTCAAAAAGCAGCTTCCGAAGCACACTCCACCGCCATCCCCGGAGAAGGAACAGGCCTCAAAGCGACCTCGGCAAGAGCCTAGTAAGCCAACTCCAGGATCCACAGCTCTAACAGAAGAATGATTTCTGGAAATTATAATGCCACTGCAAAGTGCCATAGAGGAAATCTCTACAGAGGTACGCGGGTTTAAGGCTTCTCTGGATTCATTAAGCTCTCGAGTCGGCGATAATGAGGTTCGAATTAAATCAGTGGAGGGGGCGGATAGATAAATCGGAGTTAGATCGGGCTATTATGAATAAGAAGGTTAAGAAAATAGAAGAAAAACAGGAAGACTTAGAAGGCAGGAGCAGGAGAAGTAACATTATCATAATAGGGATCCCCGAGAGAGAGGAGGGCACATCTTCGACTTTATTTGTGCAAAAGCTGTTTGAGAAAATTGCTGGTCCGTCTCCTAACGGAGCCAGCTATGTCGTGGAGAGAGCCAATAGATCCCTCCGTCCCCCCTCCTCCGCTGGGTGCTCAGCCTAGACCGATTGTGTGCAAACTACTAAATTATCTTGACAAGCAACATATTCTGGCAAAGGTTAAATTATTGCAGGAAGTTTTGTGGGAAGGCAAGAGGATTAGAGTTACGCATGACCTGCCGCAGTCTGTTAGACTTAGGAGGCAAGCATTACATCCATTTGTATTGAAGTTGATTGCAGCAGGCATACAATTTCGGGTAAAATATCCGGCCTTACTGCAAGTAAAAAGCAAAGATCAATGGCACTCGTTTGAAAACCCCGATGCAATTCAGCAAGAGCTCCAAAAGCTTTTCCCTGACTTATTTAAATGATCTGGACAGCGGGTGTTATGCGGTTAATTTGACATAACAATCTACTTAACACTATATATCTTTTTATTATTTCAATGGTAACTTGACTATGTGGAGTCATCAGAAAGAGCATGCTACATTGCCATATGTTGTTGCCTCCACGTACTTTCGGAGATGGTAATCAGGTCAAATGGTATGTCGTTTGCTGTATCAGTAGAAGGGAACATTGTTCGTCAGCCGATTTTAGAAGACCTGAGTTGGCGTAGTCTCCATTCATGTGTATGATTAAGAGAAGACCGGCTCAAGTTCCTAAATTACTACGAACATGTCACATTGCCATGCGTTGTCACCCTTACGTACTCTCGGAGCCGGTAATTAGGTCAAGTGGAATCCCATCTTGCCGTGTCAACAGACAGTGTCTTTTTCTATCAATGTGGAGTATGAAGGAGGTAGACCATCAGTCGATTCTAGAAGATCTGAAGTGGCATAGTCTCCATACATAGACATGATTAGGGGAGGACCGGCTCAACTTTCTAAATTAATACTCCTGATCTCAGCTGCTCCACTGAAAGTTAAGCCTATAGTTTCACTGCCTTTCCAAGTGCTGATTCTGTTTTATGGCAATATTTATTGATCAATATTGAATACCGGAGAGATCTCGCCTTAGTCTCCTTAGTCTGTGGTTAAAAACTATATTCAGAGTTGTTATGGACTTATCCAAGCGATTCCCGTTCTCTTTCTTTCAGGGTTGAGCGGCTACCCATTTTCGATGACTTCATCGGGCGGGGTCATGTTTGAGACTTTGGCAATTACACCTGCAATAATATGGGGCATCATAATTTAGAAGAAAGCAGCATGTAGAGTAGAGAGGGCATCACTTGCCATATATAGTGCCTTTTCTTATGGTATGGTTAAATGGGGGGATGTTGCTTGTACTGATCACCGAAAATTGGCCCCCGGAGGAGACTCAGTCAAGGTTTTAGGCAGAGTCGGAAACTGGGCTATTGCTCTTTGCTTGTTTATTACTCGATCATTTTGCATGTGTATCATATAGCCTTTTTTGGGGGAATGGCTTAGATAGGAATAGTTACAGGTGTTAGTTTAATTTGATTATAAATTTCGAATATGCCTGCTGTCATACTCCTTTGTCTCCACGAGAGGGCACACGAGTAGCACAACAGGGGTTGGCGCAGATAGAATGGCTAGCCTTTTCAAATTATCGAGCTTAGTTTTAATTATGCTCCTGTGGGGGCTTACCCCTGTGGATAAATAATAGGGTGCTTGTTTTTGGATGGACAGGGGAGTTTTCAATTAAACAAGATGTTTTAGTTAATTTTTTCACTATCGTGTGAAGACTTGCTATAAAGAGATATTTAATAAAAGGGTTACTTATCAATGGGGTCGGAATACTGGGAGAGGGGGGACGGGGGGACTTTCTGCTGGGTTTGAAAAGAGCATCACCTGATGTTTGTGATGGGCAGTCCAGTTGATAGAACTGGAGGTAGAGATTTATGTTTTGTATGGTTGGTTTTGGAAGGAGTTATGGGGGGGAATATGCGGGGGGGAATAATATCTCTATAATATCATTGAAACATAGAAAGAACCACATTTGGAAACACATGGACGTCCATAAGGCCTATTGGTTACAAGAAAGCCGACGTTTTGGGGTTAATGACCATGTCAGGACTGTTTAATATTTTGAGTTGGAACA
Source organism: Neoceratodus forsteri (assembly GCA_016271365.2). Lineage (NCBI taxonomy): Eukaryota > Metazoa > Chordata > Ceratodontiformes > Ceratodontidae > Neoceratodus > Neoceratodus forsteri. The sequence continues at coordinate 948,326,235 of CM057451.1, read as the reverse complement.
TTAGGGGGGCCCGAGATAGGTGTAAAAGGCAGATTGTGTTGAAGCATTTATCTACTCTTGGAAGTGACGTGGTCTGCCTACAGGAAACTCATCATAAAATGGAGGACATTCACTTATTTTGTAAATATTGGGTAGGTCAGGTATTCGGAGCAGGGATATCCACTAATAGGGGTGGCGTGGCCATTCTAATTAACAAAAGGGTAAATTTTCATTTAGAAAAAGAGATCTGGGATATACATGGTCGTTATATTTTGTTGCTAGGCACGTTTGCCTCGCAACAGGTGCTAACAGGCTCAATATATGGTCCAAATAACGATTCTCCACGATTTTTTACACAGCTGCTTGATAAGATAAGTAACTACCTGGATAGAATAATTTTACTGGGGGGTGACTGGAACATTACACCACAGTTACGACTTGATAGATCGGATAACAGGCATGCGGGTTTATCTCCCTCACAGAGCGCCTTAAAAGAACTCATAGGGGGAGCAGGTCTTGTCGACGTCTGGAGAGTGTTTCATGCAGAATCTAGACAATATACTTTTTCTCACTACCACACAAGACTTGTTCCAGGATTGATTATTTTCTTATTAGTACAAGCTCCTCCGCCTGTCTCCACCACAGAAATACATACTAGAGTTATTTCAGATCACTCCCCAGTTTCAATTAAGTATATACCTAACCCTGGGGTTAGGAGAGATTTCATGTGGAGATTCAACAACCAACTACTGCAAGACTCATACACTTTAAATCACCTGAAACAGTTTATATCCCATTTCCTAACTAACAATCTGGGTTCCGTCTCTAAGACTGATATGATGTGGGCAGCACTGAAGTGCACGTTGAGAGGGGAGTGTATCCGGATTTCCTCTACCAAACGTAAAAAGAACGAAGCACAGCTTACAGATATTGCCAACTCTATTCGGGTTATAGAGGGTAGTATCAATCAAAGTTCACCTGATTCAGACTGGACACAACTGCATAAATTACAAGCACAGTTTAATTCAATTATGTTGCAAAAGGCATAGTTAGCCCTTAGGAGAACTAAACTTAAATATCTGGAAGCTGGTGAGAGGGCAGGCAAATTGTTAGCACTAAAGCTTCGTCGGTTAGAATCTAATAGGCATATTACAGCTTTACAAATTAAACCAAATGGATCCCCGATTAAGGATCCTAGGGAAATTGTGGCAGCCTTCCGATCTTATTTTCAGACAATATACTCTATCCCAAAAATAGATAGGGTAGAGCCAGATGAGATCCAGAGGTATCTGGAATCGGTAAATCTACCCCAGATTACCAACATGGCGGCGGTGAGGTTAGAGCTCCCTATACAGGAAGTGGAAGTGAAGCAGGCCATAGCCCAACTCGCCCCCGATAAAGCCCCAGGACCTGATGGCCTTTCCACCAATGTGTACAAGGCATTTGTGGAGGAAATTACTTCAGTTCTCATTGAAGTATATCATTTTTGGTATCTCGAGGGGCTCTCAGAAAGGAGCTTCCTTGAGGCCCTTATTACCCTTTTCCCTAAGCCAGACAGGGATCCGTTATGTCCAAGCAACTACCGGCCGATATCGCTTTTAAATGTGGATGTTAAAATACTGGCAAAAGTGTTAGCTAATAGACTCAGTCCTTTAATGGGCATGATGGTGAGTGATGAGCAGGTAGGATTTATGAAAGGTAAACAGTCCAGTGACCATGTGAGAAAGCTTCATCACTTAATAATTCATGCTAAGAACATGCAGATATTGGCGGCTTTGTTGGCCCTAGACACTGAGAAAGCGTTCGATCAGGTCTCTTGGAATTTTTTGTTTGCAACATTACGGAAATTTGGCCTCCCAAGTGGATTCATGAAATGGATTAAGCTGTTATATGATTCGTCTATAGCCCGAGTCTGGTGTAACGGAGTCCTCTCGGATCCATTTGCTCTTTCCTGTGGTACCAGACAGGGCTGCCCACTCTCTCCACTACTGTTTAATCTTTACCTAGAACCTCTAATACGTAAACTATTAGTCTCTCAAGATATAAAGGGAATGCTGATAGGCAATCATAAGTACTTAATTTCCACTTATGCAGATGATCTGCTTTTACATATAGAGGAACCCGAGGTCAGCATACCGGCAATTTTACAAGTAATAGCACAGTTCTCTAGGGTGTCGAACTACAAACTTAACCTATCCAAGATGAAGCTTTTTCCCTTAAATGGTAAATGCCTCTCAAATATCGCCATGGAGCTGCGGCTTAATTGGGAACCTAGATTACTGAACTATCTTGGTCTCAAGATCTCCAGGTGTAGGTTTACAATGATTAAAGAGAACCTTAACAAGTTGATTAATGTAATAAAACTAGACCTAGAGAGGTGGAAGATATTGCCTTTATCACTATGGGCTAGAATAGAAACAGTGAAGATGAATATTTTGCCAAGAATATTCTACCCTTTAAACATGTTAGGGTTTTACATACCCAAGTCATGGTTTGATAAATTTGCAGAAATTACTTAATGATTTCATATGGAAGGGAAAGAGTGTAAGGAGGGCATATGTCAAACTTACTAGGCCCAGGAGGCAGGGAGGTCTGGCACTTCCCTCCTTCTTTAGCTATTATATAGCATCACATATCAGTAAGGTGGTGTCATGGACCCGGCCTACATCTCCAGAAAGTTTTAATACCTATCTACCCCCGTGGGTTTTTATTGAGAGGTACCTTGCTGCCAAGGCATACATAACCCTTAATTCAGCTATTTATATGGACCCACGATGTCTCTCCAAAACACTTAAACATACTCTGATTGGTTGGTCAATTATGGCCCTACACCAGGCGCAGGGGACACTCGGGGTGAGTTGGCATAATTCCCTGGAACAACCATTAATTCAAAATGTGCATTTCCAAATTCAGAAAAGGCCGATTCTCCCTACATTTTGGAAGCTCTTAGTGGGGTTGCGTCTTAGTGATGTTGCGCCTCAAGGGGAAGTATTGTCATTTGGGCAATTTAGTGTAAACATACCCACTGCTAAAGGAAATGCCTTTAAGTATTGGCAAATCAGTGGCGCAGTCAAAACTTGCCTTCGGATTTTGAAGTTACTGGTGGTAAACAAGATAGAATTGTCCTCGTTATTATACATAGCAGATCAACCCCATTCGGTTTCCAAAGTGTATCAGGAAATCCAGAGAACTGTCTCGGAGTGGCCCGCTAGCATTTGTTATTATTGGACACAGAAACTTGGGATGAGTGAAGACGTCAGAGTATGGGACCAAATCTGGAGCAATATATATAAATATGTAAAGCAGGACAGATATAAGTTGCAGCAGTTTAACATTATGCACAACTTATATTATACTCCAGTTAAATCATATAAAATAGGTAAGCTTGCATCCCCTCGATGTAACAGATGTAAAGCTGATAATGGAGATCTACTCCATATGTTATGGGAATGTTCCAAAATTCAGCCACTGTGGGGCGCAATTCAGAAATCGCTCAGCTCTTTTCTTGAGCTTGATCCTTACTTTACATCTGAGATCTGTTTGATTAATCATTTCCTCAAGGAAATGAGTAAACAGAAGTAAGCATATATAGCTATCATTGCAGCTGCAGCCAAAGCGATAATTTTATGACACTGGATAGATGAGTTTGCATCCTCAATTATTGAATGGCGTAAAGAGCTTTTGCTTGCACTACAATTAGAGAGGCATATAGCTAAGATGGGTAATAGGGTGCATGCATATAATGTAAAATGGGGCCCTCTGGAAGCAGTCCTAATGGTTTAGAAAAATTAGAATTTTACTGTGGAAAGGTCTTTTATGCATAGGTGTCATGTGGTTCTTTCTACTTGCAGAATTATATGGGGGGGTAGGGAAGGGTAGAGGGTAGCTAGTTGTTCTTTTTCTTTTGATGACATTATAGTAAAGGATTCAATGTCCACTCCCGTGGTGTAGGCCTTTGGAATAGCAGACTGTTGAGATGTATATTGTTTCGTTAAAGCCTTGTCAATGGTTTTAATTTCATTGTAATGTGACATTGGAATTAAAGTGTATTAAATAAAAAAAAAAAAATAACATCAAAATATTTTTGAATCATCCAAAATTGGCAACTGCATTGGCATCATACCATCTGAAAATTCTGCCCTGGGTCCTTATTAGTTTAACATTTTCCACCATCCAGGGTTACATAGAAACATAGAATGTGACGGCAGATAAGGACCACTTGACCCACCTATTCTGCCCATTTTCCTACCTAACAGATAAGCTGCAGATCCTTGTTAACCAATAGCTTACTTCCTCCTACCCCCCCCACTAAGACTGCCTTATGTCTGTCCCATGCATTCTTGAACTCCCCCACTGTTCTTGACTCCACGACCTCCTCAGGGAGGCTATACCAGGCATCCACAACCCTCTCTGTGAAAAAATACTCCCTCACATTACCTCTGAGTTGTCCCCCCTCTATCTTCAAATTGTGCCCCCTTGTTCTTGCACATCTCTTTTTCTGAAAGATGCTACCCTCTTGGACTTTGTTGATTCTCTTGAGGTACTTGAAAGTTTCTATCATGTCCCCTCTCTCCCTTCTTTCCTCAAGGGTATACATATTAAGCTCCTTTAGACTTTCTTCTAGATGTCTCCTGGTGCAGACCCTGTACCATTTGGTTGCCCTCCTCTGGACAGCCTCCACTTTGTCTATGTCTTTGCGGAGATGGGGTCTCCAGAACTGCACACAGTACTCCAGATGGGGTCTCACTAACTGTCTGTACAGAGGGATAACAACTTCTTGTTTTCTACTATTGATGCCTGTACCTATGCTTCCCAGTATTCCCCCAGCCTTCCTTACTGCCCTCGCACATTGCTTGCCCACCTTTAGGTCATCTGATATGACTACTCACAGGTCCCTTTCCAGTTCTGTTGTTGTTGTTATCTCACCCCCATTGTGTACTCTTTCCCTGGAATTTTATTTCCCAGGTGCATTACTTTGCACTTCTTTGCATTGAATCTGAGCTGCCATACATCTGACCATTCCTCCAACCTTGCCAAGTCCCTTCTCATTCTTTCCACTCCATCTCGTGTATCAACCCTGTTGCAGATCTTTGTGTTGTCTGCAAAGAGACATACTTTTCCTTTCAGTTCCTCTGCAATGTCACTTATAAAGACATTAAAAAGGACCGGTCCTAGTACTGAACCCTGCGGTACCCTGCTAGTAACCCTCCTTTCTTCACTGTGGACTCCATTTACTACTATCCTTTGCATCCTGTTGTCTAGCCAATTTTTTATCAGGCTACCACCTTGGGACCCATTCCAAGGCTGGCTAACTTGTGTATTCATCTTTTGTGTGGGACTGTATCAAATGCCTTGCTAAAATCTAGGTAGGCCATGTCCACAGCCTCTCCCTGGTCTACTACTTTGGTCACCCAGTCAAAGAAATCTATTAGATTCATCTGACACAACTTTCCCATCGTGAATCCATGCTGCCTTGGGTCCTGTGCCCCACTGGCCTCTAGGTACTCAACAATTCTTTCCTTCAGAAGTGATTCCATCATTTTCCCTACCACTGAGGTCAAACTAACTGGTCTGTAGTTTTCTGCCTCTGTCCTGCTCCCACTTTTGTGAAGAGGAATCACATCCACCCTCCTCCAGTCCTAGGGTACCACCCCATCCTCCCATGATTTGTTAAAGAGAGTAGTCAGCGGTGTCACTAGTTCTACCCTTAGTTCCTTTAGAATTCTTGGGTGAATCCCATCAGGCCCCATTGCTTTGTCCACCTTCAATTTTATTAGTTCTCTCAGAACCCTTTCTTCTGTAAATGGACTGGTATAGACCCCCATCTTCAGAGTGTTTCTTTTGTTTGGTTTAAGTACATCCCCCTCCTCTTCCTTTGTGAATACTGAGCAGAAATATTCATTCAGTATCCCTGCTTGTTCACTGTCACCCTCTACCCACATTCCCTCCCCTTTATTAAGTCTCAGTATCCCTCCTTTGGTCTTTCTTTGCTCCCTAATGTACCTATAAAAGGTTTTATTCCCCTTCTTAACAGAGTTGGCTATCCTTTCCTCGGTTTGGGCCTTTGCTATTCTGACTGCCTTTCCAGCCTCTTTCTGCTTTAACTGATAAAGTTTTCTGTCCTGCTCCTTCTGTGTTTCCTTATATTTCCTGAATGCTATCCTTTTTCCTTAACCTTCCTGCCACCTCTTTTGAGAATCATAGCGTTTTTTTCCTTCATTGTGTTTTGTTGATTTGCTTTACACAAAGGCTAGTTGCCTCTGTGATGGCTGTTTTGATTACTCCCCATTGTTCCTCCACCCCTCTTTCTTGCCTGTTTGCTAGTGCTTTTCTGAGGCACTCTCTCATTTTCCCAAAGTCAGCCCTCCTAAAGTCCAATACTCTTGCTTTTGTATGGCTTGATTGCATGGCTGTGTTTATCGTGAACCACACTGTTTGGTGGACGCTTGTTCCCAGATGGCTACCCACTTCTAAATCTGAGATTCTTTCTCTATCCCCATTTGAGAGTACCAGGTCTAAGATTGCTCCCTCCTGAGTGGGTTCCAATACTAGCTGTCTGAGGCATGTCCCCTGTAGGGCATCAAGAATGACCATGCTCTTGGATGTGCCTGCAGCAAAGGTGCTCCAGTTAACATCTGGCATATTCAGGTCCCCCGTCAACAATATCTCCCCTTTTTCTGCCATACTAAGAAAGCCTGCTATCATTTCCTTGTCCATTCCCTTCCCCTGAGATGGGGGTCTGTATGCAACCCCCATGTGGATTGTGGTGCCATTTCCTGTCTCCAGAGTGACCCAGAGTGACTCATCTGCTCCCTGTTTCCTCTTTAGTTCTGTTGCTTTGATCCCTTCCTTTACATAGAGAGCTACTCCTCCTCCTCTTTTACCCTCCATGTCCCTCCTGTAGACTGTGTATCCTGGTATGCTGACATCCCAGTCTTGGTTCTCTGTGTACCATGTTTCTGTTACTGCCACAATATCCAGACAACCCTGTTCCATCAAGGCCACTAGTTCAGGGAGCTTGTTACACAGACTATGGGCATTGGTACTCATCACCCTCCACTTTTTGATGGTCTTACCCCTTTTAGCCCCATTCCAGTCCTTACTGCATTTGCCTTTTTTTAGATTTACCTCTGTCCTTCTTCCTAATGACTTCTCTACCTTGGTGTTTACCATACTAATTACCATGTTTTGTGGGGGGAGGCTGGGATTTCCCTGCTCCTTTTCAGTGCCTCCCCCCTTGGCTAGTTTAAATGCTTGCCAATGAAGCATTTAAACCTCTCACCTAGGATCCTGGTCCCCCGGACAGATGCAGACCATCGCACCAGTATAGGTCTGCATCCCTCCAGGTGGCTCCCCAGTCCCCAGTGAAGCCAAAACCCTGAGCTCCACACAAGTTTTTCAACCATTTATTGAATTCCCTGGTGAGGAGTACCCTAGCATCACCCTTGCCATAGACAGGCAGCACCTCCGAGAAGGTTACTGTATGCGCTACTTGTCTAAGACTCCTCCCCAACTCTACAAGCGCCTCTTGCACTGCTCTGATCCCATTCCTAGCCAGGTCATTTGTCCCTAGGTGGACAATGACATCCAGCTCCCTCCCTCATGCAGCTCCTCCCACGATCCTGAGGATTTGCTTCCTGTCCCTCCAAGCCGTGGCGCCAGGCAGGCACCTTACCTCCCTCTCCCCTTTCTCCTCCATTTCTACCCCCCTAATGATTGAGTCCCCCACCAGGAGTTGTTTCCTTCCCCTGTGGGGTCCCATGCCACCCTCCTGTGGGTCTCCTTTGTGAAGGTTCCCAGTATCCTCTTGGTCTCCACTGCAGGTGCCTCCATAGAGGAACCACTATCCACCAGAACTGTGAATGAATTGTGGAGAGGTACAGCTGGAGGGATGCAACTCTGTTCCACCACCCTCTCCCTCCCTGAGCCCACCGTAGTCCAGCCTCTCCACTTTCTTGGCAACTTCTGAGGTAGTGGCATTGGCCCTGGTGGTCCCTGGGTGGGGGAGGAGGTTTCACAAATCCTAGCCAGGTCAGCCTGGAGACGGGCAACCTCCTCCCTCAGACCAGAGAGGTGCCTGCAAACAGGGCAGCATCACAGCCTCCAGAATGTCTCACAGAACACTGCTGGCCCACAGCCATTGTACTGCACCACTCCTATCATGTTTTATTTTGTGTCCCCTCTCCTGTTTCTCTGTATGCTTACTCTCTCCTCTCCTTACAACTCTTTCCCTTCCTGTTCTGGGACAGCAACTTCCTGTATTCTTCAGTAGCCTCCTTCTTCTTTGCTCAGTGTCAGACCACCACCAGCTAGGGGGAGAGTGAGCTACTTTTTTCCTTTAGGGTTGACAAAACCAATGTTTCTCTATGATCCTTCCCTTCCTACTGTCAAACAGGAAGTTCCTGTTGACAGTCAAATCCAGTGGCTATAAAAGTAGAACTGGCTTAGGGTGGGTAGGTGGAGGAGTGGGATGGAGGGCAATTAGTAAGAAAATGGCTAGCTAAGCTCTCTCTCCTCCTACTGGTTTAGCAAAGTAAGTTGATACAGTACCCTTCACAGCACAGAACACACACTGACTTTCTTTCTTTTTTTTAACCCTAAATAAGACCCTTCTACTGCTAATAAAGTATCTGTCTTGCTTAATCTCAACAGACACTGTTTCTTAAAGGGTACAGCAAATTTGTGTGAATATGCACCTGCTTCTCGTGTTGCCACTATGAGAAGGATTGAGTGTCCAAGGGATGGCTCTTTTTCTCTGGAAGGAGGGGGGGCAAGTGTCTGGCACTCCTGGTGGAGGCCAGGGGATTCACCATGACTGGCACCTGGATCAGTGGGAGACAGGACTGGCATCGGGTTTGTCCCATGGAAGACATTGCATGTCCCACCTCCCGGGGAGCACAGCATCACAAAACAAACTCTGGTCAGAGACAATATGGCTGTGGAGAGCTTTTGGGATGCTTCTACCCATTATTTATAATGAATTGCACAATGCAGATCTGCTAGTAGGCAGTTTCAATGTGGTCTTCCTTTCACACAATTTTACAATATGTTTTCCTAGAATATGCCTGCTGTTTGCTATGTATTTAGCCTGGATAGTTCAGAGAAGACATGACATCTTATTTTCAATGGGGCTCTACATCTACACAATATTATGCTACATTGTGTAAAATCAGAACACAGTAAAGGCAATATTTTACATCTGGACTAGGCTACCCTGAATAAATTGGACATATATTTTTACATTGTAAAAATGATAAAATCATGACCCCACTGAAAACAAAATATTGCATCTAATCTGGGACATCCTGAACATAGTGCAAAAATGTGTAAAATGAAGATTCCTATGACAATGAGATATAGCAACTCCCCTGTTCTATCCAGGATAACAAATCTAGGATAAAAAATATTTAAAGGAACTCTACTGTATTGTGTAATGGATTAGGCTACCTTGAATAAATTATACATATATTATTACATTATAAAAATGGTAAAATCATGATCCCACTGAAAACAAGATATTGCACCTAATCTGGGACATTCTGAGTAAATACAGTGCAAAAATGTGTAAAATGAAGATCCCTATGACAATAAGATGTAGCAATCATGTATGTCAGAAACACGCTAAGCTGTTCCGTCCTCCCCATCTCCAAAGTTGCAGAGGACTATGAGCTATTAGTGGTAAAAACTCAAACCGGCCTAAATGGCAAGACCATTACCATTGCCACAACCTACCTGCCCCCAAAAAGCCAAGGAGGGCCTTCCTCTGGTTATGCAAGAAATAAGCGGCCTCAAAAAGATCTCATCTTGATGGGCGACTTTAATATAAACTGGCTCTGTAAAGAGGCGACAGCCGCCAAAGACCTAATCACCTCCCACAATCTCACCCAACTCGTAACTCATCCCACCCAACAGAACTACAAGGCTGGCACCAGCACCCTAATTGACAGGGTTCTGGTCAGCACACCATCCAGATTCTCTGAACTCAGAGTTCTCCCGGATGTGCTGAGCGACCACTCACCGATCTCCTTTCTCTGGACCAGTAAAATTACCAAAAGCCCACCACTTCTCATCGAGAGCAGGGTCCTGCAAAAAGGCAAACTTGGTTCCTCAAATCAGCACTGTCTGTCTACAACTGGTCCCCCATACACAAGACACCCACTCTGGACCAGGCACTCAGCTTTTTCAAGGAGGGTTTCAACTCCATCTGTGATATTCATGCCCCATGCACTAAACAGAAAATTTGAGGAGCAGAAAATGGCTGGCTGGATGGTAAGCTCCTCTCTCTCCTAAAAGAAAGGGACTGCCTCTAGGCCAAAGCCTTAAATTCTGGCTGTAAGCACGACCTACAATGTTACAAAACTGTTAGAAATCAGTGCACTAAACTGATCCGGCTTGCAAAGGCCAACTTCCACAAGACCCAGCTCAACAACGCTTGGGGAGATGGAAAGAGGTTTTGGGACAACCTCAAGAACACCCTTGGCAAAGACCAGAAGCTTAGTCCTACAATGCTCAATATCAATAACGCACCCTCCACAGATCCTCTAGTCATTGCTGATGCCTTTAACCAGACCTTCACCGACCTGTCCCCAGTACTGCCCCCAGACTACCTTCTGCCGGTGGATGACCAAGGTTGCGCCAATCGCACCACTACTAACCACCCAACTTTCTACTTTAAGAAGGTGACTGAAAAGGAGGCCTTAACAATGGTCAGGAAAGTCCTAGGAAAAACTAGGTTGGGGAGTGATGGGATAGACATGAAGATATTATCTCTGACACTTGATGTTCTAATCAAACCCATTACAATGATATTTAACAAATCCCTGGCCCTAGCTCAATTCCCAGAAGTCTGGAAGCAAGCCCTGGTAACTCCAGTGCATAAGAATGGTGACAAGACATTATATGTATAAGGAATTATATATTACTCATTGTATATTATAAGGAAGAGGGACATGTGGGGAGTGGTGCAATGCACTGACTGTGGGGCAGCAATTTTCTAGGAGACATTCTGGAACCTGCATGGCTGCCCTATTTGCAGGCAACTGTCAGCTCTGAGGGAGGAGGTTGCCCACCTCCAGGCTGAACTGGCAAGGACTAAGGAGGCCTCCCCCATCCAAAGAGCACCAGTTCCACAACCACTGCCTCAGAGGTTGCCATGTGTGAAGAGCAGATGGACCACAGTAGGTTCTGGGAGGGTGAGGGTGGTGGAACAGAGGCGTAGCCCCCGAGTTGCACCTCTACACAAACCATATGTCAGTCTGGCGAATCAAGGTTTCTCTATGATGACACCCTCCTTGGAGACCAAGAAGAATGCTGGGGACATCCACAAGGGAGACCCACAAAACAGTGGCAAGGGACACCACAGGGGAAAGAAACAGTTTCTGATAGGGGACTCAATTGTTAGGGGTGTAGACCTGGGGAAGGGAGAGGAGAGGGAAGTAAGGTGCCTGCCTGGTGCCATGGCTTGGAGGGACAGGAAGCAAATCCTCAGGATTGCAGAAGGAGTATCACAGGAGAGGAAACTAGATATCATTGTCCACCTCGGGACAAATGACCTAGCTAGGCATGAGATCAGTGCAGTGCAGGATGAATTTGTGGAGTTGGGGAGGGGCCTCAGACAGGTAGCAAGCACGGTAACCTTCTCAGAGGTGCTGCCAGTCTATGGCAGGGGTGAGGCTAGGATACTGCACACCATGCAGTTTAATGAATGGTTGCAAACTGGTGCAGAGCACAGGGCTTTGGCTTCATTGGGGACTGGGGTCTACCTGGAGAGATGAAGGCCTATACTGGCATGATGGTCTGCATCTCCAGGAAGGAAACATGCTCCTAGGTGACAGGTTTAAAGGCTTCCTTGGCAAGCTTTTAAACCAGCCAAGGGGGGTGCTGATAGGAAACAGGAAAGTTCAAGCCTCCCCCACAAAACATGGCAGGTAGTAGAGGTAAACACTGAGGTACAGAGCTTGACAGAAGGCAGGACAGGGGTAAATGGAAAAATGGACAAGGCAATAAGAGCAGGGATGGGGTAAAAAGGATAAAGCCAACATTAAATGGAGAGCAATGAGTACCAATGCCCATAGTCTTGAAACAAGCTTCCAGAGCTAGTAGCCCTGATGGAAGAGGAACACTTGGATATTGTGGCAGTCACAGAAACATGGTACACAGAGAACCATGACTGGGATGTCAACATACCAGGGTACACAATCTACAGAAGGGACAGGGAGAGTAAAAGAGGAGGTGGAGTAGCTCTCTACATAAAGGAAGGGGTCAAAGCTACAGAACTAAAAAGTAAAGGGAAGGACAAGAGGAACTCTTGGTCACCTTGGAAACAGGGAATGGCATCACAATCCGCACAGGGGTTGTATACAGACCCCCGTCTCAAGGGGAGGAAATGGACAAGAAAATGATAGAGGGCATTCTCAAAATGGCTGAAAAAGGGGAGATACTGTTGATGGGGGACCCGAATATGCCAGATGTTAACTGAGCGACATGGACTGCAGCCACATCCAAGAGCAGGGTCATTCTCGATGCCCTACAGGGAGCATGCCTTAGACAGCTAGTAGTGGAACCCACTTGGGAGGGAGCAATATTAGACCTGGTACTCTCAAATGGAGAGAGGATCACAAACTTAGAAGTCAGTAGACATTTGGGAACAAGCAAATGGCCAGAAAGGAGGGGCCGAAGAACAATGGAGAAAAATCAAAACTGCCATCATGGAGGCAACAAGCCTTTGTGTGAAACAAATAAAGAAAACAAAGCGGAATAAAAAACCACTATGGCTCTCAAAAGAGGTGTCAGGGAAGGTTAAGGAGAAAAAGGCTGCATTCAAAATGTATAAAGAATCACAGACGGAGCACGGCAGGGAACTGTATCAATTAAAGCAGAAAGAAGTGGGGAAGGCAGTCAGAAAAGCAAAGGCCCAAACCGAGGAAAAGATAGCCAACTCAGTTAAGAAGGGGGATAAAACCTTTTATAGGTACATTAGGAAGCATAGAAAGGTTAAGGGAGGGATAGTGAAGATTAAGAAAGGAGAGGGGAGGTGGGCAGAGGGAAACAGTGAAAAGGCAGAGATACTGAATGAATACTTTTGCTCAGTATTCACAAAAGAAGAAGAGGAGGAGTTACCTAAACCAAACAGTAGAAGCACTCTGGATAGTGGGGCTGACACCAGTCCATTTACAGAAGAAAGAGTACTGAAAGAACTCCTAAAACTCAAGGTGGACAAAGCAATGGGGCCTGATGGGATTCACCCTAGAATCCTAAAAGAGCTAAGGGAGGACCTAGTGACACCACTAACCACACTTTTTAACAAATCATGGGAAGATGGGGTGGCACCTGAGGACTGGAGGAGGGCAGATGTGATTCCCCTTCACAAAAGTGGGAGCAAGGCAGAAGCAGGAAACTACAGACCTGTTAGTTTGACCTCAGTGGTGGGGAAAATGATGGAATCACTTCTGAAAGAAAGAATTGTTGAGTACCTAGAGGCAGCGGGCACAGGACCCAAAGCAGCATGGATTCAGAAGGAGTCATGTCAGATGAATCTAATCGATTTCTTTGACTGGGTGACCAAAGTAATAGACCAGGAAGGCTGTGGATATGGCCTACCTAGACTTTAGCAAGGCATTTGACACAGTCCCGCACAAAAGATTAATAATCAAGTTAGCCAGCCTGGGAGTGGGTCCCAGGGTGGTAGCCTGGGTAGCAAACTGGCTGCACAACAGGACACAGAAGTTAATAGTGAATGGAACACATTCTGAAGAAAGGGGGGTTACTAGTGGAGTACCTCAGGGCTCAGTACTTGGTCCAGTCCTCTTTAATATCTTTATAGGTGACATTGCAGAGGGTCTGGAAGGAAAGGTATGCCTCTTTGCGGATGACACAAAGATATGTAACAGAGTTGATACACAAGAGGGGGTAGAAAGGATGAGAAGGGACTTGGCAAAGTTGGAGGAATGGTCAGACATATGGCAACTTAGAGTCAATGCAAAGAAGTGCAAAGTAATGCACCTGGGAAATAAAAATCCATGAGAAAAGTACACAATAGCAGGGGAGGTACTAACAACAACAATAATGGAAAGGGATCTGGGTGTAGTCATATCAGATGACCTAAAGGTGGGTAAGCAATGTGAGAAGTCAGTAAGGAGAGCCAGGGGGATACTGGAATGCATAGGGAGTGGCATCACAAGTAGGATAGGGGAAGTAGTTATCCCTCTATACAGACAGTTGGTGAGACCCCATCTGGAGTACTGCGTGCAGTTTTGGAGACCTCATCTATGCAAGGACATAGACAGGATGGAAGCAGTCCAGAGGAGGGCAACTAAAATGGTGCAGGGTCTACATCAGAAACCATATGAAGAGAGACTGAGAGAGCTTAATATGTATACCCTTGATGAAAGGAGGGATGGGGGGGACATGATAGAAACTTTTAAGTACCTCAAGGGAATCAACAAAGTCCAGGAGGGTAGCATCTTTCAGAAAAAGAGATGTGTAAGAACAAGGGGGCACAATTTAAAGTTAGAGGGGGGACGGCTCAGGGGTAATGTGAGGAAATTCTTTTTCACGGAGAGAGTAGTGGACGCATGGAACTGCCTTCCTGGAGAGGTTGTGGGGTCTAAAACAGTGGGGGAATTCAAACATGCATGGGACAGACATAAGGCAATTATAGTGGGGGGTTGCAGGAAGTAGGCTGTTGGTTAACTAGAATCTGCAGCTTATCCAATAGGTAGGGAAATGGGCAGACTGGGTGGGCCAAGTGGTCCTTATCTGCCGACAAAGTCTATGTTTCTATGATTCTATGTATCTAACTACAGGCCAATATATATCCTCTCCCTACTATCCAAAGCACTGGAGAAAATCATGGCAAACCAACTCACAGAATACCTAAACAAGCACAATCTCCTCTGACCAAACCAACATGGTTTCCGGCCAAAACACAGTACCACCACTGCACTGCTTGCATACTCTGATTATGCACACAAGGCGCTAGATGAAGGAAAATTGGTGGAGTCCATCTTCATTGACCTCACTAAAGCCTTCGACACCGTCAACCACCCTCTACTGATATTCCAGCTCCAAAGACTGGGAGTGGCACCAAATGTCCTAAATTGGTTCAATGATTACCTATCACAAAGGAGTCAGCGAGTCAAAATCGGGCAGAAGTTATCCAGCTCCAGAGAGGTACTCCTAGGAGTTCCTCAGGGATCAATCCTTGCTCCCTTGCTTTTCAGCCTCTTTGTTAATGAACTGCCCATGGCCTGTGACATCAATCTCATCCTGTATGCGGACGATGCTGTGCTGCTGAGTAGTGGCACCTCCCAGGCAGCACTACAAACAGAACTTCAGACTTCCTTTAACAAACTTGAGGACTGGTTCTGTAGGAAAAGGCTGCTACTGAACTACAGGAAAACGAAGGCCGTGCTCCTTTCCAGCCACTACAATAAACGCAGGCTCACTCCCTCAATATCACCAATAATGCTGGTGTGCAGATAGAGCAGGTACAATCATTTAAGTACCTAGGGGTAACCATTGATTACTTTCTCACATATATGAACCATATTGACTTCCTTGTCAGATCAGTAAATACACAGATCAGGGGTCCTCTACAGACATAAGAAGTCCCTCACTCCGGAAGCACTCCTAATCTCAGTATCCAGCTCAATACTCCCCACAATAGACTATGGGCTAGTGGTCTATGGAGCTGCCACTGATACTGCACTCAACAGGGTCCAAATTGCATTAAATAAGGCATGCCGCCTGACCCTGTGCACAGACCATTACAGTCACACTTGCACCCTATATGAGAGCACTAGCTGGCTTAACCTAAAAGACAGGCTCAAATACCAAACCTGTCTACTGGGTAAGAAGGCACTCCTCAGAAAAACACCACCCTGCATGGAAAACCTGCTCGAGGCATCTCACTCTCATCCCACATCACAAGAGGGAAGAAGAATGGAGCACTGTCCATCACAGTCTGGCGAACTGCACTTGGGCAGCATACTTTCTCCTACCGAGCTCCCTTCTGGCTAAATGAACTCCCACAGAAACTACAAACACACAGCCTGCCACAGTTCAAAACAGGCCTCAAACAGCACCTACAGTCTAGCTCACAATGTGCCTGTTCCTCAGGCCAAACCTGAAAGACTAACCCACACCCACCGTTAAACCCAGCACTGATACTGAGAAAACTTGCCCTCATCCTAGCCTAGCCAGGAGCACTAGTAAGCTACTAATCCTCCTTTCAGGCTCTGCACAAACCCCAACCCCCCACCTTTCCAACTATAGTCTATCAATAGACCTCTCGAGGTCTCTAGGGCTGAGCCAACCCTAGAATCATCCAAGACATAACCTAAATCCTCTTACAATTAGCTTTGTTTCCAATACTTGCCTAAAAATCTCATGTACTACTCTTTAACTGTCTAATGTGCTGAACCATGTATCAACTGTATTTGTTCTGAAATCTGTAACTACTGTATATGTGCTGAACCCTGTAACAATTGTATTTGTTCTGAAATCTGTAACTACAGTATTGGTGTCTTGTATTTTGTCCACCCTGATGTGGAACCTTTGTAAAAGAGCTCACGCTCTAAGGTCTTCCGATATTCATAAATAAATAAATCTCCCCTTCGCTATCCAGGCCACAAAATCTAGGATAAGAAATATTTAAAGGAAATCTACTGTAAAGTGAACTTCACTGTGTTCACTGACATAAACAAACAGTTTCTTTGTTTTATAACATATTATATTTCAGTATTTATTTTGAATGTTGTGGCCATGAGGATGGTGTGTAGTGTGTGTGTGTGTGTGTTTGCTGAAGCTCAATATATTTTTTTTTCCAAAATGCATAGTAAAAAATGCCTGCTGATTGCTATATATTTAGCTTGGATAGGTCACAGAAGACCTGGCATATGTTTGAGAAAGTGCTTATCAGATAGCGTCTTAAGAGGTTAGAAAACAATGTAAATCTTTTTAGATTCTTTGTTGGGAAAGCATGACATTTATGAGGTATGAATCTTTCTTGAAAGACAATACCTGCCCAGCTGAAGCTAGTAGCAAGAAAATGTTTAAATACTAAGTATTTAAATGTGCAAATTGTTGCATTTCGAAGGGGATAAACAAATCTCCAGTTTAATAGGCAACCAATATTTAACAAGATTTTTCAGTTTCCTAATGTCCATCTGATAAGCAGCTTTGAGTTCTGTGTCCAACATTATAAACAGAAAGAAGGGAGTATTTTATTTCAACTGGCATAGTGATTTATAGTTGTGGAAGGATGCATTGCAGACTTCAAAAATGTGTTCCACGGTCTTCCATTTTTCCAGCTACAGATAACAAGATGGCTGTAGACTCTGCACAGAGCCATAAAAAATGGTACTACCACCAACGGATGATGCCCCACACCAGAGCCTGCTCCGCCAACTGAACTTCCACTACTGGCTCACTGACTAAAAGTCCGCCAGTCTCTCCTGGTGGCCCTGCCTCGGGGGCGGTAAGTCGGGGGGGGTATTCAGGGAGTTGGGAGTTTCGGAGTGTGTGTTGAGGCAAAGCACATGGCCTATGGGACTTGGCAACAGATTGCCAAAAAAAAAATCTGCACACTGTTTTTCATTCTTTTTTTTCTTTCATGGACAACATTCTGTACTGTTTGTTTAATAAATTCCAGAAAATGGAGTTTTGACTTTAGGTGTGTTTAACTTATGCATTACATTGTGATCTCTTCCACTCAGCTACCACTCCACCCACATCACTCCCAACTCGCATTCACATAACACGCATTAGGCACCAGTGCAGGGTCAGTATGCATTTCAGACTAACTTCCTGGGTTGTTGGACACATTACCTCCAGGGTAGGGGGGTTACGGGGGGAGTGACATTAGTATCAAAGCATCAATTAGGCAGGGTCCAAAGTGTTGTGAAATAGCACAAATAATAACTGTGTATTCTTTCTTTTTTTTATTTAGTGTACTTTATGCCCTTTGCACCTGACCAGTCCACATCAGCTCACCGCTCCACCCAGCCTCGACACCTGTCATCTCTGGGACTTACCTCCACTCCATTGTTCCACCAAGGAATACTTCCATTGGAAAGAGCTGCCAGAGGTTGGCACCAACTGCCCCCAACAGAAGTTTAATGTCAGTTCTGGAGCAGGAGCCTGGTCGGTGGTGCGGGACCTGTGGCGGGCAGCAAGCGACATCCTGCTCAGTTGGGGAGGGGTCCATTTTTGGTTCCCCTTTCTACAGATGTCAGGAGCCCTGAGGTGGATGCACTAAGCCACACACGGCATGCAATGTGCATCAGAGTGCCGAAGTCGCCCTCCCTTGACCTCTGGCTCCTGCTTGCACTGCCACCTGTGATCACCCAGGTGGTGGTGTTGCAGTGGTATTCAGGCAACCTCCCACCCCGAGGAGGTGAGTACCCACTGGGATGCTAAACCATCCTCCCCCGACTGTCCCTACGATGATCCAGGCTCATTTCTCAACCCTGGTCGGCAGCATTGTGAGCAGTTGCGCTACCATTACACCGATGGCCTGGCCCTGACTGTTTATTAATATGATGTATACTTCATGTGTAATCTGGAGGAATAAAATATGTTTGCAAGGGAGAGGTCAGGACTGTATTTTCAATCTTGTAGGCAAAGATCATGTTTGGGGGGTAAGAGTCACTTTGGAAACTATATAAATCACAGCAAACTTGGCATGGGGTGTCGTGGGGCTGCACCGTTGCAGGAGGAGCAGTGTGTTTAAATACCAGCAAAAAACTGCCTGTACGAGTACAGTAGTAGTTGTAGTAGTCCTCATTTTATGTGGCACCCATCCCCAGAAGCTCAGGGTGACACTGTAATATCAAGCAGTAGAAGCAAAGTAAATAGTGTCAGTGGCTCAGCAGGTAGCACACTCAACTCTGAGGCCAGGAGATCAGAAGACTGTGGGTTCTAGCCCCACACCAGGCACTTGGGTTAATATCCCAATACTGGCACTGTAGTGCAGCATAAGGGGGGTACTGCATTCCTGAGGTGCCATCTTTCGGATGAGATGTTAATCAGAGGTCCCATCTGCCTGTTCTGGTGGTTGTTCAGGCGGATGTTAAAGATCCCATGGCACGTCTCGAAAAGAGTAGTGGAAATTTCCCTGGTGTCCTGGCCAAATTTCCTCCATTCACTAGAAACACCACCAACAGCTTAATCTGGTTCAGTTTCAGTTGGTTATCATCTGTATCCCCATCCCCAGGTTGCCCCTGAAAAAGGGACTTCTAGTCTCATTGGACTTACCCGGTCAACAAAATTCAACAACAATAATAATAATAAATAAAGCATCTCAAAAGACATAGAACAAATACCCAAGAAAAAAAAATTGTTTAAAAATATAGTACTGCATACTAAGTAAATAAATTTGGATACAGGATAAAGGATGGGCATCAGTTAATAATAACTCTGTATTCGCCCCGAGAGGTTGCCATGAAAACACAGTAACCCTTGACAGCAAAGCTCAAAAGGTTTACTTTTGTCATGGCAACATCGAGAAGTGAATTCAGCGTTGTTGTTAACTAATGTCCATCCATCTTATATAGTGTATGGGCTCAGTTCAACATGAATTCACTTCATGATGGTTCTCTCAGCAGTGTGGCTTTTTCCACCCCCCACCCCCCCATCAAGCCCTGCATCAACCCCACTCAGTTAGACTACTTCTGTTTTAAAAACAGGCATCTGGTAGCCCGATTTATTCAGTGAGGCAGTTGGTTTATTTTTTCTTACTCACCACTCTATATTTCTGTGCACCACTCTCTCTCAGCACCAAATCTCACTGCCACAGCAGTTTCTTGTGTAGTGGGAGTTCCAGAACACACATGGGCAGACAGTGAGATGGTGTTGTACCATCGTTGTGACATACTCAAGAGGGTATAATAACCTCTTGAAATCACAACGATGGTATAACAACACTGTGAAATGGTCAAATTCCATCTGTAATAAGAGACTCCCATACATTATAAATAAATTACTAAGTACTTGAAACTAGGATAATACAGCTGTGGAGAAGGTTAAACCTCAAATGCCAAAATAAAAGGTTTTCAGACCCTGCTTACAGGCCTCCACCAATGGAGCCTCCCTCAAAGTTCTCAGCTAAGAGGCTGGCCCACCGGCACAGCAGTAGCACTATGGATCATGATGACGAAGACTCAAGTTCGATGGAGAGCTTGGAAGTTGAGGGTCGGCTGGGGGGGAGGAGAATCAAGCATCCCAGGGACTGCTCTCCTCCTCTGGGGAGGGGTGGGACCAGTGCCCGGTCTTAGCCTAGTCCCTAGTGATGGCTGGAGGTCAGGAACACCGGGACTGCACACGGGGGTTGAGTGTGCATAGCTCAGCCATTGGCATCATTGCATGCCACTTCCTCCACACCAGGGGACAAGAAAAAGGGAAAACATCTACCAGTGGTAGAATGGTGCTCAAACCCTCACAGGCCCTGCACCTGAATAGCTGGACTTGCCAGTCCAACTACTGGATCCTGTCCCCAACAGGGTTAAGGAGGACCCCGTTGGCCCTGGGGGGGAGCAAGCCCTGGGGTATGGGCTGGCAGGTAAGTCCCAGTGGACATCAGGTGGCGGAGCTGGGGAGTACAAGCTGAGGGGGGCCGTCTGGTAGCAGAGAGGAGGATAAAAAGATGAACTGAAAAAAAGTTCTCAGCAAAGAATTCCAGAGGACCAGACCCACTACCTCAAAGGGCCGGTCTCCCCAGGTCTTCAACCTTGCTTTTGGAACAACAAGGAGGCGCTCCTCAGCAGACCAGAGAGGGCGAGTGGGAACATGACGGTGCAAGAGTTCAGCCAGATAGCCTGGGCCCAGCTCTTGCAAGGCCTTATAAGTTAAAAGTCTAACTTTAAAGGAGATACGCCACTTGACCAGCAGCCAGTGCAGATCATGCAGTGCTGTGGAGACATGACATGACCTCGAGAGGCCAGTCAGCAACTGAGCATCTGCATTCTGCACCAGTGCATTGCAGCATACCCCTGTTGACCCCAAGGTACAGAGCATTGCATTAGTCAAGCTTCAAAGTCATAAATGCATGCACCAGTGTAGCCAGATTGCCAGGTGGGATAAGGGATTTAATCAGGCTGATGTTCAGCAGACAGTAAAAGACATTCTGGACTACTGCCAACACCTGAGCCTCAAGTTTCAGCCCCTCATCCAGAATGACTACCAGATTTTTCACCTTTGTGGCAGACAAGAACCTAGAGGGGCTGAGCCAAAGCTCTGTCTCCCTCTCAGAAGCTACCACTCCCCCTCAGCCCCCAAGTCCTAGGCAACCACCAGTACTTTTCAATTTTCTCTGGGTTCAGTCTCAACCAGCTTGATTATATCAAATCTTGGATTTTGATCAGGCACCTATAAGTACATCAACCACACCTGGTGTCCCGGGCACAAAGAACATGTAGAGTTGGGTATCATCAGCACAGCAGTGAAGGTAGGAGGCAGTATAGTGTAGTGGGTTAAGACTCTGAGCTGCAGATCTGAAGACCTTGGTTTGAATCCCACAGCTGCCCAGGTGCATACTCTGTGATCCTGAGCAAGTCACTTAACTTCCTTGTGCTCCCAGGTCGCATCTGGAAACAAGCTTCATCTTAGAGTGTTACTTCTGGTTAAACAATGTTCCCATTCCCAAACCCAAGCCCATACTGACTAATGATCTTACCCGGGGTAGCATATACACTGTGGACATCATGGGCAAAATAACTGAGCCCTGGGGTATACCAAAGGACACAACCTTTAGTAGAGAGGAAAACCTTCCCAACACTACCCTCTGGGTCCTGCCACTGAGATAGGACTCAAACAAGCAGACGCCTTTGCCGGCAAGTCCTGCATACTTCCTGAGCTGGTCCAATAATAGCCCATGGTCCACGGTGTCAAAACACTGAGGAGAGATCAAGGAGGATGAGACTTGACTGTTGTCCTCTATCTCTTACCATGAGCAGATCATTGTGCACCCTACCTAGTGTGGTCGCTGTGCTATGCCTAGACCTAAAACCACACTGGAGAGGTTCAGAGATGTCTAAGGCAATAAGGTGTGTCTCAAGCTGAAGCGCAACAACCTTCTCAATAACCTTTCCCAAAAAGGGAAGGTTAGCGATAGGTCAGTTCGCTAGGACATCCAGGTCCACAAATGGCCTTTTCAGAAGAGGTTTCACCAATGCACTTTTCAGCACCACTGGGAACACCCCCTCTGACAGGGAGCACTGGACAATCTCAGGGAATAGTGGGCTCAGTTGTCCAACACAGCTCACAAGTAGACGTGTTGGGCCTGGATCCAGATTACAGAATGTTGACTGCAGCTCAGAGATCACATCACTCATCTCTTCCATCTTCACTGGTCAAAAATGTCCCCAAGACCACTGAATGCATCTCAGACTTGTAGGCTTGACCCTGCTGGGCTGTGACAGTCCATTTGGAGTGATCCCGGCCCTAAAGGAGGACACTGTGTTTGGGAAGAACCGAGCAAACTCCTCACATTTCATGAGTAAAAATGCCCTCTTGGGCTTCAGACAGGCCAGATGGAGAAGTCTATCCAGTCTGGAAGAGCTGAGAGAGTTGGTTCTTCCAAGCAGCAATCTCCATAGACAAAAACTGCCTTTTTCTGAGTGATTGCCCTCTGATACTCCCATAGTGAGACATGCAAGTCAGTTTGTCCTCCTGGACCCTAGATCTCTTCCAACAATTCTCCAGCTTCCACCCCTTGGTTTTCAGCTCCCTCAGCTCATCATCAAACCACAGCGAGTCAAGGCTAAAAACCAATAGGCGTACATGAACCAGCATCATAAGGATGAAGGCCACCATCACAGCCCTATTATAGGCTGCCACAGCTTCCTCCAGACTCCTAGTGCATGCTGTCAACACATCCATGGTGTCCAGCACCACCAAGAGTTCTTCTGGCCGAAGCCCTCTCACAGTGCAGAACTGGACTACCTCCACAGGGGGTGAACTACAAGGGTGGAATCTGAAAGTGAACCTAATGTGGCAGAACTGCATTCTGCCAGTCCGATAACCCCGGTGGAGGGATGCCTTTCCTATCTTCTTTTTCTTCCTACTGTAATCTGTTGTGCAACAGTACCTCCCTATACTACACTTTACCTTTTTCCGCCCCTGGTGTAGGTTGGCCACCTATGTCAGTCTTTTCTGTTTATTACTAAGTCTTTTTCCTACTGCCTTTATTTCTAGTTTTGATATATTCATCCCTCACCAAGAACTCACCAAAATAATGCACCAGGCTAAGGCCAGCTGTCAAGAATGATATACGGTGCATTTATGGCATTAAATGCCAAAGATATAAAGCGCCTTTAAGTATATAAGGTGCTGGTTCAATAAAGTGCATAGAGTGCATTTTGTGCCATATTATGAGTTTAAAGTGCTGCAGTGCTTAATTAAGTTAATGCTTAAGCCATTTTTAAGTATATTGTTTAATTGTTTAATTAGCACTTCTGAAAGACCTTCGAGCGTTAGCTCTTTTACAAAGGTTCCACGACAGGGTGGACAATAAGACAATACACATATTCAGTGGTTACAGAGGCCTGATCATTAGGCATTAAAGAGCGATTGCATGACATTTAGACAAATAGGAGAAACAAATATGAGCAGTTGTAATTGAATACTAAGCTATTTCTAATCGGTTGCCCTAGGTAGCACACCCCTGGAAACCTCCAAATCTGTTGATAGACTATGAAAGAGTAACTGCATAGGGTTTAACGCTATCCCAGATGGCAAGAGGCTGGGTGACAGTGAAACAAGGGGATTGGGTTTGAAACCAACTGCAGAGAGCAAGAGGTGGGGGATAGTGAAACGGGGCTGTGATGGGGGAGCAGCTCCAGAGGGCTTTGTCGAGTATGTGTGTGTGTGGGGGTTTGGGAGATGCAGTACCAAGTGCGTTTAAAGAGTACTGATAGCTTACTTAAGCCCTTGGCTAGGCTGGAATGGAGGCAGGGTTCTCTAGGTAGCCCTGCTGGATGTTACCTTGGGGGTAGGCCTGTCTATCAAGTGGGGCCTGAGAAGCAGGTGCATTTTGAGTTAGACATTAGGTGCTGTTTGAGGCCTACTTTGAATTGAGACAGGCTATTGTTTGTAATTTCATCGGGAGTTCATTTATCCAGAGGGGGGACCGATAGGAGAAAGCTCGCTGCCCTAGTGAGGTTCAGCGGAATGGTATGGACAGTGCTCCATTCTTCCTCTGTCTGGTGATGTGTGTTGAGAGAGAAGACTTGAGCAGGTTTCCTATACAGGGTGGGGTTTTTTCGATAAGTGCCTTCTTTCCCAGGAGGCAAGTTTGGTATTTGATCCTGTCTTTTAGGTTAAGCCAGTTTGTATGCTCATACAGGGTGCAAATATGAGTGTAGTGATATGCACACAGGGTGAGGCGGCATGCCTTATTGAGTGCAATTTGGACCCTTTTGAGCACTGTATCAGTAGCAGCACCATAGACCACCAGCCCATAGTCTATCGTGGAGAGTATGGAGCTGGAGTCTGAGATCCGGAGTTCTTCCGGGGTGAGGGATTTCTTATGCCAATAGAGGACCCTGATCTTTATGTTTACCACTATGACAAGGGAGACTACGTGGTGCGTATAAGTGAGAGAGTCATCAATGGTGACTCCAAGGTACTTGAACAAGTGCACCTGCTCAATCTGCTCACCAGCCTTGTTGATGATTACGAGAGGAGCATGCTTGTGTTTGTTGTAGGGGCTGGATTGTAGCATGGCCTTGGTTTTCTTGTAATTTAATAGCAGCTTTTGGCTACTGAGCCAGTATATGGTGCAGGAATGTTTAGAAATGTTTAAAATGGCAGTTAAATACAAAATAACGTCCACTCTGGTAGGTGGAATATAAGAATAACAGAGCTGCATTATGTCTCCCTTGTTTAAATTATTTTACTGCCGCTCAGTTGTTGTGTAGAATGTTATGCCAAAGAAATCCTGCATCAAAGTAGGAACTGTTTGAACAAAGCGGCAAACTTTTACTTTTACTTTTGCTGCCACTCGATATCTGTGTAAATAATTACTGATGCCCCTGTGTTATTAGGACTCCCGGCTGCTGTCTTTGAATAAAATTTTGCTGTAGAATTGTGCCAGCTAGCCATGAAAGAGTCCCTGGTGTGTGTGCAGCCAGCTCAGGCTGCTAGAGAAGCAGGCTTCCACAGAGCAGCAAACTTACTTTCCCTTTCAGCCTCCCCGCTTTCCTAAGTATGCAGTGCGCTCTGAAAAGCTAGTGCTTGAAAATAAAAAGGCACTATGCTGACCCTGGACGTAAAAGCTATACCGAGCCCCAAAGCAGAGCAGCTAGATAATGATTGTCTAGCAGTCTGCCGCTCTGCTACAACACAGAAAACAAATTATTTAAAGGGACAGGCACATCCCTATGTATGTGGAAATGCTATACAGTTGAAGTAGCCCTCAGAATAAGGAGAGGGCTGCAAAATAAACTAAACACAATAAAGAAATCAAACAAATTAAAGAATAAAGAGACACTGCAGGTCTCTAAAGAAGCCCCATTATGTATAGAGCCCTGAGATATAAATTAAAGAGCTAGTGTCCAAATACTATAACAATACAGCACATGCGTAAATACAATAAATGTTTGCACTGTTTGCATGTATAGAAAATAAGGTGCTGACCTGTTATCAAGACCTCAGGAAAGGGGATTTCCTATAAGGGGACAGCCACCCCTAGATAGTTGTATTTATGCTCTGTGAGCTAAAACCTCATTATGTAATAGAAGAGGAGTTTCCCTATTTAGGGACCATTCTAGAACTAATTGGATGTTATGGGAGAGACTTTCCCATAAGTGGGAGGGCTATATAAGCCCTCCTCAAACACCAAGAGTCAGATTAGCTGCATAGCCAGTCTCACTTACCTGAAGGAAAGTAAGCAAAAGGACCTGTGCCCGAACAGAAATTTATCTCTAACAGCAGGAAAGCTGATGAATTGTTTTGAGATACATGAAGTAAGGTGAAATAGCATTGAGCTATTGTTTATGTTCTTGTTTTGTTTGAACTGTTTTATTTCTATTTATTTTTTTCTACTTTTATATAAAATAAAACACACTGCGGGTGTGTTGTACCCCATTACTGTGTCCAGTGTTATCTTTATTCCCCTTTACCTGCGACACCTGATGGTGCAGTGATCTGATCAACTGACAGAATCAGTCTCAAGATCATCAGTCTAGAGTGCCAGAGTGAATACCATGTACAAGGCGTGGCCATGTTGGTGGGTCACAGAAGTAATAACTTCTGCAAGGCCCAGTGATTCCATACCCTGAGGAAATCTTGACTAAAATGCTATCATTCATTGTCGACCCAAGCATTGAAGTCACCAAGAATGCACCATCTTGACAACTCCATCTGTTGGCGATGAAGTCCGTGACTTCCTACAGAAATTCCTTCTCATTCATGGAGGTTGGTACATGAGGAGGATTCTGCAACCTGCACCCAGACCCCCACGCACAGCAATGCATTCAAACAATGAGGTATCCCCTACTGAGTGCACCATCAGTTTCAACTCAGATCTAAAACAGATGGCCACCCCTTCCCCCACTGCAATCCTACCTCAGGCAGTGCATTACAGGAAATCTGGCTTTGACCGACAACTCCAGGGTGGGGCCAGAATCATCCCACAGGCAGGTCTCCATAATGCAAGCCAGATCAGCTGAGAGAATAAGATCGGCCATAATGGCAGACTTAATCCTCATTGATCTGATGTTGCACAGCACTGCCTGAAGTGGACGAATGGTGGCAGCGGGACCCTCAGCCACCTGCCCACTATGTCCGGTGGGATCCCAGGGTATGGGGACTGAACACATCTGGCCTCTCTTGAGCCTCTATTTTACCCCAGGGCATTTCTTGGTCCTCACAACCCTAATAACACCCTTCCCACCAAACCAGAGTTAATTTTGTGCTGCACTGTAGCTGCCTGCAATACTCTCCAAGCTGTTTACACTAAGTGATCTACAATGATGCACCTCAACAGCACTGCTAACAATGGTGCACATCTGTAACATAGTAACATAGTATTGGACAGCAAATAAGGACTGCTAGGCCTACCCAGTCTGCCCATATTCCCTGCCTGCATCAGTGATTGCTGACCCTACTTGATCATTGGCTTTAGCCTTTCCTACCCACCTATAGGGTTAACCTGTGCCTGCCCCATGCATGTTTGAATCCCTCCACTGTGCTAGCTCCCACTACTTCCTGGGGTAGACTATTCCATGCATTTACCACCCTTCCTCTGAAGTAACATTTCCTCACATTCCCCTTTATCCTGCCTCCCTTCAATCTCATATCATGCCCCCTCCTCCTTGTACACCTCCTATACTGAAATATGTCACCCACTTGCACTTTGTTTATGCCTTTAAGATACTTGAAGGTTTCTATCATATCTCCCTGTTCCCGCTTCTCTTCCAGTGTATACATACTGAGGTCTTTTAATGTCTCCTCGTAAGTCTCCTGGTGCAGGCCCTGAACCATCTTTGTTGCCCTTCTCTAAACCACCTCCACCCCATGTCCCTAGGAAGATGCACCTCCAGAACTGTACACTGTACTCCAGATGAGGCCTCACCAGCATTTTGTACAGTGTCATCCCTACCTCCCTTCTTCTGCTAGTGATACCTCTTCCTATGCATCCTAACATGCTACTGGCCCTTCCCACAGCCTTGGTACACTGTTTGGACACCTTTAGGTCATCTGAGATGATTATCCCTAAATCGCTTTCTTCCCTGGTAACTGTCAGCAACTCTCCGCTCAACCTGTAACTCTCTGTAGGGTTTCTGCACCCCAGGTGCATGATTTTGCACTTCTTTGCATCAAATTTTAATTGCCATACATTGGACCAAATTTCCAGCTTTCCTAGGTCCCTCCTCATTTTTTTGATCCTCCTGGAGTGTCTACCCTGTTGCAGATCTTGGTGTCATCTGCAAATAGGCAAACCTTCCCCTCCAGATCCTCAGCAATGTCACTAATGTAGACATTAAAAAGGACTGGTAGTATAAATGCACTTTATGTCACTGTGTTGTTTCAGAACTCTGACCCAAGCTTTTGGCCTATCAGAGCAGTGCTCAAAGTCAGGGGTGTAGCCAGGAATTTTAAACTTGTACTCAAAACTGATGCACTGTTGCCCCCCCCTTACGTAAACATAAACCAAAATATGCACTGCCACACCACCAATAGCCCCCCATTTGCCATGTCTGAGTTCAAGTAATCAGTTTCTTCCTGTAATCCTCCTTCCTTTGTTTTTCTGCCTGCCTGGTAAGCTGTTCTTGTTTGTGTACTTGGCTGGTGGCATCAGTGCCCCATAGCAAACAACAAAGGCAAAA
Organism: Neoceratodus forsteri; assembly: GCA_016271365.2. NCBI lineage: Eukaryota > Metazoa > Chordata > Ceratodontiformes > Ceratodontidae > Neoceratodus > Neoceratodus forsteri. Next base: position 948,297,928 of record CM057451.1, on the reverse strand, counting down.
GGTCACAATGTCCTTGCTTCTCTCTTTTTGTTGCCCCTACCTAATTTATTGCCCCAGCCTGATTTATTTTACTGTACTCTGCTGCGTACAGTGCATATGCCTGCCGACACCCCTGCTCAGAGTTCCAGCTCCATGCAATAACATAGGCAGAACTCCAGCCTCTTAATTCCATGATGAGACTTGTAGAGAATGTTATCTGTAAAATGAAAACAATACAAAACACAGTTTTTCATATTAACTTCTGTTCTGGTACAGTTGAATGTGGATCATTTGGGAGTTATAAATATAATTTCAGAAAATAGGAACATTACAAACAGCAATATATCAGAAATAATGTCCTGTCCTCTTTATAGGTGATACTATTCTAAAATGTGCACCACAGATACATAGATGTTTACAGACAAAAAAAGACTCCTGGCCATCCAGTCTGCCCAGGGCCTACCTAGGCACTCACCAGTCTAGCACTGGCTAGGCCTATAGAGGATTAATCAACTCTCTGTTCTGCTTGGACTATCCCCTCTCCGCCATTAGCTTCAACCCCTCCCCCATCATTCTCACCATTTCCATGTGCCTGTCCTGCCCAGTCTTGGAGATGGCCACCATGTTAATTTTGACCAGTTCCACTAGCAGATCATTCCACTTTTCCAACTCCTCCTCCATGAAGAAATATTTCCTCATGTCCCTCCTAAACTTCCCCCGTCTATTTATAGTTGGGACCCCTTGTGATGGACCCCTGTCTGACCTAAAAGAGGTGATGCTGTCCACCATGTTTATATGTACCTGAAGGTTTCAGACATGTCTTTCTACTCTCTCCTGGCCTCCAGCGAATACATATTTACATCAGACGGTCTTTCCTTATAAGTCTCCCATGCTGGCCATGAATCATGTCATCGCTGTCTTTTGGATTGAGTTCAGGAGATCCTTGCCCTGCCTTGAAAGAGATTGTGACATCACAGCAGAAATTTGGGAAACCATCATTTTAGATGCATTTCAACTTCTGTTTCTCATACAGTACTAGTTTACCCTTCAAACACAGCACATATGAAAACAGGCTCACTGCCCCCCAACTTCAGCTGTTGTGGTTGCTTGGCTAAACCAAGTCCTTTGTTTATGGCATCACAATTACTTCCACAATAACAGACTCTGATGTCACACACAGAGTACAGTGATGTCAGGTGTAGGGCAGACTTATTGTAAATGCTAAAACAGCAAGAGCAGATGAAGTCTAGGGGACAGTGATCCTGTGTTCATGTTAATTTGAATAATCATAAAGGTAAAATAGAAACAGAAACACAGCCAGTACATGAAGACTAAGCAGAAAATATATTAACATTTTTTTTTCAAAGTTTTTCTTGGGATATTGGGGGCTTTTTAATAGAAAACTGAGCATCGCAATGAGCACTCCCCTAGCAGTAGTTAAGGCCCTGATTAGCATTTCTGGAGTAAGAAATAATTTTTCAAAGTGCATTTTAATAGTTTAAGTGATGTTGTAAATAGTGTGTTACAACTTTCTGTTTACCAGGCTGCCCATCACCATCTAACAGGCAGTTGCATGCTCACTCAACTACTATATACTGATGTGTCCTGCTGACCAATGTTTACATTAGCAGGGCACAGATACATATAGCAGGTGAGGGAGCAAGCTGGCAGCTTTGTAAACAAGAAGTTGCATGCTATTTATAGCATGATTTTAAACTTTTAAGAGGTTCTTCCAAAAATTATTTTTTACCATTGAAATGTAACAACCCCACCTTCCACTAGGGGGCAGGGTTGGTTACTAGAATGCCAGACCCAGAGCCTACTGATTGGTAGTGATTCTAACGAGAGATCTGTGGGCACAGCTCAGTGCCAGTGGGAAGGGTGCCAGGGTACCATCGAGGAGACATGCCTCTGGTTGCTTGTCAGTCTACCCGAGGTGGCAAGTACCTCACACCTCTCAGCTACTGATGGATCCAGCTTTTGAGACAAACTCACCTTGATGTCCCATTGCCTGGTAGCCTTCGAGGGCAGACCCAAGACAGCAGGGGAGATCCCAGGGAAGCAATCTGAGGCATTTATTGTAGATCACTGTTAAATCCTGGGAGTATGTAGGGAACATACTAGGATGGTGTCTTAACCCTGAGGGGCTTCCCCTCAAGGGAAGTCCCTGGCAGTTCTTGCAGCACAGGGTGGTTCCCACATAAGAGGTATGTTCATATTTTGAGAGACATTTGCAGTTCTGTGTCTGAGAGATGCTACCAGCTAAACCACTAATGGAAAGAGACCTGGTGAGGGATACTAAGCTGCAGACTGAGGTAGGAGATATGCTGACACTGAGTATGGTAGTTTCCAAACCAGGATGAGTACCAGAGCTACTGCATCTGACAAAGGGGGAGGGGCAATTGTTAGCCTCCGCCAGAGGGCAGGCAGGAATAAGTGCTGCCATGCTGTGCCCAGCAAACCTACTGGGGAGTATGAAAATGCTGATGTGTGACTCCCAGTGCAGAGGTGGCTTGATGGCTCAAGTGGAGAAATGGTCTGGTAAGGAACAGTGGCTTTCGGGTCCATGCACCTTCTGGATGACACAGTGAGCCAAAGTCTGGGAGAGAAGTCCCTACAACAATGATGCCTCCTGCATCACCTGCTGACCAGATGCTATGGTGTCACAAGTGTGTGCAAAAATTGTAAACCCAAAGCTTATACAGTAGCCTAGTGGGAGAAACTATTAAAGTTATTCAGATTAGAACAGACTCTAAACTGAGGCATAACCTTACCCAATATCATGAAAAGAGGAACAAGAGGGGTTGTGTGTCTCCAGATATGAGAGGAACATACAATCTTTACAAAGGATTGCTAGGGTCCTAATTCAAGTCTGGTATCAGGATCAAACCTATCTGTACAGTGCTAACCAGGAGTGCTTTCAGGGAATGGGTTCTCATTGTATGTAACTTAATGTGTTAGTAAAGCATGACTGGCCTGCCCGCTGGTGCAGCAGCAGAGCTACTGCAAACAACGCTACTGACCTGGGTTTGGGAATGAGCCTGGGCCGTCATACAGCCAGTGGGGGACAGTAGAATGTCCCAGAGGATGTTGTTCTCCTCTGGGGAGGATGCCACATCCTGCTCTTTTACCACCATCTGGGTAACCATGTGTGGTGGTGCAGGGGTTCAGCGGCTTATGGGAGGGGCCTTGGGAGAGCAGACTTGGATTGGCTGCATTGGGGCCTGCTGGCAGCCTATCCCACTGCATGCTCCCAGTGGTGTGGGAGACATTAAGAACAGGGAAAATGGAGGCACAGGTTTGTGCAGATGAAGCCTCTGCCAGCCCACCACATCCACCACCAGATCTGTGACACCATCCAGTGGGGATACCACCAGTCTTCACCTCTATTGTAGGCAACCAAATGTCTGCAGGGCAGAAATGCTGAAGGAGCTGAAGGTGTACCTTGTCCTAGGGGATAAGCCGGGGGTGGGGCAGCACAGCTGCATGTGTCATGGGCAGACTGATGGTCCAGTTGGGTGACTGGCAGGATCTCAGCCAGATACATGGTATACGGGCATTGGCAGCAGGGGGAAGGAGATCCTGACCTGACCTGGCCCGAAGCCAGGAGGATAAACAATGTTCAAAAACCAAAAGTGTGTACAGTATGTGTTCAAATGTTGGGAACCCTCTGGTGAGCAGTCCACTTTACCTCTAGACGCAGAGAGTCTCCCCATGTTATGACCAACCCCTGCTGACACTAGAAGAGGGTTATCATACAGTGCCAGCCTCAGCTGAATTAAATATATTAGAGCAGCCGCTGAGTAGGTTGCAAAAGAGTCAGCCTAAGGTGCTGCAGAAATGCTTATCACTACCACCAAGGGAATGCACTTCACTGTTATGCAGTTTTCCTTTAAGAACTGTAAACTAGGCCAGCCCAGTGGTGAGGAGGGCTGAGGTGGCGTCAGTGCCTTACCTCCTGCCATGCCAGCAACCCCTGTTCAGATATGAGTCTGGGTTGCTGCAGGTTGGTCAGGAAGGGAAAGGATTGATTGCCTGATGGCTGCTCTCCTTTCTGGGGAGGGGAGAACCTACATGCTCCACAAAATGACTGTCACCTGGTGGAGGCCATATGGTAGTGCAGGTCGAGGAGGGCAGTAGAAGGGAAGGTTGCAGGAACCCATGGCATGTGCGTGCTTCCACATGTGCTCACCTACGTGTGCACCCCAGCATGGGTAACAGGGATGGAAAACTGGAAAAACAGGGCTAGTATGGGCTAAATGAAGCCCTGCCTGCCTGTCTCTACCCCCACACTATCAGCCAACCACCCTACCCAATCCTGGACACAGTGGTTTGGTGTGGCAGATGGCGGGTGAGAGGAGGTAGGGTCAGGGCGGAGAGCCCACCCACACCTACCCAAGGGGAAAAAGGCATATGGAAAAAAAAAACCTAAACTTGTGCACTTACAGCTTGCCAGCAGTGATAGGAGATGGACTGAGCTTCTAACCAATCAGAAGCAGTTGTCTATTCATTTTGCATAAGCAGGGTGCACAGAGGGCACATTGAAGTGTGAGTGTGTGTGTGTGTGTGTGTGTGTCTTCCTGAAGATAAATGCTGTATAAGTGTTCAGTGGCAATAACTGGCTATGCCTCAGAAGATTCCAGAAATCCTTTTTAGACTATATAATATAAGTTAATTTTAAAGAACCCACCTCCATATATCATTATTTTTCTTTTTCCGCTATTACCATTTACTAGAGAATGCACTTTTTAAAATTTCACTTACCTTGCCCAGACTGTGTAGTACTTTTTACAACTCATCCATTTAATTTATTTTTTTTTATTTTATTTATTTAGTTAATTTTGTTTGACCAGGTAAGGTGCATTAGGTAGACATTTGCCTATTTTCAGGCTTGACGCAGGAGGTTACAAAGGCAGGTTTATACAGAATACATTGAAGATAGCAGTAAACAAGGCAGGATTGTACAAGCCTCAGTGAAGATTGGAACAAACACCAGAAGCAGCAATATACACTGTGGTGGGTAGATTCTAGTGAATGACATTTCATAAAAAGGATACAAGTGGATTGCACAAAACTCATAATAGGTACAAAATCACACATGCCCACACAATGTAAAGCATCATGGGCTGCATATGCAAATCACCACAGAATGTTATGCTGGTTCAACTTTAAGCAGAATTGCATGGTGCCGAAAGGCCTCTCACACAGTTTGCAAAGGGTGCTAAGAGTTGCACCCTTTGCAAACTGTGTGAGAGGCCTTTCGGCACCATGCAATTCTGCTTAAAGTTGAACTAGCATAACATTCTGTGGTGATTTGCATATGCAGCCCATGATGCTTTGCATTGTGTGGGCATGTGTGATTTTGTATTTTCTTGAAACTTGGCTTCCCAGCCAAATGCCGTTTGGGGTAACCCTTGCCTCAGTGTTTGCGCACAGAGGTTCTTCATAATAGGTAGTAGCATACAGTATCTTAGACTTAGGTGGATACATTCTAGTGAATGAAAAGTAGATGAGAGGATATAAGTAGTGCATTTAAGCATTAAAATAGGGTACAAGAAAAAGTTGTTTCATAGCAATGCGGTTTTTCCAACTAATGATACTAGAGTCAGACAAAGACACTTGAGTCAGAAATCTAAGATTCATTAAGATTCACTAAGAAAGTTGAAAGGAGTATAAGGCCAAAGCCCATGAACACTCCTATCAGTCAATCGTAATACCCAAGGGAATGGTCATGTAATGAGTAGTTGTCTAGGTGTTTTTTGAAGATATTCTTGGTTTTACTGATGACAATATCTGTAAGGAGTGAATTCCATGGTTTTATAATTCTCTGAGAGAAGAAATATCCTCTTTTTTTTGTATTAAAGCGTTGTCTTTTTATTTGAAGTGGGTGTTGTCTTGTGTTAATATTTATGCGCTTGAAATCGATGTCAATTTCTAACATTAAATTTTCATCATTTATAATATTTCTAGTGAGCATAAGGTCATCCCTAAGTCTTCTTTTTTCAGGAGACATTAATCCAAATTTGTCCAGTCTTTGTTCATAATTTAAGGACTGTGCACCATCTATATATTTTGTAATTTTTCTTTGAATTTTTTCAATTCTTAAGATGTCCTTCTTATTGTATGGACACCATAATTGGGAAGCATAATCAAATATGGGGTGAATATATGATCTATACAGTGGAAGAATAACTGATTCATCCCTTGATTTAATATTCTGTCTTATAGTCCACCAAATACGGTTTGCTTTATTTATGTTCTCAATTATTTGAGTATTGAATGTTAATGTATTCTGTATTGTTATTCCCAAGTCTTTTTCAGATTCCACCACTTTTAAGGGTAAATTATTGAGTGAGTAGGGTGTGATGGAATTTTCAGTTCCAAAGTGCATGACGCTGCATTTATTATTGTTAAGTTTGAGACCCCATTTTTTGGACCACTCGGTCAATATATTTAAGTCATTCTGTATGGAAATGGATTCAGACAGTATCTTGCAAGGACCTCCAAGTTTGCAGTCATCTGCATTATTTATGATACAATTTTCTAGATTATCAGATAAATCGGTTATAAACAGTTGAAATATTAATGGCACCAAGACTGATCCTTCGGGTACCCCACTAGTAACCGGTCCCCATTCTGAAACATGACCATCTATTAGGACTCTTTGAGACCAATTTAATAACCAGTTTTTTGTCCATTTTATAATGCTAGTGTGTATGTTACAGAGATTCAGTTTTATTAGTAAGGCCCAATGAGGGACAGAGCCAAATGCTTTTTTGAAGTCCAAAAATAGCACATCACATGGTGTCCTGCTATCACGATGCTTACTCACTGATTCATAAAAGCATAACAAGTTTGTAATACAAGATCAACCTTTACAAAAAACATGTTGTTTTGAGTCAATTTCTGATAAGTTATTTGTTATTTTGTCCTTAAGTATGCTTTCCATAATTTTACAGAGACTTGAGATAAGGCTAATAGGCCTGTAGTTATCCGTGTCCCCTCTATCTCCTTTTTTATGGCTGTGGGCAGAGCCTACAGCCATTTCGCTATCTGTAGCTTGAAAATGAAGTTTTGTGGAACTCATTTTTTGGACTTTTCAATGCATTTTTCCACATCTACAAATCACTATGACAGCTAAAATAAAATAATCCCTTCTTTTTATTTAGAATGTTGGAGACATAACTCCAAGCTGCTTATCTGATGGTCATTAGGAAACTGAAACAGCTTGTTAAATATCGGTTGCCTATTTACAGTTAATCTTTTTATTGTAATTATTGTGATTATACATACAAATACTGACTAGCTACTGACAAGCTACTGAAAGTCCCCCACTGTCACACTTCACAGGGACAACGCTCTTTTGCTTATCGAGCACCACTCTGGTTCAATGGCCTCAACCCAACCATCTCCTCTGCCCCAACTATTGGTATGTTTAAAACTAGGCTCCGGGACTATCTCACTACCAACAGCTCCTGTGACTGCCCAACTTAACCTTGTTTCTCCACTTCCCTTTCTGCTCTAGTTGTCCCTCCTCCCCCTCCTCACTGGATTCTACCCTCACATCTTGGTATACCCAATGTTTCACTTTTCACCCTCTTGCCACCCTTCCTACATTCCTTCTCCCCCACCCTCTTCCTCTCCCTATGACTCTGGCACTTCTTATCTGTTGTCTATTTTCTCTGACAAATGCCGCTGGCTGCCTTGTTACAATGCTACCCTTGAACTGTATTAATCTGTACTCTGTTTGCAATGTCCACATTGTTGTAATGCCTGTCTTGATGTTCCCCATAATTTGTATTTCTCTGACATGGAACCTTTGTAAAAGAGCCATGGCTCAAAGGTATTTGTAATCCTAGACTTGATAAATAAAATAAAATAAAAAAAATACACTGCATTCTCCAATATACAATTACATAAATTCTTAATAGGAGAAGAAAAAAACATGATGTCTGAAGTATCATACAATGATATTAAAGGGAAAAACAAATGCTGAGAAAACAATATGTAGCAGTACAATCTGTATGATGGAGAGAAAATATGGCAATTTATGCTTCAAGGGGTAAAAGGAGTAGATACAAACAAGAAATATGATTGTACTTCTATTATGCTGTAATTTAATACAAGTATGTGTAAGATTGTATAAAGGAAGAACATAAAAAAGAGAAAAATATCTAAGAAAGTGAACAAGAATGAAGAGGGAAAGGGAAGAAGAAAAGGAGATAAAAAGATAGAAAAAGAGGAGATGAAATAGGAATGAAAGAGCTAGAAGCTAGATTCCAATGTGAACATATAACAACCCATGGATTGTGACAATATGTGTAGACGTGTTTAAATATTTAAAATAGTCCTGCCATCATTTATTATATAAATTAAGTCGGTCAAAGGCTAACTGTGACATACAATCAAGGGTGGCATATTAGAAACATAGAAACATAGACTTTGATGGCAGATAAGGACTGGTTGGCCCATCTAGTCTGCCCAGTTCCCTACCTACAGGATAGGCAGCAGATCCTAGTTAACCAACAGCCTATTTCTTCCTACCCCCCACAAGAATTGCCTTATGTCTGTCCCATGCATTCTTGAATTCTCCCACAGTTTTAGACCCCACAACCTCCTCAGGAAGGCTGTTCCATGCATCCACTACCCTCTCTGTGAAAAAATACTTCCTCACATTGCCCTGAACCGCCCCATCTTTAAATTGTGTCCCCTTGTTCTTGCACATCTCTTTTGCTGAAAGATGCTACCCTCTTGGACTTTGTTGATTCCACTGAGGTACTTAAAAGTTTCTATCATGTCCCCCCTCTCCCTTCTTTCCTCAAGGGTATACATATTAAGCTCCTTAAGTCTCCTCCTCATACTGCTTCTCTTGCAGACCCTGCACCATTTTAGTTGCCCTCCTCTGGACTGCCTCTATCCTGTCTATGTCCTTGTGGAGATGGGGTCTCCAGAACTGGATGCAGTACTCCAGATGGGGTCTCACCAACTGTCTGTACAGAGGGATAACTACTTCCTGTTTTCTGCTGGTGATGCCTCTCCCTATGCATCCCAGTATACCCCAGCCCTCCCTACTGTCCTCTCACATTGCTTGCTAACCTTAAGGTCATCTGGTATGATTACCCCCCGGTCCCTTTCCTTTTTTGTTGTTGTTACTACCTCCCCCCCAGCTGTGTATTCTTCCCCTGGGTACTTGTTTCCCAGGTGCATTATTTTGCACTTCTTTGTATTGAATCCTAGCTGCCATACTTCTGACCATTCCTCTAACCTTGCCAAGTCCATTCTCATTCTTTCCACGCCTCCTTGTGTATCAAGCCTGTTGCAGATCTTTGTGTCATCTGCAAAGAGGCATACTTTTCCTTCCAGTCCCTCTGCAATGTCACTTATAAAGACATTAAAAAGGACTGGACCCAGCACTGAACCCGCGGTACCCCACTAGTAACCCTCTTTCTTCAAAGTGGACTCCATTTACAATTACCTTTCTGTGTCCTGTTGTCCAGCCAATGTTTTACAAGGCTACCACCCTGGGACCCACTCCCAGGCTGGTTAATTTGACTATTAATCTTTTGTGTGGGACTGTGTCAAATGCCTTGCTAAAGTCTAGGTAGGCCATGTCCACAGCCCCTCCCTGGTCTACTACTTTGGTCACCTAGTCAAAGAAATCTATTAGATTTGTCTTACATGACCTTCCCACTGTGAACCCATGCTGCCTTGGGTCCTGTGCCCCACTGGCCTCTAGGTACTCAACAATTCTTTCCTTCAGAAGTGACTCCATCACTTTCCCTACCACAGAGGTCAAATTGACAGGTCTGTAGTTTTCTGCCTCTGTCTTGGTCCCACTTTTGTGAAGAGGAATCACATCCGCCTTCCTCCAGTCCTCGGGTACCACACCATCCTCCCATGATTTATTAAAAGGAGTAGCCAGTGGTTTCACTAGTTCCCCCCTTAATTCTTTTAGAATTCTGGGGTGAATTCCTTCAGGCCCCATTGCTTTGTCCACCTTCAGTTTTAGGAGTTCTTGCAGAACCCTTTCTTCTGTGAAAGGACTGGGATCGACCCCTATTGAGAGTGCTTCTGTTAATTGGATTAGGCACTTCCTCTCCTCTTTTGTGAATACTGAACAGAAATATTTGTTCAGTATCCCTGCCTTTTCACTGTCCCCCTCTGCCCACCCACCATTCATTCTATTCAGCCTCACTATCCCTCCCTTTGTCTTTCTACGCTCGCTGATGTACCTATATTGAGATAGTTGTTTGAGAATATCTGGGAGGGTGGGAATGATGTTGGATCTCCAGTGCATTAGTATAATTTATTTATTTATTTATTTGCTTTTGTTAACCGGGTAAGTCACACTAGACAGCCAAGTGCCTATTTTCAGGTGAGACCCGGGAGGGTTACAAGTTAGATCACAGAGGAACAGTGTGGAAATCGAGTTTACATACATACAATGTGATAACAGGCAATAACAGAGATTGACATCCAGAAAAATGACAAGCTTAACAGGGCTGGAGTAGGTACTTAACAGAAATAGAAACGATTAAGCATAATATAGGTGTAGTGCACAAAAATTATATTACAGGTTCAGTCAATGTAAACAGAAGTAAGTGCAAGCATGTAGAGTGACCAAATCAGGAGGAGGAGGAGGGGGGAGGTAGGATTGGTGTAGGGGTGACATATAACAGTTGCTTTTAACATTTAACTTGAAGGAATAGTAGGGATAACCACCTATTCTGAGCTGAGAATGGGATATTTTGTATGCATGAGCATTGAAAATACCAAGTATGCAATGTTTTGGATCTAATGCAAAGGATAGACCAATCACTTTCATTGCAAAAAAATGAATGTGACGCCAAAGACTGTGTATGGGAGGACAATGCCATACAATAAGTAGCAAATTGCCATTGGGGGAGTTATGGCACCAACATTTATTGTTGTTCATTAAGCCCATTTTATGCAAAATCTCAGGAGTTCTGTACCATAGATGCAGAATTTTGTTTTGTTTGAGTGAACTGCGATTATCCGTGAAAGATTTATGGCAGGATAACCAGCAGTTATGCCATTGTGAATTGGTTATGTTATAATTTAAAAGGGCACTCCATTTATTTTTTGCAATGATAGATTGATCTGGAATTGTATTTCTGATATGTTTGTGAATGATACTATTAAATTTAGAGTTTGTTTTGATCCATTAAGAAATAAAAGTATCATATTTAGATTGATGAGGAATAGTAGGAAGCTAGAGGTTCCATACTGTGCGTAATTGTAAATATTTCCAGAAATCATGCTGGGAAAGATTCCATTGTTAGCGCAGGTCAGAAAAGCATTTTAATTTGAGAGTCTGAGGTATAAGTATATCCTACAAGAAAAAAAGTCCCCTGTTTTTCCAATTACAACAAAACATTGGGTGATTATCAAGAGTGATGTTGCTGTTCCCCCAAACAGTGGCATATATGAGAGGGGTTGGGTTGGATTTAAGGTATTTATGAATTATTTTCCAGTAGTATATGGATGATGCTATAGTAGGGTGAGATTTTACATTGGGGGGGAGGGTTATAAATGAAGTGGTGACATTGCCCGGACATTGAAATGTTTCCATATTGACCCATAACGGTGATTTATTGCTGGGTTTCTTAAACCATTTTACAGTTTAGGCAGTGCGGAAGGCCCAAAAATATGCTTGGAACCAGGCAAGCCCGAAGCCCCCTTTGGACCAGTGGGAACGCAATTTGTTACGACTAAATCTGGGAATTTTGCCTTCCTATAAAAAATTGTCAATTATGTCATCAATTCTGACAAAAAAAAATGTAGGGAGGGTTAAAGAGATATTAGAAAAGAGATACAGTGTTTTGGGAGCTATTGACATCTTGACAGTGGAGATTTTCCCATTAAAAGAGAGGTTAAGCAGTTTCCATCTGTTGAGAGTGTTTTTAATATTTAAACAATAAGCCACAAGGGGGTGTGGGTTATTGGGGGATGTCTCTGACTGGGGTGGTTTTAGCAGTAGCTGAAGGTGGGTAAATCTGCTCAACAATCTCTATACACCTAATAACTTATGCAATGATACCATGGTAAATTGTTTTACATTTAGGCAATTGTTGAGATTTTTGGTTAGTTTTATTAGAAAAATTATTTTTATAGAGGAGATATTCATCCACTACAGAAAAGTAGTCCATTGGTTGCAATAGAAAAATTAATTTATTGTGACAAGGAATACATAGGTGCACAGTTAATGAGATTTTAACAGAGGAAGGTTGTAAGTGCACTCTTTGTTATTGGAAAGTGGAACACAGATGAACATTTAGGTATTTTTAACTGAGAACTGAGAAACCGTTATAACTGCAGTCTTTATTTTGTAAAAGTTCATAACTTGTAAGCAGAATTTGTAGGTTTTCAAGTGCAGGCTCTGTTGCTTTAAATGCTGTCGACGTTGTACGTGTGTGGTGTGACCTGTTGGAGAGGAGGAAAAATAAAGAGTGGTTATTTATTTTTTTTTAAATGGAGGAGCAGTTGTTCAAAAGGTGTGCTGCCTTACTTGCTATTTGCAGATGAAATCTATAGTTCCATAATTTACGAGCTTTTCTATGGAGGGTATTTTGGGATGTGGCTGGCCATCTGATTCGTTGTTTCTGGTGGCTGTGGAAAGATGCACAGCTTGTTGAGGTGGGTGAGGAAGTGCTGCAAGATCTTCGTTTTTTTCTTCTTGGTTGATTTTGCTTGTAGTTATCATGTTTGTTTGTGGTCTACCAGAAGTGGTTGGCGATGGCAGAGGTACATTTGTTTGTGCAGTATTGATTTGTTTGCTACAGTGTGGTTCGGGTGGAGGGTATAGATATTCATTGCTGCTTTCTCCATGGATGATTTCACCCCATTTTTTTAACTCTTGGAGATTTGGGTGCCAATAGCTCACTTTTGTGTCCTGTAATAGTCATTATTTGTCTGGCTTCCATGCCAGAATTGCTTAAAAGAGTGACTGCAGTGGCGCGGAGTGAGTGGTTAGTGAAGATAGTGTCAAAATGTGCTTCTTTGCAAATACGAGGCAGCATGTTAGCTAGGAAGTTAACTCCCATGGGTTCTGCTGTGTACCACACTGGCATGTTGTTGAGGAGTGCTTGATCACATTTTTTGGGATGAAGAAATAGAGAAGGTGCATTTGTAGGCAGTTTGGAAAGGTATTTTTTATAACTACTGAGTGGGCAGAGAGGATCGTTTGGTTGTGCGAACATACATCCTTTTGTAAATTGTTTTGTGGGGTCATTTATTTCTTTATGGTTTTTACTTTGTTCGTTGAAACTTTTAGTTAGATATTCTTCACCATTTTCTGTGGTTTTTATTTCAAAGGATTGAGTTGTCAGCTGTCTTATGCCTTTGTTTCCTCTGCGAGCAAAATGTAAAACTATGTCTAACCAGACTTTTTTTACAAGACCTGTGGCTGTGTCTTGTGTTAAGGCTGGAGAATTTCTGAGTTGAGTGAGATGATTGATTGTTAATGGAGGGTGATGCTGAGTTTTTTCTTTACCTTCTTTTCTGAAGCGCTTTACTACACCTTTAAAGATGTTGTTAGCGGTGCTTAATTCTGTGTCAGCCATTAGATTAAAGCTTCAACTTTGGGGAGGGCTGTTTAGATATCGATTTAGTCCAGCTGTTAGGCATGTGTAACTAGTAAGACAGTATTCATTGCCATCACTGTTACGGACTGTACTGTAGAACTCTCGAAGTATGTTATTTAATTGTGATGCAGTTATGGTGCTTAAGTGTATTTCTTTACCTTTCTGTGCACACCAGTCAAAAAAAGTTTATTGCCCGTTGAGTTTGCTTTTGTGTTGCTATCTCATGCCTTTCTCTTTCTAGGTGTAACATTTCTTCGTCTGTTACTTCCTGGTGATGTTGTCTTTTTTCCCCTCAGGATTGGCTGGTTGGACGATGACGGTGAGGACTGCGGATTTCGAGTTCTGTGCTGCGGGGGATGGTGATGCTGTGGCGGGCACAGTGCCAGTGGAGATGCCGGTGGTTTCGGCCGCTGAAGACAGCGGGACTACCGGAGCATGTAAGTCATGGAAAAGTAGCTTTGCTTTGGGTATGGGGCTGTATTGCTGTTCGAGAGTATTGAAGATTGTGTCTAGCTCTTCATTGTCTATTAATTCGAATGATGTGTCCATTTTTTTTTTTTTGTTACTTTCATCATTACCAAGCGGCTTTACTACGAGCAAATATGGAGGCGCTTTGATGTTCTTTCAGGTGTCAGAGGGATTTACGTGATTGGGTGGCACAGACAGTGGCAGGCTGGCACCTTTTGCAGTGATTATCAGTGAATAATCAATGGGGGTAAGGTGCCAGGCTGCGTCTGTGATTGGTCAGTTGGTGAGGTCCATGGTATAATTGCTAATAATGGGGAAAGATTGGCATCCCATATCTTGTCTAATTTACAGGTGATCTGTATTCTAAAGTAAGAGATACCTTACATAGAATAGGGAAGTTTACCTTGTGAAGATGCCTCTTTGCAGACCTTAAACAGTAAGGGGCATAAGATGTCAGCTAGGGGTTTATAAAAGTCTACAGAAAAACCATCACTCCCAGGAGCTTTACCAGATTTAAAGGAATTTAGCACTGCTTGTATCTCTTTTAGGGAAAAGGGTTCATCTAGCAAAGCCATATATTGTTGGGAGAGATGTGATAGCTGTAAATTGTCCAGAAATTGTTGTATATATTCAGATTGTGGGGGAGTGGGGTGAGAGTATAATTGTTGGTAGAAGGATTGCATAATATGATTAATTGAGGGATTATCTGTATGGATTTTGCCTGAAGGATCTTTCAAACTGTCAATTTGTCTTTCCATCTGTTGATTCTTGAGTTGGTAAGCAAGCAGCTTCCCACATTTATCCCTTGTTCCCAATAATGGTGTTTAAGTCTAAGGAGGGCAATTTCCACTTTCCTGAATATTAATTTATTGATTTTAATTCTAAGCGGAAGAATTTCAAGGTGAAGTTGTGAGTTATTATCTGGATTTTTTTTGTTTTATTTTATTGGGTTTCTTTTTCTTTAAGAGATTTCTCTAAATCCACCAATTGCTGTTCCTTTAGTTTTTTCTTGTGTGCTACATAGCTTGTAATTTTCCCTCTAACTGTTGCTTTAAGTGCTTCCCAGATGGTATCTTGAGATACATCAGGAGTGTTGTTAAAGGAAAGAAATTCTTGGATTTAGGATCTAATCCAAGGTAAGAAATTGGAGTCTTTCAATAAGAGTGGGTCTAGATGCCAGGAGGGGGATTTAGATGGGGGCGGGCCCCAAATAAGATGTAAATTTATAGGAGAATGGTCTGATATAGTAATCGGCAGGATAGTTGTGACAATAATGTTTTCTGTGATGAATGGGAAAGAAAACCAGTAGTCAATTCTGCTATAAGATTTATGAAGCAGTGAGTAAAAAGTATAGTCGCGTTGTCTAGGATGGTGTAGTCTCCAAATGTCAGTGAGACTGAAGTCTTTCATTAGTATTGAGAGTGCAGAAATACTTCTGGGGTGGGAATCACATGAAGAGTTACTTCTGTCTAAATGTGCTTCCAAAGCTAAATTGAAATCCCCACCTACAAGTATAGGAAAATTGTTAAAGTTACTGTTCATAATTTGTTGGGCCATATTATGAAAGAATTCAGGAGAATCAGAGTTAGGGGCATAAATGTTGACACATAAGGGGGCCTGCAGGGGTATTTAAGTGGGCTATAATCCATCTTTGGTTGCCTAGTAAACTGGAGATTTGTTTATCCCAATCAAAATGCAACAGCTTGCACATTTAAATGATTAGCATTTAAAAAAATGTTGCTACTAACTTCAGTTGGGAATGAATATTTTTCAAGAAAGATTCATGCCTCATAAATGTTACCCTTTCCCAGCAAATGTTGTTAAGATTTACACTATTTTTAACCTCTCAAGACCTATCTGATAAAATGCTAGGTCTTCAGTGAACTACCCAGACTAAATACATAAATTTCATTTTGACAGAAAGGGCTGTGGCCTGTTTTCAAAACATAACAGATAAGAGCTACTGAGATCTCATAGTAAGAGTGTATGTGTGTTTGGCGGAGGGGTAGAGAAACAGTCAAACTCTTGGCAAGGGAGAGCTCATCTAATGAATTAACTGCTGACAAACCATGAGTGATACAGAAGCAAATGATTTGATACCTTTTATTGGACCAACATAGATGTAACAAAAATAACTTACACCATTTATAAAATTCCTGATCAAACAACTGCAAACAGAAGACTGTTTTTTGTCATTTTATGATATGATATACTGAGTGTGTATTTACTGAGTTGCTGGATCAGGGCCTTGATAAAATAATAACATTTACTTAACTCATTCAAGATTCCATCAGGTGGACAGAAAAAAGTCTATGAGAATTTGTCTGAAAACTAACAACTACAAGATGCACAAATAGCATTTGTGTGTGTGTGTGTATATATATATATATATATATATATATATATATATATACACACACACACACACATATATATATTTATTTATTTATAAAATGAGTAGGAAAAATCATGTTTGCTGATTGGTTGAAACACATCACATGACCGTGTATATCAGAGTGCGACCGCACACCTGCACTTTCACCCCCCTCCAAAACTATTTTATAAGATAGATAACCCACACTAGGGTGTGTGGTTGTGCTCTGATATATGCATGCCTTGGGTAGTTGACACATACACTAAGACGTGCGTATATCAGAGCGTGACCACACACCTTAGGGTGGGTTATCTATTACATATACATATAGATATATATATCTATATATATATATAGATATATATATCAAATAGTGGCACGGTAGTGCCACTATAGTTAGGGTTGCATAGCCATTTGTATGTTAAACCTCAAATTTTGCACTTTAATAACTTTTGAACCATTTGTCCAATTTGCCTGAAATGTGGAATGCAGAAAGAGCTACTACAGGTCTCTGGATCTGGAAATTTTCATTTTGGTCAGACTTTCAGTTGCAGAACCTTAATGCACTCAAAAAGTGAAATTTCCCCCATTGTTGCAAATTATTTGTCCAGACATAATAGACTGAAGAATGCATTTGAGTGGGTTCAAATTGGTCTCTCTACATGTGTCCTAGGTTGCACTGGTGCCTTTTGAAGATTTGGTAAAAAAATATTGCTCCATTCAAAAGTTATTCAGTTTTTTCATGTCCCATTATAGCCTATGGAAAAACAGTTCATGAAATGATAAGCTCAATATTCGTTATTTCATATATAATCCAAATAATTCCAAGGCCATCGTGACATATAATATTAATACTGAGCAGCAAATCAGAGCTGTTTTCCTAATAAAAGGCTGTTGATATAATAAAGAACAAAGTCATTAATAAGGAACCAGTGGATGATGGAAATATTTACAGGAGTTATACAGGGATTTGATTCTTCCTTTGTGGGGAAAACACAGGAAAAATGAGGGCTTCTTACAGAGTAATGGTTATTTGGATCTGGGAGCATTGAATATTTCTTATCCTATATTTTGTATCCTGGATAGGGCAGGGGAGATGCTACATCTCATTGTCACAGGGATGTTCATTTACACATTTTTGCACTGTATTTACTCAGGCTGTCCCATATTAGATGCAATATCTTGTTTTCAGTGGGGTCATGATTTTACCATTTTTATAATGTATTTATTCAGGTTACCTAGTCTAGGGCCCCTGTATTCAAAGGAGATACACAAAACATCCCGATGGAAAAGGGAGATATGCCGCACAACTCCAACAATGCGCAGCAGCGCAATATTCAAATGTGCGGGACGCACCGGCCATATGGGAATGGGCCAGGGCACACACAAATAGTATGTCGTTCAAGTCGAGGGGGCAATCCCATACACATACCATGCTGCAACATATTCAGTGTGAATGTGCCCCTGACAGTCCAAAGCACTGCGGCCCACAGTTAAGCCACGAATAGTTGGCCTAACCCAGCCAGCCACCCACAGGCAGGCTGCAGATGTGCACCCAGGTACACAGCAGCCGGGCAGCCCTGGTGGACTAGAGGTACCCCCTTTCCATCTCCAATCTAGCCAACTCCATCCCTGAAGAGCTCCATAGTGTAAAGCTCCCCCCCAGACCTGATTGCACCAGAGGAAACCATGGTCCATATCTATAGTCTAGAGGACTCCCATCCACCGCCCCTGTACACAGACACCCTCACTCCCCCCATACCCAACTTGTTGCAAAGACTGGCACTGCCCTCCACACCCTGCCATGGCTAGCCATTGAATGCACTGAACCCGGGTTGGGGACCTGCACTCTGGAATGACTCAACTGGCTATACCGTGCATTGGGGCACCATGCCAGCTGTGGATCCACAAGTGTATGCAGCTGTGTATACGTCCCTGGCAAACTGAAGAGAGAATTTACATACCTCCATGTTATGCCTTGCCAATGCTGTATCTTTCTGCTGTCATACACCACTGCAAGTCCACATTCTCCACTGTTCTCCTGTGTAACATGTCACCCTCCGGTCTGCTGAAGTATCCCAGGTGCCATGGGGTGTGGTATCCTGTAATGCCATTTGCAGTGTATGCTTCAGGATATAGATAGTTCATCCACAGTTCCCCAATTGTACAAATTAATGGGAGGTTGGCTGTAACATGCCTGTTTTGGGACTTGTGTGAGTGGGTACAGCATCGGCCATCACCCACACTGAGCAGTGCAATGGCACTGGGATGATGGATCCACATGTGAGTGCCTGAGGAGTATGGCCACTGGGTGTTATCACCCATACATAGTTTGTGCCTATGTATAACTTATTTTAGCATCCTGCTGCAAGTTCTCCATCACCTGCCAATAGAGTGGTATGATCCCATTACAGAGCCAGTCATCACAATGGGATGGGCTGGAGGCGGCAGGGAGAGGGGTGTCTGTGCACCATTGAGGGGGAGCAGGGGCCACTACACTAGGACATGGACTGTAGGTATATTCAGGTACAATTAGGGATGGCATTGGGGTCCCTACAATATGGAACCAATACAGCCTGGTCTCCGGTACGATCAGGGCTGCTGGAACGGGTTGCAGGTGCCACTGTACCACCAAAGACTTCAGGGCCTGTCCCACATGGGAGCGATCAGGGTCAGGGCTTGGGAGCGACAGCTGCTCTACCACATTCATCCCCATGCCAACATGCAAATGGACTGGTAATGAGCATGCATAAGGCCCCTTTGTACGCTGCATTGTCAATTAGTTAATTTGCATTCCTGGGCTGAATATCACCCATGGGGGCTGCGGTGCATATTGGTATGTGCCAGGCATTCCCCCTGGAAGGTATTCAACCAGACTTGGCAGCCACCCACACTGCGACTCCCGTCCAGGGTCACTTTTTCAACAGGAATGATGAAGCCCACCAGGATGAAGCACAGTGTCACAGGTTTACTGCACGACATGAGGGATTAACTCCCTTTGAAATTGCATTGTTTGCTGCTGTAACTCTACTGCAGAATTCTGCAGTGCTGCGCTTCATCCTGGTGGGCTTCACTGTATGCACACCCTGTGCCAGTAGCGCATTCTCTTTGAATATTGTATCAGTGCCGACCAGTGCACCCTCTTTGTGCAATGCACCCTTCTGCTCATGCATCGATCTGGCACTTAATATATCCCCCCAGATGTAAAATATTGTTTTTAGTGCATTCTGATTTTACACAATGCAGCATAATATTGTGTAGCTGTAGAGCCCCACTGAAAATAAGATGCCATTTCTTCTGTGAACTATCCAGGCTAAATACATAGCAATCAGCAGGCATATTCTAGGAAAACATACATTGTAAAAATGTGTCAAAGGAAGACCACATTGAAATGGCCTCTCCACAGATCCACATTGTGCAAATTAATTAGAAATCATGGGTAAAAGCATCTCAAAAGCTCCCACAGCTATATCGGCTCTGACCAGAGTTTGTTATATAGTGGTATAACATGTGCTTAGTTCCAGTCTGGTGGTACTTCTCCTGTTTTAATGCTGTGATTGAATAACATTTGTAATGGTTTGGTCAGATGTGCTTGCATCATTTTGATCATACCCATGGAGATGCCGCCTGGGCCTGGGGAAGAACCAGGTTTTATAAGTTTAATTTTAGATAGAATTTCTTCCTCAGAAATAATATCAGATTGAATTGTATCTTGCATGTTATGGGTACTGGATGAAGGGGTATCTAAAGATTTACGGAAATGGTCATTTAGCAAATTAGCCATCTTTGTTGGTTCTGATATCGCATTATCTTCAAATGTTAATGGACCTACTTTACATGACTGTTTCCTTAAGGAGTTTACATAACTGTCAAATTTTTGTTGTTTCCTTTATTTGCTTCTTCCACCAATTGTAACTCTGCCACTTTTTTGCTTTCCTAATTTTTTGTTTGCATTTATTTTGGATCTATTTAAAAGTTGAAAATCTAGATGAATTTTTTTTTTATATATATTTATTATAAAGTCAATGTTTTTTTCTTGTGGATAAATACTAATAAATGTACCCAGCTATCAGAGTGGGAAGACAGGGGAATAACAAGGGTACAGCAGGTTAGGGGCAGGCACATTGGGAGCATTGGAGCAGATAGGAGCGGAGATGGTTTCTAAAGGTGTCGGCTACTTGATACTGCCGTACATGTGGAGGTATGCTGTTTCAAAGTTTTGGGGCTATGGAAGAGAAGGCAATTTAATTGTATTTAGTTTGTGATCTAGGAATAGCCAGTAGATCAGTGCCTGAGGATCTAAGAGAATAGTGGTTGGTGCATGGCACCAGACAAGAGGCTAGGGGGAGGGTATTCGATTCTGTAGTATAATGTGGACAGGTCTCTCTACAGTAAGGTCCATTAGTGGTGGGGGAGAAGGCCGGCCTAGTTTGCTACAGAGTTGGCAGTGATGGGTGAGTCAATTGCATGTGAGAGCAAAGCGGCAGATGTTGTTGTGTTCCACAATCCATTTGCACAGTAGGGTGTAAGGAGCTTTGCAAAGACTGGAAGCTCATCATTTAGTTTAGGAAGTAACAGAGTATTTATTACGTTTATCCGAGCAGCAGGGTAGAGGTTAGTACTGGCCCAATGTGCTATCCCTAGGCTGGAGTTAGCAGCCTTACAGACAGAAGAAATGTGAAGGGTGAAATCCAAGGCAGGGTCAAGGGTGATCCCCAAGTACTTGATGGATGTGACTGTGTCAAGAGGAGAGTCATTGTCATAGAGAACAGTAAAAAGAGTGATAATATTTTTTAGCTGAGAAGGTGTACCAAAGAGCATTGCATGGGATTTTGTGTGGTTCATTAAGAGATTGTTTTCGTTGAGCCAGGACTGGACTACCTTGAGGTCAGTGGTTAGGTCATTATTGATGTTGGCTACATCAGGTGCATGGCTGAGAAACATGCAGTCATCAGCATAGAGGAGAGGAGTGCTATGTGTGAAACAGTGATAGATGGAATTAATGTGCAGGGAGAATAGTAGCGGTCCAAGAATCAAACCCTGGGGTACGCCAAGAGTGGTATGGAGTTAATCAGAGTAGGAGGAGCTAATCTTAACCTGCTGTGCCCTGTTAGAAAGGTAGCTGGTAATCTGCATAATGTAATCTGCATAAAAAATGTAATTAGGATTTTCAGGCTTCATAGCTCCTTACCACATCACACTGCTAACCATGACAACAAACTCTGATGTCACAAACACAGCAACTGCCATCCTGGCAGGTATAGGCAACATGAATAGAGTAACTCTAAGTGGAAAAGATCCTGTTTTAATGAAAATGTCATTGTCTTTCATAGCAAACGTGGATGGTCCTGAAAACCTAATTCTAAGGGAAATCTGGTGTATCTGAATTCTGCTGATGCCAACCATGAATTATTAGTGGGGCATAAACACATTTTTCCATTAACATAGAAACTTAGGAACTCTGGGTTTGAGTTCCACTGCAACAATTAACTCACTGCAACCTGTAGCAAGCCTTGTGCTGCAGACCTGGTTCCCAGTTGTCAAAATTCTATAAAGAAAGCATGACCCCCACCCACAACAAAACAAAATATCCATTTTGTGCCCCATATTCAGAGCCAACCGGCTGCATGCACAAAACAGTGCACTGCACATAAAACTTGGGCCAGCCAGCTCTGGTACCATATTCAAACAGATTGCACAATCTGAACAGAGGGCAGTGCACTGCAGAGGGTCACCATGTTCCTCATTGCACAACCAGGGTACATGGCTGATGACCACCCATGGGGTACTACGCAGCACACATTGGTGTGTGCCGCAGTTCCCATGGGTGATATTCAGCCCACATATGCAGATGAGCCCATTGGGTACACACAGTGCAATGGGGCCATTTGCATGCCCATTATGGGCTCACCTGCATGCATGTGTTGCCTTGGAATGTGCCGGGCCAGTCCCCCCCCAAGCCCCAAACCTTGCCAAAACACATATCCCACCTAGTGTCACTGGTAGTGTAGTGGTCCCTCCTGCCCAGCCCCAATCACTGTCAGAATAATACAACCCCCCGATCCCCATATCCCCAGTATTCTAGTGGTAGCCCTGCTCACAATCAGAATAATAAGAACCCCCTCTCCCCCCCCGATACCCATATCCCCAGTAGTCTAGTGGTAGCCCTGATAACTGTCAGAATAATAAACCCCCCGATCCATGTATCCCCGGTAGTCTAGTGGTTCCCCCCTCCAGGCCCCAATCACTATCAGAATAATAAAAAAAAGATCCCCATATCCCTGGTAGGCTAGTGGTTCCTCCCTCCCCAGCCTTGATCCATATAATAATAAAAAAGTCCTTGGTCCCTGGTAGTCAAGTGCCCCCCGTTAGGCAGTGACCCACCACCCCGCTCCCACCACCCACAACCAGAGATGGTGACTGGCACAGCCTATCTCACACTGCACCAGCCAGCCACCAACTGAACTGTACAGGAGCACGTACAGTATTCAGTACATCTCCATTGGTTGTCCGGCCAACCAGTGGGCCTGCACTGTATACTGTATGCACTCCTGCACAGCTGAGTCAGCAGCTGGCCAGTGCAGTGTGAGGGGGGCTGGCCCAGTCACCAGCTCCAGTAAGGTCGGGGGGGTGGAGTGGTGGGTCACTGCCTAATGGGGTGGGCGCCGCTTGACTACCAGGGACCATGCACTGTTTTATTATTATACGGATCAGTGCTGCAGAGGGAGGAACCACTAGGCTACCAGGGATATGGGAATTGGGGGGTTATTATTCTGATGGTGATCGGGACCAGGGGGGAACCACTAGCCTACCGGGATATGGGGATCGGGAGGGAGTTTTTTATTACTCCAACAGTGATTGGGCTGGGGGAACCACTAGACTACCAGGGGAATGGGGATCAGGAGGGGCTTTTCAGTTTTATCCCAGTGATCAGAGACAGGAAGGGACTGCTGTACTGCCAGGGTTCCCTGCCCTTTTTTTTTTTACCAAAAGGGGTACACTAAGCTGAAGCTTGTTTACTGGTGCGACTTTGGAGCACAAGGAAGTTAAGTGACTTGCTCAGGGTCACACAACATGCAAGTGGGGGCTGTTGGATTCAAACCCAGGTCTCCAGATTTGCAGCTCAGATCCTTAAATCATTGCACTATACTGCCTGCTATAGTCCCTTAACAGTGAGCAGATGGGTCTGCCTACAATTTACAGCAGGGTTTAAGAAGCATTTATCTGCGCTGCTGCTGGGGTCTGCTTTGCGCTTCTGAGACATTTCAGTATTGTGCTATGCCGCATATGCATGGGGGACCCCCATTTGCATAGGTGCAGCACAATATTGTGCATGTCAGCGCTGTCAGGGGTGCACCGTGCATCTGTATCCTTTGAATACAGGCACACCTCCAACAGCTGGTGCATTTCCAGGTTTGTGCGGTGCAACCCCCTTTGAAAATGGGCCCTTAATCTTTATTTGGATGTTCTTCTGAGTAAATGAAGATGTTATTGAAAATGTTAAAAAACTTACCATGGTCAAGGGTCAAACAGCTGATCAGCCAGCTGTGAGGGATCATAAGTCAAGCAGGCTCTAAGCAACTGGAGGGACTTATAAACAGCATCTGTGCATGACTTGGCTGCTGTTCACATTTAATGCAGGCCTTCAGCTCCTGTAAACACTGCCCATGGTTACAGCTCAAGCCAATTAGCAGCTGTCTATTGAACTGTGTGGGGCATGACTACATTCCTTCACAGAATGGGTGGCTTTTAAACTCTCCTGCCGCCTTCCAGGATTTACAATCAGCTGATCATGTGGCATCAGGTAGCTGAAGAGGATCATGAGTTGAGCGGGCTCTTAGTCACGGATGGATTTTAAACTCTATTACATATCGCAGGAGCATCCTCGGCCCCTGATCAATCACAGTGCTTCCTTTAGTTGCGTGTGAGGTACTCTTAAGACTGTAAGAGTACCTCATGTGCTGAGCAACTGGAACGGGGTTCTCACTGACTTCTTATGCTGTCAGCATTTTAAATAAAAAAAGAGGATTTTTTTATTCAATAAGGTTAGCAATCTATAATAATTTGTTTGGAGGGTCTCTTATGGATCTAAGAGTGTCGACTCTTGTGTCCTTAGGACCACAGAACTGCTCACCTTTGGTTTGCATTCCTCTGATCCTAAGAACATGTGAGGTGACACACTTACTGTATATCTGTAAGAAGCCCTCCAACCGGACCCATAAACTTATATATGTGCCTGATTTGCCTGCTGCTCACATTTATTGCAGGCTTCCAGCTCCTGTAAACACTGTCCCTGGTAACAGATTGAGCCAATCAGAAGCTGTCTATTGGACTGTGTGCCATTGAGGCATAGGTCAGAAAGCCTATGCAGACCAGGAAAAGTTATAAAATTTGC
The DNA here is from genome assembly GCA_016271365.2 of Neoceratodus forsteri. Taxonomy (NCBI): domain Eukaryota; kingdom Metazoa; phylum Chordata; order Ceratodontiformes; family Ceratodontidae; genus Neoceratodus; species Neoceratodus forsteri. Next base: position 948,273,108 of record CM057451.1, on the reverse strand, counting down.
AAGTAGCATTTTATTATTATCAAGAACAATATAATATAAAAAAATTAAATTGTAAAAGAGAGCTCTTCGTACAGGCAGTAGAAAGTTTTACATCTGAGAGGCTCTGAAAAAAAACATAGAACATAGACTTTGATGGCAGATAAGGACTGCTAGGCCCATCTAACATAACATTGCTCTGATTATATAAGACGCTTTTGCTTGGCAGTTAAAAATCCAGTACCCTGTTCTTGCAAGTTACATCTCCTGTTTGGCACATATAGTCTTAATAGGTGTAACAAATAATACATTTAGTCCCAAAGCTAGTTTCCTGTTGACAATTCTGTACACAAGCTTGTGGAGGTCAAAATATATCTCAAGATCAATGCTCTGTGTTCCAGATTGATACCTTTTCTAATGACCCCAAATAGCTTTCTGCAATAATTTCAACAATATGATTTTATACTTTTGCAAACCAAGGGATCCCAGTTTCACATAAAGGTTCACACTTTTTTTTTTAACCATAGAGAAGCAAGGGAAGAAAGAATAGGAACAGTAAGTGAAGGAAGGTAGATAACGGGGAATTGTGGGACCATCGCAGTCACCCTTTCCTAGGTGCTACAAGGAAAATTTGATTGTGCAGTCAGACAGACAAGAGACACACAACTGCAGAATAGGACAGGACAAAATAGATCATTGCTTTTAACGCTCTCTGCATAACAAATGGGACAGGGTCTTAACCAACCCTGTCACATGCACCCCTCTTTAAGAGGGAATCTTTTTTCTTAAAAAAAAAAAAACACGCTTCCAAAATCTTCTTTTATTTCTCTTTTAACATTATCTTATAACATTTACAGTTCTTCGCATATGCATTATCCCTTTTTTCATAACACTTTTACTGCAAACATTTCAGTTAAGCATGCACATTTTTTTCAACCTTCTGAATTCTCAATTCCTGATCCTTATCTTGACAGAAAATCATCACTGACATTCTCTTTACCAGATTTGTGCATCACTTTGAATTTATATGGCTGTAGTGCCAGGTACCACCTTGTGATTCTGGAATATTTATCCTTCATTTGATTATGCTAACAGAGAGGATTGTCAGCTCCTAGCAGTTAAAACTTAAGGGACTCCATTATCCATTTTGCAGCAAGGGCATTCTTTTTCAATAGTGGAGTACTTCTCTCCATCTTGCAATTTCCTACTGATAAACAGAATGAGATGTTCTTCCCATCTGTATTCTAACTTAGGACTGCATTTTGGCCTACCTCTGATGCATCTGTCTGTAACAGAAATTGTCTTTCTTGGTCTAGTTTTCTTAAAATAAGGGTTGAACATAAAGCAGACTTGATGGCCCAAAAAGCCCCATCACATGCAGGGGACCATTTCACATTATTCGGGTCCTGTTTTTTCATGAGTTCGGTGAGGGGCGGGGAGTAGCTAACTGGGCAAGGTTGGGAACAAATCTCCAATAGTAACCAGCCAGACCTAAAAATGATCTGACATGTTTCTTTGTTGTAGGGACAATACTATTAGCTACAACTTCTGTTAAGGAAATCTCTGGCTTTACTTCTACATTTCCCAAAATATAACCCAAATATCTGGTTTCCTGAATGCCTAATGCACACTTGGTAGGATTAATGGTCAGACCTGCCTTTTTGATAGACTGGATAACTGCTCATGCATGTTCCAGGTGGCTTTTCCAGTCTGGACTGTACACCACAGCATCATCCAGGTAAGCAGCATAATAACCAGTGTGAAGGGCTAGAATTATATCCATGCACTGCTGAAATGTAGTGAGTGCACCATGTAAACCAAATGGCATGGTGGCAAACTAATAGAATCTAACTGGAGTGGAAAATGCAGTTTAGGTCTCTGGATTCTTTAGGTAGGTGAATTTGCCAGTAACTTTTGGTGAGATGGAGGTTACTGATATACATGGCACCTCCCAATCTGTCCACCAAATCATCTGTCCTGAGCAAAGGATATCTGTCAAATATGGACACTTGATTAAGTTTCCTAAAATCAAGACAGGTCCCCCCCCCCCAGTCTTTTTTATTTACAGTCATGATTGGTGATGACGAAGCACTTCTTTATTCTTCAATGAAACCCAACTGTTTCATTTTTTCTATTTCCTTAACCACATCTGCTCTTAACTGCTCTGGTAATCTGTTGTCTCATAGGGTGATCATTCTCTTAAATGCTCAACCCCTTTTGCTCAGCTTGGCACTACGGTAAAAGTACTTTGAAATGTCTTTATCAAGTTACAGATTTCTGCGGTTTGTTCTGTGGATAAAGAAACATTCACCTTTACAGCATCAGAAGTTACAGTTTGTTCCAGTTTGTCATAAGCTTGGCCAAATTAGACACCTTGTACCACAGGGCCATTAGGTTCATAACTAATGCCCCTTATAGCACTCACCATTACTCCTTTTACTCCTTGTTGGTCTGGCACTCACTAAAGACTAGAAGACTAAAAAACGCAGCCATCTGGACATTCAGAGTCTTGACCAACAAACTCCTGAATACATCTGCAATCTCTTAGTCATTGCTAAAGGGACCTATTCACTTAGGAGATACACATACATCTCACTAGAAGTTCCCCGAACCAGAACACACTTTGGATCACATTCATTAAGCCATGCCCTTCCCATTCTATGGAATCATCTTCAAAAGTTCCTTAAACTCTCTAATCTCACCAGTTTAACTAACTTCAAAACACACATTAGGCAAGTCATCCAGGACCCCTGCAACTGTTACACCTTAGTCCTAGCTCCTGCCACTCTGGTTTCTGTCATCTCTTCTTCCTCTCCCAACCTTTACTCCACCCTTACCATGCCTGCATTTCTGCTCAGAGCAACTCATTCTGCTCTATACTCCTCTGTCCATTAGATAACTCTACTTCAATCATCTCACATGCAGCCCTTCCTACCCTTTTGTGCCTTGAGGTTGTACCTAATCTTTATTCCCTACACCATGCTTTCACACAGCCTTTTGTGCCTTGAGGTTGTACCTAGTCTTTATTCTCTGCACCTTGCCTTCACACAGCATTTAGCACTGCCAGCCAAGTCTAACATGGGGTACTAGCTCCACAAGCACCCTGTGTATCCCTAATGCCTTATATTTATTGTTTACTTCATTATCACTGTTGTTGCAAACTTGTACACATCTAAAAATACTGTATGTTCCTATTTTCTCTTGTACCTATATGCATCATTATATCTTGTATGCTGTTGTAGTACTCTGTTCATGTATGATATTGTACTCCTCCCTAGGTCTACTATTACATGTACCTTAATGCATCATTGACCTAGTAAGTTATCATATGACTGTTTATGTATGTTATTGTATTTCTGCCCAGATCCATCTTGCAAATGAGCTTTGCTCAATGATGTTTCTGCCCGGTAAACTTAAGATTGATTGATTGGTTGATTGATTGATTGATTGATTGAGTGATATCAACATCTTCTAGCAGTTTCTGATAATACTAACAAAGCAACCTTTGGTGATTTTTCAACCCATTTCCTCAAGAGGTTAACATGGTATATCATGATAGAAATATTCTTATCAGGGGTCTCATTCTCATAGTTAACTGTACCAGCATGTCTAACCATTTTATAAGTCCCTGCCACTTCATTAACTGTTGTTTTCTGTAGTGGGTAACAGAACTTTTTCACCTGGCTCAAAAACTTCTTCTTTTATCCTGTGGTCACAATGCACTTTCTGCTGTTTTGAGGCTTCTTCCTGATTACTGTGGGCAGTTTCAACATATTTTGCCAATTTATTTCTCAGTGCACACGTTCAAGACATAATAGATTCTTTCTGAGCAGGGTTATCTTCTCATGTTTCTTTTATTACATCTAGTGGCCCTCTAGGTTGTCTACCATAGAACATTTCAAAGGGTAAAAAACCTGTTAATGCTTGTGGTACTTCTCAGTAAGCAAAAAGCAGGTAAGAGAAGTATTGGTCCCAGTCTTTCACGTCACTTTTCACAAATCTTTTAACCATGCCTCTTAGGGTTTTATTAAAAATGCTCAACAAGACCATCAGTCTCAGGGTGATAAGAGGAGGTTCTTATAGCAGTGATGCCTAGTAGTTGGTACAGCTCCTTCAGCAATGCAGCACCAAAATTACTACCCTGATCAGTAATAATCTCTTTAGGTATGCCCACCCTGCTGAAAACATTGGCAAGCTCTGCTGCCACTTTTGGGACTGTGACACTACGCATTGGAATTGCCTCTGGGTATCAAGTAGTATAGTCACATACTACCCAAATGAATCAATTACACTTTTTACTTCTGTGTAAGGGGCCAACCACATTCACTGTAATTCTCTCACAAGGCACATCTATTAAGGGTAGGGGCACCAGGGGCACCCTGTCCTTTTTAGTCACTGGAGCTATTTTCTGACATTCAGCACAAGAACTGCAATAGGTAGCAACATCCTCATGAATACCAGGCCAGTGAAGTCTATACAGTCTGGCAAGGGTGTGGTCCCTCCCTGAGTGACCAGCCATAGGACTATCATGTGCTATTTGTAACAACTTAGTTGGTATGACCAATTGTTCTGTCTTTTCCTGTGTCTGAGGATTAACCCAAACTCTGTACAGTAGCCCAATATATTTTTTAAACATTGGTTTACCCTGTTTTTGTTTTGTCCCCAGCTGCTTAAATTGTTAGTTTGCTCAGAAACAAAATCACAATCAGTGATCAGGTTAGTTATGTCCATCAGTCTTTTTTGCCACTGTTTTTGGGGCATCTTCTTTCTTTTCTGGACTTCTGAATCTTGGAGCTGGGCTCAGATAAGTCCAAATCAAAATGACCAAAAGGAAAAGAGTCCCCAGCATCTGAGATTTTCTTTGCCTGTGCTCTTATCACAGCTGCTGAAACAGCAGAGTTTACTCCCTCTGTAATTAACTCAGCAAATCCTGAAAAGTCATTTCTAATAATCACAGGTACAGGGAACTTTTTACACAACCTGTACTTTCATTTGGTGTAACACCCCATTAATATTCAGAGTCACTAAAGTGATAGGATAGTATTGAGTGTTCCCGTCAATGCAGATGATCCCAGTACCTGGTCCTTTTGCAGAGTCTTCTCCCAGAACTTCAATATTCACCTGAGTCTGTCTGCTTCCTGAATCTATAAGCTCTTCCACAGTCTTTTCTCCAGCCTTCACATCTGTTAAATACTTGCCCCAATTTGCTACGGTCAAATTTGCTCTAGTGTTACCTTCTTTATTTTTATGGCAGTTTCTTGCAATATGGCCTTTCTATTATAATTATAACAAATAAACTCTTTCGATGCAAAGTTGTTACCCCCATCAGAGTCCTTATCTGATCTGGAGTTACCCCACTGCTGTGGTGTCTGCCTGGCCATCTGATAGTCCTTAGCTGAAGAAATTGCCTTTTCCCCACTTTGTGGTTAGTCTTGTTTTACCCAAAGCTGCACATCTGTAAGAAGAATGTTGATAAATTGCTCCATTGAAAATATGTTGATGATCTGTGAAACTGTTTTTCCCACTGGTTAGAGCCATTTAAAGAGGAGTTTTCTGAGTCAGATGAAGGCTTTTTGAGTTGTCAACTGAGTGGTACTTCAGGGACTAGAATCTCTGCCTATAGGTCTCTCCTGAAATATCATTATCTTTTATATTTCTCTCTGAGGGCTCTGATCCACCTGATCAGGGCATCATGGAGCCTGCCAGTGTCCCTCCCTTTTTCATTTTCTCCCATTCCCATTGTTGGGGTGCTCAGGTGCTCAGGTCAGCATGCACACATGGAGGTGTGCACATGCTGCAGAACTCCCACAGCACCCTCCATCTTTGGCACCCTCAGTCCCATACTACCTTCAGGCCTCCAGAAGAGGGTAGTCATTTGGTGGGAATGCCAAGCCTCCCTTCCTGGGAGAGGAGAGCAGTCCTCTGGATGTTTGATCCTCTCCCTCCCCAGTCGACCCTCAGCAACCTGCATTCACCACCAAACAAGGGACACCTGCATGGCAGGAGGTAAGGCACTGATGCTTCAGCCCTGCATACCACTGGGATGAATATCATTATCTTTTAAGGATTTTTCTTTTCACATGGTCATAGTTTTCTGACTGCAGTGTCCATATTGCTGTAGGCAACTTGGGCTTTATCTGTCAAATAAGGTAAAAACCTGATTGCCCATTGCTGTTTTAGCCACTGACAGACTCTGACAACCATTTCAAAAGTTGTCAGGTATACTTCAATATCATCTGAGAGGCACAGCTTTTTAAGTTTAATGTCTTTTAAGTCATTTGTATTTTGTTGATCTGCTGGATCTGTACCAGATTCTCTAGCTTTGATAGCTTGCAAGGCATCCAGCCATCGCTGCTCCTATCACAGCATCTCTTCTCTTCTCTGTGCCTCTAGATGTTGACTCTCTTCTTCTCTCTGTTTCTCTCTTTGTTGTATAGCCCAACATTTGATGAAGGCAGACATGCTTTCAGGTTCTGTCTCTGCCTGTTCATTCATCACTGGTGCTGGTAGTACAGTTTCAGTTTGGACTTTTGCTTCTGCTTCTAGTTTGCCTACCATTCTTCCAATAATCACTCCTGGGCTTGCTGTTGTAGGATCCATACTTTTCTTCTGTGCTTCCCTAGTACCAGGTCTAGAACCCACACACAAAACTCCTGAGTAAAGTGTGCACTGCATAAATCTCACTACTAACACAAACTGTTTAGGTGGCATAGGTCAGGAAGCATAGGCAGACCAGGAGAAGTCATAACATTTACAAGTAGCATTTTATATTATCAGTAACAATAAAATAAAAAAATTAAAACTGTACAGGATAACTCTTCATGTAGGTAGTACAAACAAAGAAAGTCCTACATCTGAGAATCTCTGAAAAAAAAAACATTGCTCTGATTATATGAGATGCTTTTGGAAATTATAAAGACTGACTATACTGCTAACTATAGTTCTCCTGAGTTGGAGGGAGAGGACTAAATACACATGAGAATTGGTCACACTTTAAATGTAAAGGTGTACATAGATACATAGATAGTGTTGGCAGATAAGGGCCTGTGGCCCACCCAGTCTGCCCATTTGAGCTTGTAAGTTCAGTTTATGTTTTCCTAGAAGTCTGTTGCCCCTTACCCCTGACCTCCAGAATTCCTTTATGTCTATCCCATGCATTCTTAAATCCCATGATTGTTTCAGCCCCCACCACTTCCTCTGGCAGGATGTTCCACTTGTCCACCACCCATTCTGTGAAGAAATTCTTCCTCACGTTCCTCTGAATCATCCTCCTCCAACTTCATCCCATGCCCTCTAGTCCTGGAACATCTTTTCGCTTAAAATAGTGTATTCCTGTACCCTGTTCCTCCCTGTAAGATACTTGTATGTCTCTATCATATCCCCTCTCTCCCTCCTCTCCTCCAGGGAGTACATATTCAGTTCCTTCAACCTGTTCTCATAGGACTTGTGATGCAATCCATGTACCATCTTTGTTGCCCTCCTCTGAACCTTCTCTACCCTGTCTATGTCCTTATGTAGGTAAGGTCTCAAGAACTGCACACTGTACTCCAGGTGGGGCCTCACTAGTGTCTTGTATAGTGGAATTATGACCTCCCTTTTCCTGCTGGTGATGCCCCTGCCTATGCATCCCAGCATCCTATTTGCTTTACCTGCTGCCTTGTCACACTGTTTCCCTACCTTGAGGTCATCAGAGATGATAACCCCAAGATCCCTTTCCTGCTTGGTGCATGCTATATCCTCACCCCCCAACTGATATATTGTGCCAGGGTTTTTGTGCCCCATATGCATTATATTGCACTTCTTTGCATTGAATTTCAACTGCCAAACCCCTGACCATTCTTCAAGTTTCTGCAGGTCCCTTCTCATTCTGTCTACACCCTCTGGTGTGTCTACTCTGTTACAGAGCTTTGTGTCATCAGCAAACAGTGAAATTCTACCTTCTATGTCCTGCACAATGTCACTGATGAAGATGTTGAATAGGAACGGTCCCAGCACTGATACCTGTAGTACCCCACTGGTCACTCTTCCCTCTGTGGAGTGACAGCCATTTACCACCACCCTCTGTGTCCTGCCGCCCAGCCAGTTACCTACCCACCACACTACTGTCCTGCCCACACCCATATTCCCCAATTTGTATAATAGTCTTCTATGTGGGACAGTGTCAAAGGCCTTGCTGAAGTCCAGATAGGCCATGTCCACTGCCCTCCCCTGATCCACCTCCCTAGTCACCCAGTCAAACAATTCAATGAGGTTGGTCTGACATGACCTCCCCCTGGTGAAACCATGCTGCCTTGGGTCCTGTAGTCCATTGACAACCAGATGTTCCACCAGTCTCTCCTTCAGTAGTGCTTCCATGATCTTCCCCACTACCGAGGTGAGGCTGACTGGTCTGTAGTTCCCCACTTCCTCTTTGTTCCCACTTTTACATAAGGGGACTACATCTGCTGTCCTCCAGTCTTTGGGTACCTCCCCTGTTTCCAGTGATCAGCTAAACAGGATAGCCAGAGGTTCAGCCACCACCTCTCTTAGTTCTTTAAGGACCCTGGGGTGCACCCCATCTGGCCCCATTGCTTTATCAACTCTTATTACTTCCAGTTCCTTCAGGACCCTTTCTCGAGTAAAAGGGACTTGTGTCCATTTCTGCACCATTCTCCCCTTGTACTCCCTTCAGACCCATTACCCTCCTCTTCCTCAGTAAAGACTGAACAGAAATACCTGTTCAATATGTCAGCTTTACTGTTGTCATCCTCCATGCTTCCTTCATCCATCCTCCCCTTTCAGTCTCACTATCCCTCCCTTTGTCTTTCTTTTTTCACTTATGTACCTGTAAAAGGTTTTGTTCCCTCTACCCACTGATTTTGCAATGTGTTCTTCTGTCTGAGCTTTGGCTTCCCTTACTGACCTCCCTGCCTCCCTTTGCTTCTCCTGGTACATCTCCCTATCCCATTCTGCCTGTGTCTTTTTGTATTGCCTGAATGCAATCTTTCTGGCTTTCACTTTCTTTGCTACCTCTTTGGAAAATCATAATGGTATCCTCTTCCTTTTCCTCTTGCTAACCTGCTTAATGCATAATTCTGTTGCTCTTGTAATCCCCATTTTAAATACTGCCCACTGTTCCTCAACCTCTGATTCCTAACCCATTCCCCTTAATGCCTCTTTCAAGTATCTCCCCATTTTCCCAAAGTCTGCCTCCCTGAAATCCAGGATACGTGATTTTGTGTGGTTTGGTTCTGCTCTTTCTGTGATTTCAAACCACAATGACTGGTGGTCACTGTTCCCCAGGTGCTCCCCCACTGCTACCCCCATCACACTGTCCCCATTTGTGAGCACAAGGTCCAGTACTGCCTTCTGCCGAGTTGGTTCCATGACCAGTTGCTTGAGGAAGGCACCCTGAAGGGAGTCCAGGATAAATCTGGTCCTAGATAATGCTGCTGCTGCTGGGATGCTCCAGTCCACATCTGGAAGATTGAAGTCTCCAACCAGTAATACCTCACCCTTGTCTGCCATCCTTTGGATGGCTAGCATCAGCTCCCTATCGGTTTCTTCCCTCTGGGCTGGTGGTCTATAGACCACACCTGTGCGGATGGCTGGCCCCATTTTCCTTTCCAGCTTAACCCACAGTATCTCTCCCCCATTTTGTTCCTCCTGGATCTCTGTGGCCCTTATGTCATTTTTCACATACAGTGCCACTCCTCCTCCCTTCCTACCTGCCCTGTCTCTTCTGAATATGTTGTAGCCACATATGGCCATCTCCCAGTCATGGTTATCATTACACCAGGTTTCAGTGATGGCCACAATGTCCAGGTCTGACTGCACCATGACAACCTCCAGATCTTTCATCTTGTTGCTAAGGCTCCTGGCATTGGCACACATGGCTTTCCATGATTTGACCTCCCTAGACTGTTTCACTGTTCTACTCCAGCCCCTTCCTTGGATGTCCTTTATCCCTGGTTCTCCTTGCTGTCTGCCCTTCTGCTGAATTTTGCCCCTTTTCTGCCGATCCACCTCTTGGGCACTAATCTCTATCTTTTGCACACTGCTTTGTAGAGATAGCCACTCCTCTGGTTCACTGGTTCCATCGCTAGCTGTGAGGGGTGAGCAAGTAGGTACCCTCCTTGCTGGCCTGCCACCCCCCTTTGTTAGTTAAACGCTTGTCAATGTAGCATTTAAACTTATCATTGAGTGCTTGGATTCCACTCCAGAATGGATGCAGGCCGTCAGGCTTGAACAAGCCTCCATCCCTCCAGGTTGGTCCCCAGTCACCAATGAATCCAAACCCTTCCTCACAGCACCAGTTCTTCAACCATGAGTTAAAGTTCCTGGTGCATGCACCCCTATGTTCTCCCTTGCCTCTCGCAGGTAGTATTTCTGAGAAAGTGACAGAAGTAGCTACTTGCTTGAGACCCCTCCCCAATTTCCTAAACTCTTCCTGAACTTCCTTTGGCTCCCCATTTGCCAGGTCATTAGTACCTAGGTGGATAATGACATCTAGCTCACCCTCCCGTCTTGCCTTCCCAGTGATCTCCAGGATTTTCCTTCCATCCTTCCATGCCATGGCACCTGGTAGGCACCTCACCTCCCTGTCCTCCCCCTCCTGTGTTCCTAGCTGGACCCCTCTTATGATGGAGTCCCCCACCAAGATTTGCTTACTCCTCCTCTGGGGTCCACTGCTCTCCCCACTGAGGTCACCTCCTTGGCTAACCTCCACATTCTTTCCTTCCACTTCTCTGGGTACCTCTATTTGGTTGTCCCCATTTGACAGTGTGGCATATGAGTTCTTGAGTGGAATAGGATCTGGGATGTGCCTCTGCCTGACTGCTCTAACCCTCCCTGAGCCCACTGTCATCCAAGTGCTCCTCATTCTCTGTATCCTTTGAGGCAGTTGCACTGGACTGGGTGGTCTCTGGATAGGGGTGATGGTACTCCTGACCCAGTTTACTTCTGCTCTGAGTCTGACTACCTCATCCCACAGTCCAGAGAGATGCATGCAGATAGGGCAGCACCTCAGTGTCCAGAAGGTCTGCCTGAATATGGCTGCCCCACAGCCACTGCACTACACCACTCCCCACATTATACTGCAATTCCACTACTTGTCTGTTACTGAAGCTCTCCTAGTTCCCTTTTTATTAATTTACTGTCCTAAAAATCCTGCCACTGATCCTCAGATACTTTTCTTTTTAAAAAAAGAAAATAAACCAATAAATAAATAAATGAGTCAAAACACTTGTCGTGCTGAGGGTGGGCTTCTTCCCCCTTATGCCCTTCCTACTCCACACCCTTATTATCCCTGTGTTTAGCTCCTGTCAATCAGATTTAACAGGGCATATAATTAAGAGTTGGGGGAAGAGGAGGGGGGGTGAAAATTTGCAGCAATTAAAGACAGCAAAGAAATACACCACCACTACATTTTAAATTTTCAACAGCCCAAACACATTTCTAAGTAAAAACAGGAAAGAAATTACAGTGTCACTAAAAGCCCACAATCTAAGTTTAAAAGAAAAATAGCAATTACCAGTTACTGTAAAGCACTAAATTGAAGATGTTTCCTTCCCCTTCTGGCTTCTTCTGAGAAATGAAGAAAATATATTGTTTTAAAATGGGGGCAGAATACTTTGATTAGTAAGCATATTAGAGATTTTTTTTTCCTGTTGCCACCTGTTTTGTACTGAGGGTATAGATGGGGAATTTAGAAGCTCATCAAACTTATACTTTTACCACAAGTTAATGCCATTTGGGTGGGTTCACTATGAGATGAATGGAGAGCTGCTCTCTCAAAATGGCCTCTACCACATGACGCCTACTGGGAAATGTGCTATATGCACAGGTGAGCCCCTGTTGATTCACCACACAGCTTCAAACTTGCAAGGTAGCTCTACCCAGGAACCATTTAAATTAAATTCATATATCTACAGTAGACATGCTATGCTTAAAGCAGCAATGCAATGAAAAATGTTTTTCTAAAAAAAAAGCTAGTTTCAGATAAAATTAATAAAAATATTACCAAATTTGTCAAATGTACTTATCTATGTACTGTCCAGGCTGTGCACCATATGACTTTCTTTATTTCCTCAATCCTAACCCTTGACAGATGTACAATGCTATTTCTATGCAAAATGTGGCGGTGGCCATCTTTTTTTCTTGAGAAAAAACTAAATTACATTTATAAAATACTCAAATTGAACCACCAAATAAAACTAGAAGATACCTGGAATTTTTTATAGTCAAAAAAAAAGGTAGGGCCAAATGGTGTGCCCAATTTCATTGCACTGCAGCTTTAAAAGCCAAAGTGTTTTTGGCATTTTTTTTTTACCTTTCAAAGTTAGGTGCTCATTGGACCATGTAGTCTGCATTAATAGAAATGGGTCCATGTCAATTCACTCCCATCATTTCACTCCTCAACAACTGGCTCCCGACAACTCACTCTGGCAATAATTGACTCTTGTGACAACCCACCCCCCAACAATTCACCCCCTGGTGGAGTTAAGTAAATTAAGCTTACTGACAGCCAGTTGTCATGGAGCAAAATGAATCCAGGAGCTTCTCTTTTCACCTACTTCTGAGCACTTCTTTTTGTACACTGTGCTTCTTGCTTTGGTTCCCCCCCCATTGGTCCATTAGAGCCCCAGGTTGGGCCTGCCACAAGGAGCTCCCTGTTCTGTGAGATCCTGGCCTCCACCATGTTTCATGCTTTTCTTCTGGTTACACTTGGTTGTGCCTCCACTGCCCATGAGGACTTTTTTGTAATATATCCCGATAGCATAAGTCGTACATGCCCCCATTTTTTTCTGCACCTTATTACTTGTTCTGCCTTTGATCCTTGTAGTGGGAGATGAAAAGCCCATCGGGATACTACAACAGATTACCCATATACCAGAGCTTTACCATGTACAGGCCTCCCTCCTTCAGGGTGTCATTCAGCTCCAACTCCAGGTAGTTGGCTGAGGTTCTAGGCCATAGAGCATGGCCACCATGATGAAGCTGAGCAGCAGGGCAGTAAACAGCAGGGCAAAACAAGAGGCCACCATCTTACTGCAACAGTAACCCGACTTTGATTTTGGTCCCAGACCACAAGTCTTGCTCAGATCGAAGACAGAGAGAGAGAGAGAGAGAATGAGAGTGCACTTGTCCTGGTCCTAGATGGGTAGGGTTCAAACTTTTAACACATCTGAATGAAAAATAAAAGCAGATAATAACATATAGGTAATAAATGGGTATGGTTTGCTTATGTTCTTTTTAAGAGTAGGGCTTGAGGTTTACATTCACAAGATGCTACCGAGAGAAAATGGGCAGTATTTCAGATTGGAAGTGAAAAAACATCTTTTGACTGCTCAGTGAGTTCAAATAAATCAAGTGTTGTGATGTATTGCAGAGCCAATTAAATGAAAAAAGTGGGCTATGTGCCGTCGGCGTGAGTCATAGGGAATGTTTACTTTTTAGAAGTTAAATGAAGAGGAGCTCACACCCTATCTGATCCCATGAGATACATGATGTACTGTCAGCTTTGTAGTGATTTGGAAGTGTCCCATTAGAAGTTAGAAGCAGCAATTAACTCCGAAAGGGAGCAAACTGTGGGGGGCCAGGTTGTCACAGGAGTCAATTGTCACCAGAGTGAGTTGTTGGGAGCTATTTGCCATGGAGAGAAATGATGGGAGCAAATTATCGTGCTCCCAATAGGAACATAGAAACATAGACTTTGATGACAGATAAGGACTGCTTGGCTGACCCAGTCTGCCCACTTCCTTACCTACTGGATAAGCTGCAGATCCTAGTTTTACCAATGGCCTACTTCCTCCTGCCTCCCACTAGAATGGCCTTATGTCTATCCCATGCATTCTTAAATTCTCCCACTGTTAATACAGGTTAAATGTTCTTCACTGTTTGTGTTTTTTAATGCACCTAATCACCTTCTAAAAGGCAGATCATATCTTTCTGCAAGCAGGAGGAAATAAGTAATAATTTCTATGCTGGTTCTAACTTGTTGTTTCATTGATGTTATGATGCAGATACAATTAATGAGCAGTCTGTTACATCTGTTTAAATACTTTTAGATTGCTTTGTGGACCCTTTCACCCACACAGTTGGTGTTATCATATGTTAAATACATTATACCAAGTTCTTCAAATTAATTTTTTCATTTAAGTCTATGGTCATGCAGTATTTAGGATCAATTGTTCAGCTGGAACTACAGGACTTTTTTTGTAGAAGTAATTATCCATATGTCCTCACCAGTTGTAATGAAGGAAGAAGAGTCACATATTGTTTAGTTATATTTTATTTATTTATTCAACAACATTTGGAATTGCAACCCTTTGAGTCATAGACTCATTTACAAAGACTCCATATCAGAGAACAATGACAGACTTACATGCAATATTAAGCAGTACAGTGTACAGGTTAGAGAAAACAAAGAATGGAATTATGCGTACAATATTTTTAATATAATGTTCAGAAAAAAGAAAGAAATACAAAAAAACCACACAGATGGGGAAACAGAACAATTGTCTTAGGATGAGGTGGACCCAGCATTATCCATAATACTTATATGATGCACTGTATTAATTACATGATTTTATTTCTGGACTCAGAAACAAGCAGTTTTCTTTTGATTGTATCATTGAAAATTTATAAATAGAAAGTTAAAAAAATCTCCATCCTGTTCTTGTAATGAAAATAATAATAATCTTTATTTATATAGTGCAATTCAAACTATCAAAGTGCTTAACCGTAATTGGACTAATAAATATTAAAACTATAAACAGATTTAAATTCAGCGACAACACAGCTCAAATCAGGATCAAGTAATAGAGAATGCTAGATTAAATAAAAAAAGTTATTTAATGCCATTTTTAAAGCTCTCCACAGTCAGGCACTCACAAACCCGATGAAGCAGAGAATTCCTCAAGGTGGGGACCACAAACACAAATGCTTGAGCCCCTGATGTCTGCAACCAAACCTTGGGAATCTTTAGCAATCCCTCATCAGTGGAGCAGAGCAATCAGAAGGGCTGTAGGGGCAGAGAAGCTCTTGCAGGTAACCCAGTCCCTGTCCATGTAGGGCTTTGTAGGTTAGCAAGCCAACCTTGAAAGTGATCTACCATTTACTGCCAGCCAGTGCAGCTCATGCAGCACAGGTGAAATATGACTAGATCGAGGAAGCCCAGTTAGTAACCTGACTGCCGCATTCTGCACCAACTGCAGATGGCAGATATCAACCCCTGGTAGCCCATGATGCAGGGCATTACAGTAGTCCAGATGGGAGATCACAAAGGCGTAGACCAGAGTTGGAAGATCGTAGGGCAGAACCAGGTGTTTTATCCAAGCAATATTCCTCAGATGGTAGAATAAGGTCTTGACAGACAACACCTGAGATTTCAGGATCAGCCCCTCATCAAGAACAATGCCCAGACTCCGCACCTGTTCAGAGGTCCTTAGCTGGTGGCCTCCGAGTATAAGTCTGGGTGCCTGCCTTGCCAAAGACCCCTCTACTCGATGACCTGGGTCCATGACTAAAACCTCAGTCTTGTTGGGATTCAGCTTCAACAAACTGGCACACATCCAGTCCTGGATCTCAGATAGGCAGTTATTGAATACTGAGACTGCTACATCCTGTTCAGGTGCAAAGGACATGTATAGCTGAGTATCATCTGCATTACAGTGGTAACTCAGACTGTACCACTTACAATGTCCCCCGGTGACAATATGTACACCACAGAACCCTGTGGAACCCCACATGGCAGGGAGAATGCATCAGAGGAATAAACCCCAGACACTACTCCCTGAAACCTGCCAGTGAGGAAAGAGTGGAACTATCTGTGGATTGTACCCAACAGTCCACCGATCAATCAAAGGAGTTCCAGCAATGCACCATGGTCCATGGTGCCAAATGCCACAGAGAGGTTGTGGAGAACTCAAACAGTACAACTCCTCCAATCTCTCACTAAGAGGAGGACATTGAGCACCCAAACAAGGGCAGTCTCAGTACTATGCCTCTTCCTAAATTCCAAATGGAAGGGATCAAAGATGTCATGGATGGCAAGATGACCCTCCAGCTGCAGCGTAACCACCTTCTCAATAACCTTCCCCACAAAGGGAAGGTTAGAATAAGTAATTGTAAGTCAATCTCCGGTTTGACACATCTAGTCTTAATAGGCACAACAAAATAATATATGTTGTCCCAGAGCTGGTATCCTGTTGACAATTCTGTACTCAAGCTTGTGGAGGTCAAATTGTATCTCAAGGACCTCCCCCTGTGTTCCAAATTGATATCTTTTCTAATAAACCCCAAAACCTTTCTGCAGTAATTTCAACAATATAATTTTATACATTTGCAAACCAAGAGATGCCAGTTTCACATAAAGATTCACATATATGTGTTTTAACCACAAGCAAGGGGAGAAGTAAAGAATAGAAACAGCAAATGAAGGAAGAGAGATGACTGGGGGAATTGTTGGACCATCAGAGTGGCCAAGTCCTAGATGCCATAAGGAAAATTTGCACAGTCAGACAGGCAAGAGATAGATAAGTGACAGAATAGGAGAGGACACAATAGATAATTGCTTTTAACTCTCTCTACATAACAAATTCAACAGGGTCTTACCCAATCCTGTCACACTGTGGGTGTGACTATATTCACTCACAGAACAGATATCCTTTAAACAATGCTGGCTGCATTCCAGGAGTTACAATCAGCTGGTTAGGTATCGGTGAGTGATTGTGAGCCAAGCAGTCTCCAAGCCACTGGAGAGACTTTTCAACTGCATCTGTTCTTGATCTGCCTGCTGTTCACATTTAGTGCAGGCTTCCAGCACCTGTAAACAATGTCCCTTGTTATAGCTGAAGCCAGTCAGGAGGTGTCTATTGGACTGTGGCAGGACACCAATACTGTATTTCAAGGATTTGGCCTAGTGGTCCTCTACTGCAGTCCTTAAGCTAAGGGCCATATCATAAGGGCAACTCACTGGGGGTGACAGCATGAGGTGGCAGTCAGCAGGAGATACTGCACTCCTAGTGTACCACCCTTGACTGCACTACATTTTATTAAAGTCATAAAGGTAAAAGGTAAAGAAGAGGCCAAAACAAAAGGGAATAGGAGCAGTACTCTATCTAGGATAGGTGTTCAAACAGTGCTGTGCCTAACAATCTAGGGATTAAAACAACTTTTCTAGGGTAGGTGTTAAATAACAAACAACAGAAGGGGGGGAAACTAGAAACACCCTATCCGGTGTAAAAGTGGCTTCAGCTAGGAGCAAGGACATCCTTCACTCCCTGCAGGGAGCATTCCTCACGCAGCTAGTCAGTGAACCCACTCATGATGAGGCAATACTGGACCTGCTACTCACTAACGGTGACAGTGTTGCAGACATCAAGATGGGAGGCCACTGGTGGACCAGTAATCACTGTACAGTGTGGTTCAATATAAGAATGGCTGAGGAATCATATCATACAAGGGAGAGGGTCCTAGACTTCAGGAGGGCAGATGCTGTAAAAATGGATGAATGCCTCAGGGATGATCTGGTAGGGGAGATGATCTGTGTGAAGAAACAGTGAGTAAAGATAAAAATGAGCACAGTGAAGGCAATAAACCCCTGCATCAAACAAGTGAGTAAAAATAAGAGGAAAAAAGAGACTGCTATGATTCTCAAAAGAGGTGGCTGAAAAAGCAAAGGCTAAAAGGGTAGCATTCAGAAGATATCAGGAGATGCAGAGGGAGGAGGATATACAGGTGTATCAGGAGAAACAGAGGGAAGCAGGGAAAGCAGTAAGGTACAGGAAAGAAGCAAACTGAAGAGAAAATAGTCCGACCTGTAATGAAAGGGGACAAGACACTTTCTTAGATGCGTAAGTGGAAAAGGAAGACCAAGAGAGAGGTTGTAAGGTTAAAAAGGGATGGGGGAGGCATCTGTGCAGAGGGGTACTGTGAAAAGGCAGACATCCTGGACAAATACTTTTTTCAGTGTTCACAGTGGAGAGAGAAGGGGAGAGGCCACAAAAAAGTAACAGGAGCTCTTACGGGAGGGGGGTTGACACTAGTCCTTTTTCAGACAACACAGTCCTAAAGGGACTCAATAATCCAAAAGTGGACAAAGCAATAGACTGGGACATTGAGGAAGTTCAGGGAGATACTTGCTGCAACTCTGGCAGTCCAATTTAACAGATCTTTGGAAACAGGAGTGGTTTCGGAGGACTGGAGGAGGGCATAAAAGTGGTAGCAGGGAGAAGGCTGGCAACTATAGGCCACTCAGCCTGACACTGGTGGTGGGAAAGTTAATGGAATCACTGCTGAGGCAGAGGATAGCAGAACAGCTTGGATTTAATTGGTTACAAGACCCAAGACAGCATGGCTTCACAGGTGGGAGGTCATGTCAAACAAATCTTGTAAATTTTGTTGATTAAGAGACCAAGGAATTAGATCAGGATGGAGCCATAGATGTGGTCTACCTAGACTTCGGTAATGCATTCAACGTTGTTTCACATAGGAAACTATTATGCAAGCTGAGTAGCTTAGGAGTAGGTCCTGAGGTGGTGAACTGGGTAAGAAATTGGTTAGGGGATCAGTGACAGAGGATGGTGGTAAACAGAGTTCACTCTGGGGAGGGTTGGGGAGGGAGGATGACCAGCAGGGTGCCTCAGAGATCAATGCTGGGACCGGTCTTCTGTAATGTCTTTATAGGTGACATTGCAGAGGAGCTGGAGGGGAAGGTCTGCCTTGCAGATGGCACCAAAATCTGCAATAGGATGGATACTCGGGGGGGTGGACAGGATGAGCAGAGAGCTGAGAAAACTTGAGGATTTGTCAAGGGTATGGCATGTAGGTTTCAATGCAAAAAACTGCAAAATCATGCACTTAGGGCACAGAAACCTGGTGCAGAGTACAAAATGGAGAAATATAAAATGGGGGAAATATGTTATTGATGACTATGATGCAAGAGAGAAATCTGGGGGTAATTACCTCAGATTATCTAAATGTGGCCAGGCAGAGCGACAAGGCAGCTGGGAAGGCTAGTGGGATGCTGGGGTGCATAGAGAGTGGTATCGCCAGCAGAAGGAAGGAGGGAGGGAGGTGATGCTGCCTCTGTATAAATCATTGGTTAGACCTCACCACACCTAGAATATGGTCCAGAGGAGGGCATTTAAAATGGTGCGAGGTCTGCACCAAAATCCCTATGAGGAGAGACTCACAGAGCTGACTGTGAAAGATTAAAGAAGCTGAATACTGAATGTGAACTGTGGAAGAGAGGAAGGATATGATATAGACTTTTAAATACTTCATCATGGAGTAAATAAAGTACAGGAGGAAAGTATTGTTAAGAAAAAAGGTGCTCAAGAACAAGGGGACATGCTATGAAGTTGGGGGGTAGATTCTAGAGATATGTGAGGTAGTACCTCTCCAAAGATTGACTGGTGGATTCCTGGAACAGCCTACCAGCCAAAGTGGTTGGGGTGAAAACAGTGCAGGGGTTCAAGAATACATGGGATAGATAGGAGGGAATCTTAGCGGAAAGGAATGGGGGTAGGGAGAAAAAGCCAGAGACTGGATAGGGTCTGCAGTGGTACTGTAGGTAGGGAAAGTGAGCAGACTGGGTGGGCCAAGCGGTCCTTATCTGTAGGAAAATTCTGTTTCTGCATGATGGGTCTACATAGGCTTCAAGAGTCCAGCATTTTGTTGGAGTCTACAGCAATTTACTGCATCATTCAGACCTCCAGCAAGCATTAATAACTGCAGCATACTGAGCTGGAGGTCAACAAAACAATGCAAGTGTAACCAGGGTTTGGGCTGGTATTATTATTATTAGATGTTATTAGCGCGGTGCCTCCAATTTGTAACCCATTACCTGGTTAGCCTGGGTTCAGGGAGAAAACATTTGCTCAGCATCAGTGCTAGGTTTGCACTTCTGGTCAGGGGCAGCCAAGTAATTCCAGACACAGGAAGCAATAACTGTAAATTTCCAAACCAGGAGTGGGTTTCTAAAGTGGGGCTTTTATTCACTTCAACACAAGAATACAAAGCAAGATAGACCCCCACGGGGCTACACTCACTGGTTATGCATATCTATAGAGGTCAGAACACATCTTCTTCATCATCACAACAACCCTCTGGTTCTGAACACACTGGGCTCTCATCCTGAACTGGTGGTATTCTCTCTCTTGGATTCCCTGACATGGCCCTTGGCCAGCACTGGTACAATTTTCCATATGTCATGGACTTTTGGTGGTGGTTCCCTCAACCACTCATGAGAACTTCTAGCTCTACAGGGAAAGACACATCTTAATCCCATGTCTGGGTACTTTCTGCATACACTGGCCAAGTGCCTGGGAGAAAGTTATAGGTACCGAGAGTGAATCCGTAGAGGTACATCTGGTTACTCCAGATGGTGGGTCTCCCACCTCTTGTCCCCAAATCCATACCCAGTCATTCATTTGGAGTCAACACCTTTCCTTTGAACTCTCTGTTTGTAGAATGCTAGCTCAAAATGTACAGCACATTTAACAGTCTACTTTCCATGTAACTGGTGTCCTGACTTGCAGCATTCTCTAAGTGGCTATGTCCATCCCTGAGACACCCGCTGGTTAGACGCATTTCAAGTCATACACGTAACTTCAAGTACTGTACTTGGCTGTCCTTTCCTGACCCCACAGTAGCAGATACTTTACACAACTGTCTCCGTGAAAACATTGGCTCTGTGTCAGAGCAGACTCACCAAGGTTCGTAGGTGTCCCAGGGCTTCTCACACAGAAATCACACATCTGGTACCTCAGTACACATTCTCACATCAGGCAGTCTTTCCTCTTCCAGCAGGGCCAGGGGGTTGCCCCTGAAAGCTGGTCTTTTTTCCCCCCATCCCTCCAGGGATAGGGCACTGGAACAAACCGGGGAATGGTCTGTACCACTTCTACAGGTTTCTTCTGTGTCCTTCTCTAGGGTGATAATACACACCCTCTTCTTGTGGTAGCTCTATTACAGAGCTAGGCTCTGAGGGGCTGCCAACTGCAGCGCACCTCCTCCTTCCACTGAGCCTGGCTGAAGACTGACCAAGACTAACTTTGAAAACTCCAACATTCTAACATAAGTCCCAGCTGCAGCATTCCACTGTGGCTTATGCTGCTGCAAGAATTCTAAGTGATGTTATCCCTCCAGCTCAGTTGAGACTGAGGACAGAGTGAGACAGTGTGAACCCCAATTTAATTGGTGTCCCACAAGCTGCTTTTCTCTGCCTGCCACTAGATCTAATTGGGATTCTAGTAACCCCAGATGACAAGGGGGTTACACAAGAAAAATGGAATATTTTATGTATTAAACTAGATTTGGAAATAAGTAAATGTATCTCTATGAGATCTAAATATAAAAATCAGGGGGAAACAGCAAATTGGATGACGCCTAAAATCAAAGGACTAATAAAGAAAAAAATTGGATGTACAAAATGAACAAAGAAAGAAGAGATACAAAACAACATATGGTTTATAGGGAACTAAACAGAAAGATAAAAAAGGAGATAAAGAAAGCAAAATCAGTCTTTGAATTTAATCTAGCAAAAATAACCAGAGATAATTATAATGCCTTTTATGCACATATTAATAAAACAAGAAACATAAATAATATGGCAGGCCCCCTTAAAAATAAAGACGATGAAATAATAAGTGATTTACATCAAATGGCTGGTCTGCAAAATGAACACTTTGCCTAAATATTCAGCCCTATGGATCCTGTCTGTGTAAAAGATGATATTGATAAATCAACCATCCCAATACAAATACATGTAGAGGATGTTCAAAAAAGGCTTCAACAAATAAACCCATATAAATCACTGGGCCTGGATAGCATACATCCTAAAATTTTAAAAACACTGTATATTGAACTAGCCCCACCTATAACACATACATTTCAGGAATCAGTGGATAAAGGGGTTGTGATAGAGGCTTGGAGATTAGCCACAGTTATCCCACTCTATAAAAAGAGATCAAGGACCAATTATCGACCAGTTAGCTTGACATCTGTGTTATTGAAAATACTGGAGGGTATTATAAAGGACTATATCATAAATCATTTAACACAAAATAACTTATTAGATGAAACTCAGCATGGCTTTACTTGAGGGAGATCTTGCCAAACAAATATTTTACAGTTTTATGACAGGGTAAACACAGTTTTGGACAAAGGGAAATCAGTGGACGTGGTCTTTTTGGACTACGAAAAGGCCTTTGACAAGCTGCCTCATGCAGAGTTGATAACTTAATTTTAAAAACTTGACCTTCATAAAAACTTGGTTTTATGGGTAGCTGTGTGGCTGTCAGAAAGAAAGCAGAGAATTTGTATAATGGGAGCGCTCTCCAAATGGAGAGTAGTGACAAGTGGGGTGCCTCAAGGCTCTGTATTGGGCCCTTGCCTCTTTAACTTATATGTCTCCTCGATCCAATATTCACACAATAAAATCTGGTTGTCAAAATTTGCAGATGACTGCAGACTAGGAGCAATAATAGAAAACCAAGATGATTCAGTAGCATTCCAAAAAGCTTTATATTACACACAGGATTGGACAATAAATCACAAATTATCTCTAAACCAGGAAAAATGCATGATTATGCATATGGGGAAAGACAATAAACAATATAATTATGCATTAAATGGGATAGCTCTATCTAAAACTAGAGAGGAAAGGGACCTAGGAATCATAGTGACACAGGATCTCTCTTTCAAAATTCATTGTACTAATATCACACGGAAAGGAAATAAAATCTTAAATTGCATACTAAGGCATATTCAGAGTAGAAAATGAGAGATTATAGTTCCCTTATATTCCTCCCTGGTGAGACCCATACTCGAATATGGAGCACAGGTCTGGTCCCCATATAAACAAGTTCTGGCAGAGCCATTACTGACTGTGAATGCATTAACTAGATAAGGGTGTTTCATGGGCTTAAACATAAACATTTATTTATTTATTTAAAAAATATCAGATTTACAAACCTTTGAGTCAGATACTCATTTACACAGGCACTACATCAAGAAGACCAAAGCAGTTCAAACAATATATAATAGCTAAAGCAAATAGATATCAGGAGTCAAAGAGAAGCCCAGAGTGTTCACATGAAGGCTGTTGCATACATTAACTGAATCAAAGTATAATACATTGAGAAAGGGTATATTTAAGCAATGAGGCATGACAGACTGTGTGTTATCATGTAATAACGTCACTCCTGGGGTGGGTTGAAACACGAGGCGAAGCAGAGTATTTATTTGATCCACTGGATCAGCAATATTTGCACAAGCTGTGCACAGTGCAGATTTTACAGCACTGGCCCTGGTCTGGTGATCTGGGTTTTACCCATACCACGCTGCATATGGCCTAGTGATATACTGTACAGATGGTTACCGAGTCTAACTCATTGAAGACTGAAGTTTCAGAAAACCATTATGCTACATATATCAAGACTCACTCCCTCCCTCCCTCATCCCCCAGTCACAATTAATCCTTACCAAAGGCATGCTTAAATACTGGTGCCTCTACATCCACACCACTAAGCTTTTAATGCCAACATGCTTCTTCTGCTGCTGTGAGTTAAACGCTTTATTTAAAAAGATTTTGTTGAGAAATTTTTTTTTTAGTATATCCATGGTCAGGAAAAATGAATTTGTAAAAGAAACAAAAATCCCCATTTATCATTCATTGAATCACAATACAGCATGTTGTGAATTTTTCAGATTCTATGTGTAACCTACAGTGTCAAACAGAAATTAGACACAAATGCCTACCTATTTGCAAATGAAGCAAATGTGGATATTATCATTCAGTTGTAAACACCTATAGTCACAGCCAGGATCCACATTGCTAGACTCTGGGTAAGTATGACAAGTTTCCTAAATACTGGTACATTATCCAGCTGTGTTCTGCTTGGGAGGTGTGTGTGTGTGTGTGTGTGTATTTAAACATGTAACTTTCTATAGTATATTGTATAACACTGTGAATCCTGGCTGTAGTTTTATTCCTCTGCTATGGCTAAGCAAGGTACTGTAACAAGACTCTGGCCTGCTGTAGGGGCTATTAGACATCAAACCAAAGGGTACTCTGTGAAGACTAACTTGGAGAAGATGCAATAAAACAAACTTGAATGACAGCCCCCATACATCATAAAACACCCAGGGAAAATTAGAAAAACTCCTCTCACACCTAGGCAGAAACGAAACACTGGATTGAAGTGAGAACTCAAAACTGGTAGTAATACATATATTCATGATTTTAACATGCAGTTTTCCTTTAAGAAGATTCAGTAGAATATACATAGTAGCCCAGAACTGCCCTCCTGAGAATGAAGTTGGTATATTATTTGGAAAAAGGGAAGGCTGGGTCTCTTGTTATGCAATGTCCTACAAAGTAACACACTGACTGCTCTTAGGATGGTGGTGTCAAATGCTGTGAGGTGCCATGGGGAACTTGTTATGCCGAAAGTTCCAGGTAGTGTTTAACCCATTCTTCTTCTAATAGCTTTCGATGATGTCTGTAATATCCATTTGTGCAAGTCAACTCCACTTCTCAAACTTAAAAAGAACAATACACTTCATCACAGACTGTGTTTACCAAGTACTGTGCCCATGATTAAAATAATTTGAACCCCATCGCCCAAAAAATGTGCCCTCACATGAACATGCATGATTTATCTGTAAAGACAATTAAAAAATGTATTTATAAATGCATTAGTAACACCAAAGCTTTCAAGGTTTTGAAACTACTAAAAAGACAAACTATATACATATATATATATAGAGAGATAGAGAGAGACAGACTATGGTAAACAAATATTGTTAATCCCAAAAGCTGAACTTTGTTTTTAGTATATAAATGTTTAAGAAATACCTGAAAGCTGTCTATTTTCCTTAGTTTTTAGACACTTCTTAGTCTTTCCTTTTGAGACACCAGGTGACTCTGATAATCATTTGTTCCAAGGGTTTTTAAGACAGTTTGAAAGCATTTTAAGTATCTTCTGTTCTAGTCCTTAACAAAACGCAGGGACTCCACAGACTTATTCTGTTCCTTGGTCCACATCCCAAACATATGAGTCTTCTTTCAGCATGATAGATCCACCACATGCCCCCCCCCCCACATGAATAAAAAAAAGGTGGGATGGACCTTTTGGAGCTTCTTGGGTGGAAGTGGGGTGGACCTTACTTCCCAAAAAACAATGCTGCCTCCCACTACTCAGGTTCCAGTTCTTGTACTACCCATTTAAGAAAGAAAATAGTACCCTGCAACCATTGACTAACATGAAAGCATATTTATTTGAGGGCGGAAAACATTTCTTGGGGGAAGGTAAGGTGGAGGAGACTATTTACACCTTCAGTCAGTTCCACGGACAGAAAACATGACATCACTCCTTTTGTACATGCAATACTCCTGTAGGCTCTGCCCACAGTCATAAAAATAGAGCTAGATGGTTTAATCAGAGAATAGTTCCAGTGTGGAATGCACTCCCTGTAGAGGTTATAGGTAGTAACATGATGGACCAGTTTAAGGCAAATCTGGAAAGACATTGGAGACAGGATACTCATTAAAAATAAACATTTAACATTTAGTTAGTAGAAAATAAAATATAGACCAGGTGAGCACCATGGACAAAAGTCTATACAATGCTCAGTAATACCTATCATACCTATGAACTACCTCATGCCTATCATACCTATGAACTACCTCATGCCAGCTTTTATTATTTTCTGGTCGGGAAGTCAAATTTGGCAGGCTACAGCACTTGTAAAGTGCTCGTGTCACTGGCAATAGCTTCTAAATAAAGATTATTGGGTGATAGTGTAGAATATCAGGTACGTATAGGACCTATGCTATTAGCAGAGACTGGTACCAGGTCATAATTTTGCATGCTTAATAGTGAATGACATTATGGCTAACCCAGTACAGTGCTGCACCAGTGAGTGAATGGTGCAATACCATGTATACTGCTGTACGTGGTACTGCGTCATTCTCACTCTCCCAGGCAGAGGATGAGACCTCTGCTGGGAGTGGGTTCTGCCAACTAGCTGCTGTGGCTCAATGGACTGAGCCACAGCAGCAGGAACCAGGCAGTGCTTCTGAGACTGGGTTTGATTCGGTCCAGAAACTTTCATTTTATTTTTTTAACTTTGTGCACTCCCGACTGAACCCCCCTTGAGTTGAGAATCTATATTGGGTGGTTTGGGGGGTGAAGCCCCCCATAACAGGAGTGTGGGGACAGAACCCCCCATAGAAAAAAGAGATATGCTGCATGGCAAGAATCATGCTGTATTGGCAGCGCGATTTTGCCATGCGACATGATGTCCTGTGACATTATGACCCTATGCCACGTAGGGCTCAAGTTACATTATTTGGTACAATCACCTTTACTTTTTATTAGTTTATTTGGTTTGGGGGTTTGTCCCTACACTAACCTGTAAAAAACAAGTGGGTGGTGGAGGGCAAAGCCCCCCAACTTTGTTATATTATTATCTTTATCCTCACACAGTTGACCCACATTTGGCCACTGTCCTAGTGCACCCCATCTCCTATTGAAGCCCTCACTCCCAGTGATACCCCCACAGCTTGCCCCTTGTGGTTGGGAGGTGGCAAGCTAACCTTACTCACTGCCAGGAATGGATCCAGTGTACTGGGTGTGATACCCTCGGAGCCAGTTGGTGCATCCCAGGATGGCCATCAAGCAGTGCAACCATATTTTCTCTTGTTTCCTCCTTGGGGTGGGATGTACAATGATGCCACAGGAGACAATATGCACTCTCCCATGCATGCTCTTCCAGGTGTCTGCCACATCTCCACCCTCATTGTCAGAGTCGGCGCTCTGCCCCACAGCCTCCTCCAGGGGGCAGGTGATCACTAACTACTGGAACCCTCCTCCCGGAGAAGGAGAGCAGTCCCTGGAATGCTCAACCCTTCTCCTCCCCTGCCGACTCCCAGTGACCCACACTCATTCCCAAACATGGGTCACCAGTGTGGCATGAGATGTGGCATCCATCGCCTCAACCCTCAGCACCACCGGGCCAGCTAAAGACCCCAAACTTAAATAAACTGACAACCAAGTAAGGCAGGTGACAAAAGCAGCGCTGTATCCAGGAAACTTTTATAGCAAGCTTCCTAAGTGTACTCAATATTTATTTATTTATTTATTGAAAATGTTTCACCAGGAAAGGCACACTGAGCAAAAAGATGCTCGTCTCACGGTGCGACCTGGGGGGGGGGTTACAGAGGAGGCAGGTATACATACAATAGTTGAACTTACAGTAGCATAATATGGAAAATGTACATAGTTGGGAGGGATTACATTTGAACTTATTACATAGGCAGTGCAGTTCAGCACAGCGCAGGCACAGCAAGTACAGGTTATACAAATTGTGGTTACCCAATGAGGTAAGAACAGTACAGAACTTGATCGTAAGGCATGGTATACAATACAAGGGTACACATCGAGGCAAAACATGAAATACATAAGTGCCAGTTACAGAATAGAGGTAGTAATAGCAGAATTTGAATGCCAGTAGCGGAGGCTGAGCTTCAGGGAGATGCATCAAATAGAAAGGAAGGATTTGGAGAGCAAGATGGGGGGAAGACATGGAGGTGCAGAAACATAGGTGTATAGGGAGAGGTCTAGATGGGGAGGGAGGGAGTGGGGCTGGGAGCTTAGGTTGATTAGGAAGGGGGAAGGGGAAGGAGAAATTGAGAGTGTGGGGTAGGTAATGAAGAGGGTATAAGTGCATAGGGTAGTATATAAGCCAGACAATTAGGCATGGCTGGGCCACTGGTCAGGTGCAGGGGGAGCGGGGGGGAGCTAACGGGAGGGTGGTCAGGGGCAGCAGCAATTAGGTGCAAGGAAGTTAGAGAGGGCATAGGAAAGGGAGAGCTTGGATGAAGAATGACGGACCTGGGTGGGCAGGCTGTTCCAGAGTTTAGGGAAGAGGTAAGAGAATGCAGATTGGCTGGTGGTGGTCCTACAGTGAGTGATAAATAGTAGTCTAGGATCAGTGGATCTGAGGGCGTGTGAGGGGGTGGGTGGGGAGGTTAGGGCAGATGCAAGATAGGGAGGGAAGGAGCCAAGCCAGAAGTTAGAAGTGAATTTAGCGCTATGAATTAGGTGCCGGTTACTCAGAGAAGGTAGGGACAGGGAACGATAAAGCGTGCAGTGATGTGATCGAGGGGGGGCATGGAGGGCAAAGCGGCAAAAAGCATTGAAGAGGGGGTCTAATCTGGTGAGGGTGGTCTTTGCAGCGGAACTGTAAACTACATCACAGTAGTCAAAGGAGGGTAGAATCATTTTCTGAACAATTTCGTCTGACAGGAAGAGGGAGACTAGTGCGGTTTCTATAGAGGGCACCAAGCCCTAGCATTAATTATTGACTAAAAAGAAACCCAGTGATAGTAGAGAGCACCAGATCACTTGTATAACTGTGTTTCAAAATCAGACATCAGTATGCAAATAGGGTACCCTACAGTAGTTACATGATGCCTGCTCTGCTGAGGAAGTGCTCTGTTGGTTATTTTTTTGTTTGAGTTGGGGAACTTTGCCTCTCCCCCCTATGTATTTTTCAACACATGGTGTGGGGGGGCAAAGCCCCCAATCAAACTAAAAAAAAGTAACTGACAGAGCATTTCCTTGGCAGAGTACACATCACAGCATCATGTGTGTCACTCTGTTTAAGTGGGGGGCTCTGCCCACACACCCTCTGTATCTTTTTTTAACATACGGGAAGGGGGGGCCAAGTGCTTCAACTCAAACAAACTAAAAAAACAACTGGCAGAGCATGAATCCTGAAGCAGACATTTAAAAACACTAATACAATCATTGACGCTGTCATGCAATCATGTATGCTGTTACAATCAGTCAGATGTGACCTACGCTAATTCCTTACAAAAATGCTGGTGGTCCGGTGTTCTCCACTATTGCCAGAAATCCCTGGTAGAGTAGCTTGTGTGGTGTTAATGGAGCTGACTGTTAATTGGGTAATTAAGGTTATAGCTGCCAGGATCTACCCATTTACAGTAGTGGTAGCTTTCAACTGGGTGTGTGGTGTCATGGTGGCAGTTTGACTACAACAGAACCATTAGGTGACTGCAGCAGAGTTTTCACTTATCAAAGCATTTTTACTGTCAGTGCTACTGAGGAGGAATCAGCCAGCAGAGGAAAAACTGAAACCTTGTATAGAAACAATCTACTGTCTTATCAATGCTTTTACAGCTGCAGTCTGATGTTGAGATGTTGAGAGATGCAGAGTTCTCACTGATAGAATTTATGTTTTAAGGGTTGCAGTAGCTATCTATAGCCCTCCTGTATGGGTGGGGCAGGGTGAAGTTCTTGTGGAAATGCCAGATATTGGCTGGAAAGGAAGCTGATGTGGCACACTCAGTACTACACATGGGTGGTGGTCGTTAACTTGTATCTGGACAATGCCAGTTGTGCACTGTGATGTATGTTATGTGTTTGTTCATGCATGGAGTGCCTGCTTTGTTGATATGTAACAGTGGCCATTGAATGTTTTATTTCTGGTGATCAGTAGTGGAATCACACTTAATGTTGCAAAACAGGGCCCCATCTATTAAATGAAAGCATGCAGCTTTTTAGTGCCCTATCCCAAATGATATATTCCCTAGTCAAGTGCCTCAGAGCAGCTTTCAGTGATGTAGCATTCAGGTACTTGGCAATCCTGTCATTTACTTTTGACTTCCTGAAATAAGTCTGCCACAATGTTATATTAAATGTGTTTTCAGGGTATTTGCACATCTACTACAAGGTAATCTTCATGAAACTCCAAATATTTCTTATTTAAAGAAATAATTGAACATTACATTAGCAGTTGGTTACTTGAGACAATCTGATAACAGCTCTTGCTGGATCATGTTGGTTTTGACCCAAAGATACCTTTGGCCTTCGAGCTTTATTTCTAAGGCAGTCATGCACCACTTTCAGCACACTTTTTAAAATAAATAACAAAACAAATCTGACACTTGTGTGTTATCATTACATTTTCAAGGGATTTTCCACAAGTTTGCCCAATCTGATAGATGGCAACATTAAGGACTGTAAGTCAGTCTTGTCATTAAAGCTTCTGTCATTATGCATTTGAGAATACAGTACTTCCTGTATTGCCTCTAGAGTTTGACAAATGATGTATGACTACTATACATTTAAAGGAGTATAGAACATTACCAGTTTTGAAGTTCAACTGTATTTATTTTATCATTTGCTACTATATAGACTTTATTATGCATTTAAAATGAGAATATGATGTAAAATTTTTCTAGTTGTGTGCTTTATTGCCCATTTCCTTGTGGAGGAATAGTCAGTCTATGTTAGAATTACAAAAGTTACTAGTGTCAGGTAAGGGAGAGAAGGGATCATAATTGTAGCCGAACCGCTGACCAGCCAATCTGTTTCCACTTCTCTGTCTGCCTATTAGTTGAGCAGTGTCTTTCATTTGTTATCAAAGGTAGCTTAATGTGCTGTAAAAACATTCTGAAAATGATCCTCATAGACTTTTATGGGAGTGCGCCCCCGTGCTCTCCCTGGATAAACGTCAGAAACTGTGAGAGTGCGGGTGTGGATCAGACAGACAAGGAAGTGGAAATGAATCATCTGGCAGGTGGTTTGGCCACAGTTATGATCCCTTCTTTCCCTTACTGGACACTAGTAACTTTTGTAATGCTGGCACAGACTGACTATCGTCCCCACAGGGAAATGGGCTCTGAAGCCCAATAAAGTATGTAACACATTTCTTTTAAGGTTTTTGTTCACCATGCTTGCTTCTTTTTGGTGCATCTCTGTTCAAGAGGGTCTTGGAGGACCCAAGAGCACCTGAGTTGTTACATGGTGTAGTGCCCTAAAGTTGGTGCCCGACAGTGGTGCCACATAAGAATTACCCCCTCCCTTGGCAATCATGGGTGTGTGATGGTGACAGGGGTCCCAGGGTCCAGAGTGACAGAACCAGTGGCACCCCTCTAGGTGGGACCCCCCCACACACATACTTTCCCTTGGCAAGGTAGTAGTGCAGAGGAGGAAAAAACATATATACTATCTATTAATTTTGCCAACAAAGAGAACGGGTGGGGGTTGGCACGTTTAAGAGTGTGTGTGTGTGTGTGTGTGTGTGTGGCAGTAGAAGATGGAACGATTGGCTCTGCTCATTGAAATCAGTGTACAATAAAAAACTCACAAGGTAGGAGGAATTGTTATAAAGAAATAAATAGTAACGTATGTGAACTGGATAATAAAATGGATCTTCAGAGAACAACCCAAACAATATTACATAAAGAACAGACACATTATTTCCATGGAGCCAGGTGTGAAGGGGGTGCTAAACAGAAATATGTAGTACGTTCAAAATAAGCTCCGAAATGCACCACGAGCATCTAACACACCAGAGCTTCTGGGGGTCACCCCCGACATTTATATGAACTATTTCCTTCAGCAAAGCTCCAACAAAATTACTCAAATAATCCGGCTAAACTTCAGCGCGCCCTTGAAAGGTATGGGCCGTCTAGCTTGAAATTCCCAACTTTGTCCCGTTATTTCTCAAACACAAGAAAATGGTATTCCCTCTTCCTATTGTTTCTTTGCAATTCTATGCAAGTAAAGAAGGCGCATCCTTTTAGCTAATAAAAACGTTCAAGCTTCCATCCTGTCAGGATGCTGGTAACCATGGTAACGGCTCGGCCCTGCCTCCGTGGTCCTTGCTGCAGTAGTACGCAGCGGGCCGCAGTCTCTCGAGTAGGTGGGGCGTTGTTTTTTATGAATGAAATTTCCCCGGCTCATTGGTATGCAAGTCTCACGCGCACGCCATCCTCGCCTACAAGCTGATTGGCAGCCGCAGCCCGAACTCATCCATTCAAGCTCAGTGATGACGTCAGTCAGGTGCGGAGAGGGGGCGCTTGGGCAGCTCTGGTCGATTTCAAGGAGTTGGCGAGTCACTTCGAGCTGCAAACCGGCACCGGCAGCAACATTAATAACAGCAGCAGCAACCAGCGCTCCAGCATTCCATGTGGCTACAGGCAGCTCCCGCAACTACCAGCCCGCTCACCATAGGAAAAACACACCTTAGATCCGCGTACCAGTGTGAGGACCCCAGTGTCTGCGGGTCCGGCCCTCGCTGCACCTGAATGTCCAGTTTATAACGTTGCCCTCAATTCAGCTACTGTCTGTCAGGTAAGCTTGACCTTGGATTCATGAAATGCAGGGGTACACAGTGGGAATGTTCGGGAGGGGAGTTTACTTTGTATCTCCTCCCCAGAGGTACATAGGGTGGGAGTGGGTTGGGACAGCCTGTGATACTCTAGAAGGTGAAACTTTCCTATAACGTTCAAAGCAGAAAGATATGAGGATCTGGAAGGCACTCTTGTACGATTTTATAAGGAGAGGGAGCTGAATTCATATCCCAATTATTACCCCAAATTTAATATCGAGCTTGACCTGTTAAAGTAGCAGTAGGGGATAGCTGCTCTGTGCAGTGTTTAAGCTACTGTATGGGTTGCAGGGACTTGCTGTGACCAAGAAGTGACTGCAAAACTGGCCCACTGTCTTCATTGCTAAGTGTCATGTTGCTGTCACTGACAGTAATAGTTTGCAAATTAATTACCCCTTATGGGTATTTTTTTTCCTTGACGGGGGTGATGAAGAATATAAAGTTTGAACACCCCACCTGCTTTCCAGTAAGGATGCAGTTTGCCTCAATTTCAAGTTTTGACACCCCGTTGTGTGGTATAGTCTTGCGAGCAGTGCTGAGACGTGTGAGTGTGTGTCTCGCCGATTCCTTGATTGCCTGTATTTCTCCAGCCAAGCACCATTTGAAATTCCCCGTTTTGCTTCTGAATCTAGCAAGCAACGTGTGAACATCTGTACTACAGTATAGTCTGTAAATAGCTACAGGAGCAGAATTTAGTGACAGCGCTCGGATTATTTAAAAGGATTTAAGAATACCTCACGTTGTTTTTAGCCATCAGTGCACTTTGGCACCATTTTCAAGTGCAATCTTTCTTATGTTTGTGAAGATACAGTAAATGACATGTACTTCCTCTTAATATGCTTAATGAAATTAAAAGCAGTGAATTAGCAGTACAACTTTGTCTTCCCTTTGTGTCGTGTTTCTAGCAGTTTCACCCTTAAACTGGATTAAGAAGTGCTTTGTTTTTGCTGCGCCTGTTATGAGCTTTATGGTGCTTTTTGTATGGAAAATGCAATACAGAATCACATCGCACGGCATAAGATGTCTGCTCAGAGACAGTTACAAAAATGGTATTGGAGAAGGTAGAACTGGGACTGACGGGAGCACAGACTAATTATCTAGGTTTAGGTGGCGGGGGTTCCTGCAATACCTTTCAACCCAATAGTCCTTGAAATTAATGTACGATTCCAATTTTTTTTTTTTTTGGCTTTATTAAATCTCTGTTATTAAGACAAAATGTGAATGTTAGCATTTTTGTTTGGCTTTAAAGCAGTAGTCTGGTTAAAAAGTGGTTTTAGATAATCCAGTCAACTACAAAGACAAACCTAAATATCAACATACCCTTTTTTCATTATATGTCATACCTGAAGGAAGAAACGTGATTTTTGAAGGGGGGTGTACGTTTTTCTTCCTTGCCAAGGTCACCACAATAAAGCTAAGCATCTTGGTGTTGTGCTGTGCTATTTACTATCAAATGACTGCTAGCACCATCCCCACACGTCCACGGTAGGCATCCAGTGTGTGCAGTCAAGGAGCAACTTCAGGGCAAAAGGATGCCTTAAACTGCTGGTGGCAGCCATATTTATTGACCCAAGTCCTTAATTGTAAAAATGGTAATAAAAATAGCTTAAGAAAAAGACTGAAGAAATTAGAATTCTATTGATGATAAATATAAAAATACCAGGAATACACTACTTTTACAATATTTTAAGGTTAGTTTGTTTTGTCACATAACAAATATTGCTGCTTTAAGCAGATTCAATGGAAAGTGTAAGTTTGATGCAAGGAATATGTTTATAATGATGTTACCTACAGACTGGTTTGGTGTTTGTTTATTTATTTATTTATGTCTTTGGTAACTGGGTAGGTGCACTGGTCCAGAGGACCGTTTTCAGTCACGACCCTGGCCACATAGGTGGCAAAAAAAAAAAAAACTACAGCAGATACAAAATGATATATACATGAGCATTATACAGTGTGCATACCGCTCTCAGTAGCACAGTAAGATATACAGTGGGTAAAACTAGGTTGACGGGGTAATAAGTACATGTGCATAAACAAGCGATGAGAAAACAGGTGGTACAGGTTACAAACAGTAATAGTGTATAATTTCAGTGGTTCTATACAATAAATTGTGCAGGACTCTAACAGATCAAAAACATTCATAGTATGGACTAGGATTTGAGACAGAGGAAATGGGAGTTGAGGGAGGCAAGAGGGTGGGGGGAAGGGACAGAGAAAAGTTAGGGGAGTTTGGGGGCTTGTATAGGGAGGATAGAGGTGGTGAAAAGGAGGGAAGACAAAAAGGGGGGAAGGTAAGTGCTATTAGTTCAAGGATGGGCATATGTTGTGTAGTCTCTAGTGACCGTGTACTGAGCAGTTGCAGTTTGTGGCCATAAGGTGCCAAGCTTTCGGGTTGTGCTTAAAAGCATGGTTGGGGGGTGGATGTGTGAATGGATAAGGGGAGCTTGTTCCACAGTTAGGGAGTTACAATTGAGAAGGCTTGATTACCCATTGTAGTGGTGGTGTGGGGTATTTCAAGCAGGGGGCTAGAGGAAGTCCTGAGAGTCCTTGGGACCACTCTGTCTGTCAGAAAGGCGGAGTAGGGGGATGGGTGCAGGTTATGAGTGCATTGTCTACCAGGCAGCCCATAGCATAGTCAAAGTGACCTTGTAGTGGGAGCCACCCCAGGGTCTGGTAGAGGGAGCAGTGATGGGAGCGGAAAGGAGCTAATAGGGTAAAATGGCATATAGAGTTGTATGAAGTGCTTAGCTGTGAGAATAGGGTAAAGGATAGGTGTGAGTAGATCGGGGAGGCAGTAGTTGAGGAGGGGTAGAAGGTTACCACATGCTATGGCAAGACATGCTTCAGCAGACAGGTAATGCTTGTGCCGATAAGCTGCAACCAACTTTTGGTAAATTCACTGTATGGTATTGTCGACATGTTCAGAGAAAGAGAGGAAGGGGTCTAAGTGTGACTCCTACATTGTGTGTGTGTGTGTGTGTGTGTGTGTGTGTGTGTGTGTAGTGAGTGACAGACATTTGGGTTACATAGATACATAGATACATAGACAGTGTCGGCAGATAAGGGCCTATGGCCCACCCAGTCTGCCCATTTAAGTTTGTAAGTTCAGTTTATGTTTTCCAGGAAGTCTGTTGCCCCTTACCCCTGACCTCCAGAATTCCTTTATGTCTATCCCATGCATTCTTAAATCCCGTGATTGTTTCGGCCCCCACCACTTCCTCTGGCAGGGTGTTCCACTTGTCCACCACCTGTTCTGTGAAGAAATTCTTCCTCACGTTTCCTCTGAATTGTCCTCCCTCCAACTTCATCCCATGCCCTCTAGTCCTGGAACATCTTTTTCGCTTAAAAATAGTGCATTCCTGCACCCTGTTCCTCCCTGTAAGATACTTGTATGTCTCTATCATATCCCCTCTCTCCCTCCTCTCCTCCAGGGAGTACATGTTCAGTGCCTTCAACCTGTCCTCATAGGACTTGTGATGCAATCCATGCACCATCTTTGTTGCCCTCCTCTGAACCTTCTCTACCCTGTCTATGTCCTTACGTAGGTAAGGTCTCCAGAACTGCACAGTGTACTCCAGGTACAGCCTCACTAGTGTCTTGTATAGTGGAATTATGACCTCCCTTTTCCTGCTGGTGATGCCCCTGCCTATGCATCCCAGCATCCTATTTGCTTTACCTGCTGCCTTGTCACACTGTTTTCCTGCCTTGAGGTCATTAGAGATGATAACTCCAAGATCCCTTTCCTGCTTGGTGCATGCTATATCCTCACCCCCCAACTGATATATTGTGCCAGGGTTTTTGTGCCCCATATGCATTATCTTGCACTTCCTTGCATTGAATTTCAACTGCCAGACCCCTGACCATTCTTCAAGTTTCTGCAGGTCCCTTCTCATTCTGTCTACACCCTCTGGTGTGTCTACTCTGTTACAGAGCTTTGTGTCATCAGCGAACAGTGAAATTCTGCCTTCTAGGTCCTGCGCAATGTCACTGATGAAGATATTGACTAGTACGGTCCCAGCACTGATCCCTGTGGTACCCCACTGGTCACTCTTCCCTCTGTGGAGTGACAGCCATTTACCACCACCCTCTGTGTCCTGCTGCCCAGCCAGTTACCTACCCACCGCACTACTGTCCTGCCCACACCCATATTCCCCAGTTTGTGCAATAGTCTTCTATGTGGCACAGTGTCAAAGGCCTTGCTGAAGTCCAGATAGGCCATGTCCACTGCCCTCCCCTGATCCACCTCCCTAGAACCTAGGGTTCTTGGCTAGTACTGATTCAGATGTAAAAGCCTGTCTAAAAGGCAAGTTCTATGCTGCCCAAGCCTTGCCAGCTTGCACTATACAAAGGTTTGGGTACCCATGATGCTTTGTAGTGAGTTTCAGGTGTGTGTGTGTGTGTGTGTGTGTGTGTGTGTGTGTGTGTGTGTGGTTTGGAGTGATGCACAGAACCAAACTAGGTGTTTCTTCTCTTCTACTATCCATTTTTGGATTCTACACTCTGCTCTTGGTTGCAAACTGCCACTGCATTATATTACCTGCATGTGTACTAAAGGCCTGATTTCCTACTGAATAGTGTTAGTACTGATGATGTAGGCTATACCAGTAAAAGGGGTGTCATTTCAGAATGGCAATTAAGGTTAACCCTCCCCCCACTCCACCAGAATTTCCATTCCATTGTTCTTACACATTCTTTAGACCCTTAAAAAGGTGATTTTGCATCTGGGTATGCCAAATTACAGGTGTGGGTGAACATGAGCTTTGCAGTCCCCCTTGTTTCTGGTGTATACTTCCCAACCTCTTTTCACCAAAATGTGAGACACTGACCCTCGAAGTGTAGGGAAAAATAGGCAAAATATACAGTAACATAGTCATTTAAAGTCAGACAGAACTGTGGGTTGGTGAGACACTGAATCAAAATGTGGAGAAAAACAGGCAAAACACATAGTAACATAGTTTTTAAGGTCAGAAGGGACTGTCAGCCCCCCCCCCTTCCCACCACCACAACCACCGCCACTTCATTAACAGAGATGAAATGAATATACTACGCAAACATATACCAATTTATATGAACTGTAGGACACATACTGTAATGACATTTTGGAGATACAAGCTTAGAACACTGTGGGAATTAGTGCTTTTGATATTTGCAAAGTTTATTGTTAATTATCATAAATTAAAATTAATGTTTTCTTAAAAGTCTCAGTGTAGAATGTGGGACCAAATGTGAGATGTAAACTGTGGGATATCCCTTGTAATGTGAGACTATTAAGCGATACAGTGGTGAAATGACACCACCAATTTGTGTGATGTACTTGGAATTGTAATATTGACCATCTGTATCATTGCATCTCAACAGGTTACACCTGGAAACCATGGAAGAAAATACCTTCCAGAGTTTAAAGGAGGACCAGTCTGCCTGGTTTGAGCCAAATGGTGACAACTCCTCTTTGGACTTATCCTCGGTTGTGCCGCAGAAGGCTCTGAACCCTTGGGATGTGGTGCTCTGTGTTTCCGGGACTATCATCTCTTGTGAAAATGCCATTGTTGTGGCTGTTATATTCTATACCCCAGCCTTGAGGACTCCAATGTTTCTGCTTATAGGGAGCCTGGCTACAGCAGACTTTCTGGCAGGACTGGGGCTCATCTTCCATTATGTTTTCCTCTACTGCATCCAGTCAGATGCTGTCAGTCTCATTACTGTTGGGCTAGTGGTTGCCTCTTTCACCGCTAGTGTGAGCAGTCTGCTTGCCATAACCATCGATCGCTACCTTTCACTTTACAATGCATTGACTTACTACTCTGAAAGGACAGTCACTAGGACCTACATCATGCTGATCCTGACGTGGGGAGTCTCCATTTGCTTTGGTCTGCTGCCCATCATGGGTTGGAACTGCCTGAAAGACACATCTTCGTGCAGCATTGTGAAACCCCTCACAAAAAAACAACCTCATCATCCTCTCCATCTCCTTTTTCATGGTCTTTGCCATGATGTTGCAACTCTATATGCAGATTTGCAAGATAGTCTGCCGGCATGCCCACCAAATCGCCTTGCAGCGCCACTTCTTGGCGACCTCTCACTACGTGACCACCAGGAAAGGAATCTCTACACTGGCTGTTATACTGGGGACATTTGCCTCTTGTTGGCTGCCTTTTGCAATCTACTGCCTAATGGGTGACTACACTTACCCTTCACTGTACACTTACATTACCCTGCTGCCAGCAACATACAACTCCATGATTAACCCAGTGATCTATGCTTTCAGGAACCAGGAGATCCAGAAGGTGATGTGGACAGTCTGCTGTGGCTGCATTTCTTCTCAAATGCCGTTTAGGTCCAGGTCACCAAGTGACGTCTAGCTCCTGAGGGCCTTCTTTTATTTGCACCTACAGCCGAGGCACAATCATGTTGGGGAGGGGGGAAGAAGCCTTAAAAATGTAGTATCCCTTTAAAGGAGTGAGTCCCTTGGTGCAGTTAACTGTGCGAAAACAATTTGCAGCATCTCTCTGTGAGACCTGCTTCAGACAAACCTCCTCAGAAAAAAGGCATCTTTGGAAAAACGTAATATCTAAGGGCACCTTAGCATGGTAGGTTTCTATTCTTTCCACTCAGAGGCACTGTCAGCCTCAGTGTGCAGACATAATTGATTAAGACAGACAAGAAGCAAGCTACTCTCACTAATTTCCAAGACTGAAATCTTCTGATGCACTGTGTTTTCTAATTTGGCAAGAAAGACACAGGGCAGACTGTAAACAGAAAAGGCTGTTACATAAAGCCCTCATAACCCTGAGTATCAGGAAACGCTGGTGAACTTGGTCCCACCAGTGGAAATGGTTCCCATGATTCGGGTGTAATTTGCTTCTTTCAGTGAAAATGGTACACTCCTTTAGCATTTGGGTGCCATGCCTTACAGCTGTTTAAATCACTGTTGTAGGTTTACTATGCTTTGCCATGTCACAAGGGATGCGGCATCTTTGAGGCAAAGAACTGAAATACTTTTGTTTTGTTTTTTTGCTTTTCATAAACAGCCATGTCAGATTCTCATTTTACAAAAACAAAAATTTGCAACAAAGGCAATAAAGAGTAATATATTAATAAAAAGCCATTATTTATTTTCATACTCAATGTACCAGTGGCAAAATGAGCCCTGTAAAGCAGGTCTGGTACCCAACCAACCTTGCTTTTTGTCTTCATTAAATGTTATTTATCATTATTTATTGAATTCTTGGCAGGATGCTTTCTTGGCTGTAAGATGCTGATGAAAACAGATTTTATTTCACAAAATTGATGTACTTTACTGCCCTCTAGAGGTCATCATGTGACACACATTGCTGGTGAATCCTTATGAACAGGGCATTGCAGTCTGGTGGTGTAGTAACACACCAGCACTTAATTTTTGGTTTCTACGTTACATCCAGAAGCAACCAAATAATAAAAGAAAAGTATGAGAATTCCCTGTTACCAGTTGGGTTACATTTGGTGCCCTCTGAGGTCAAGAGTCAGAACATAGCCATTAGTATGAAGTAATCTGCTCAGAGTCCCTCTGCATGGTGGGTAAATTGCTCGGGGGTGGGTGGCAGTGCTCCTCGTTTGTTTCTGGATGCAACAAGGGTAGCAGAGCTGGTGCTGCTGCAGTGGTGATGGGGTGATCTGTATTAAAGTGAAATGCTACCAAAATACCAGATCAATACCATCTAGTGTTCCACCAGATAACTTCACCAGATAAAGAGTAATTTACTCCAAATTTTTTTTAATTAGATGAGCGGAATCCCTTTTTAGTAAGTAAAAGCACTTAAAACCTCACACTAGTATCTGTTTAAGTGCTAACAGTGCTGTAAAGCATTGTTTATTTTTGGGTGGGAAAGAAAGTCCATTTATGAGAGTGGTGGTGGTATTGGTATCACTTCTTATAAAGATCTTTTTTAAAAGAGTATTTCTTTAAAAATGATGAGTAAAATGGGATGTTACTCATCTTGTCTAGAGCGCTGATGCCACCAATGAGTTTATCCCGCTCCCTCAAAAAATGGAATACTATTAGAGGGTAACCTTGTGCCAAAATGAAGATTACCAAACTTGCTCATAAAGAGGAAAAATGTTTTATTTAAATACTAGAAACTTTAAAAAATCAGTAGCCCCTGTCCACCACCAAATACAGATGCACAGTTGGTGGTATAACTTGAATGTTCAGTGGGAAGGGGTTAACCTGAATGAATTGATATTCAAAACTTTTGCACATGCAATTTAAAAATTCAATTTTGAGGGGGGCAGTTACAAAATGTATCATTTTCATGAATTAGGATGATGTCCCCTGAAATCACAAGAGGGCATTTCATTACCACTGCCCTACCCAAATCCCAATAAGTTTTCAGAGTTGCACAAACAATGAAATTGTATGAGCAAGTGTTTTAAATATCATCTGATTGGACACAGCATGACCTACTTTTCTAGTGATATCGACGGAGTATTCTTTGAGTTCATCTGTTCCTTGTTACCTGTATCTCTAATGGACAGTTTCATTTTATTAAATTTTTATTGGTACTGTGAGAACAAGATGAGAATTTTTTTTAATGCACAATTGTTTTATCTGTGTCTTATCAAGAAACCCAGTTCCCTTCTATTTTAACTTATCCAGATTATTTTACAAATGATCACCCAGTTGAACTGCCTGCCTACTGTATTTTTTTTTTCTATGAGGGGAAATGTTTTCTGAACTGAAAAGTAGACCATGTGGACACCTTGGTGGTCTGTATGATGATAATCAGTGTATAGGAGTTTCTTTAAATACCAAGAAATTATGTCTCTACGTGTGTGTGTGTGTGTGTGTGTGTGTGTGTGTGTGTGTGTTACAGCTGAAATTGTGCCTAATCCTGACAGCCAATGACTTTGAGCACCAGAGGTCCTTCCAGTGCTCTGTACTGAAAACATTTGGGTCACAAAGGTGACATCAAAAAAATCAAAGAGGGCACTTTAAACACATCTCTCAGGTGCCAGCTGGCTTCTGAACAGTCTTTTGATCTGCCCCCCCCCTTGCCAGACGATTCAGCCTTCTCAGTAATGCATTTTCTACTTTGCTGGCAGTACTGTGAAACTAACCTCACCTTGTCTGAAAGGTCATCTCCGTGTCTGTTGGTGACATGCTATTCAGTTTCAGAGTACTACCAGCAATTCGGAGATGTGCAGTCTTGGGAAGAAGGATAGAAGAGCTCTTCACAATTACAGGAATCTCTTATGCTTCTGGAAAGGGAAGCAGTCTCTGCAGACTTCTATTGCCATGGTACCAACAGGAGCATTAAGAAATTTAGCAACTGCAGAAAATATTGCAGTTAACTGGAAATCATGTGGAAATTACCAGAGTTACGGGGAAAATGTCAATGATCTGGGACCCTTAGCATGGATGCCGTGTGTGGGGGTGGTGGTGGGGGGGAGGTTGGAGGAAGTAAGGCACAGGAGAAAAATAGGGAGGCAATAGACAAGAGGAAAAGTACAAAAGAAAGCGATAGAAGTAAAGAACAAACTAAAAATGAAGCTATTTTTTAAAGGGGAAGGAAATCTGGGTCAACAGAAAACACTGAAGAAACTAGAGAAATAGGGCAACATGGTGCTATCTGGTCTGAAATCCCAAAAGTATGCCCCACGAGGGGTAGTTTGAAAAAGGAATTCCGGGGTAGCATACCTCCTTTTTGGGTTTGGCAAAGCACTTGGTACACCTGTCCTTTCATATCATGTGGGAAACTACTTATCTGCATTGTTGCAGTGATCTATGGAAAATACATGGGGTGGGATGCCACAGTTTGGTTTAACTCCTCAAAATGTAAGGCAAGGAAGCCAAAGGCTCCCAAGAAAATGTATAGAGCACTGCTTTCCAAAAAAATGTTTGCACTATAATTTAAAAAATGTGAATGTTTTATTTATTGGAGAAATTCTCATTTAGAGCTACTGTTAGCCAAATTAGATTTTAAAAACAGAAACACTAAAGAGAAATTGAACAT
Source organism: Neoceratodus forsteri (assembly GCA_016271365.2). Classification (NCBI taxonomy): domain Eukaryota; kingdom Metazoa; phylum Chordata; order Ceratodontiformes; family Ceratodontidae; genus Neoceratodus; species Neoceratodus forsteri. The sequence goes on along the minus strand of CM057451.1, from coordinate 948,230,944 downwards.
GTAAAGTGAATTTCTGTGTACTGTATATCGATTTGCACAAATCTGAGACAGATGACAAAGCTTGCAAAGGGCACTTTGAATTTCGATTCTTATTGTAATGTTGCACATCAATTTGTTTATCAGAATTCTGTTTCTGAAGCAGATTTGGAGACATGGAATGTATTGCATTCTTGTTTACAGTAAAACAAAAAATAAAAATAATTTTTGTATGAAATATTGCTTTTGTTTGTTTTTATTTGGATGGGATAAGGTTTAGTCCAATGTGGTTCCTCAGTCATTGAGAGTCTCGTGCCATCAGGCAACAAAGGTGGTTAAATCCATTTTAAAATTATATTACATGCCGGTCATATGGAGTGGCAGCAACTGGCACGACCTGGGTCACTGGTGATTCTGCTTTGCATTCCAATCACAGGGCCACAAGCAGGAAGACACTTTTCCTTGTTTGGGATGTGTAGAAGTACCTTCCATTGCAAAACTGCCCTGTAGGTGTCCACAGGTGGCTGGGCAGCAGAGGTGCACTCATAAGAGGAAAGTATTCACGTTCCACATTTTGACTCAGTGAAGCCTGATACCTTCACATCTATGTCCTTATGGTGCAGGTCCAGGTTGTTTGTGGGAGAAAATAGAAACACAGAATTTGATGGCAAATAAGGACCACATGGCCCACCCAGCCTGCCCATTTTTTTTCCCCGCAGCCTATACTGTTGCCGTAGACCCTGCTTGTTCTCTGGCTCCCTCCCCCACCCATGCTTTTCACAAAGATTCCCTCATGCCTCTCTCTTGCTTGAAGCCCAGCACTGTTTTCAATCCCAACACTTCCACTGGAAAACTGTTCCAGGCATCCACCACTCTTACAGTGAAGAAGAACTTCCTCACATCTCTCTCATAAATTTACCCCACTTCCAGCTTCATTGCATGTCCCCTTCTTCTTGAGCATCTTTTCTCTGAAAAATGCTCCTCTCTCATATCTTATTTGACCATGTGAGGTGTTTATAGGTCTATATCATATACCCCCTCACTCTTCTCTATTCCAAAGTGTACATATTGAGGTCCTTCATTCTCTCCTCATAGGACTTCTGATGCAGATCATGCACCATTTTAGTTGCCCAGACTGCTTCCACTCAACATGGTTATTCACTCCTGTGCCTGGACAGACCAGGAAGAAAAAAGGGCAGGAACGTGGCACTGTATGTGCAAGAGCACATCACTGCCATTACTATAAGTTGCTCAACCCCCTCCTCTACAAGTGAGTGGCTCCTTGCGAGATAACCCTAGGCGAATCCAAGAAATTCTATCTAGGTTGCTGCTATAACACCCCCACAGGAGGCATCCCAGGCCTATCAAACTTCTTAAATGGCATTGGAAACACAGCACCCTCCAGAGATATGACTTGTGCTCGGAGATTTCAGTCCCAATTGTCTGGATGCCTCTGCACCTGACTATGCATGCCAACTGAAAGAGCATGACCTGTAACAGGTCATCTCCTCCCCCACCAAGCACAATGCCCGCTCACAAAAACACTCTATTGGGTCAGCACAAACCAGGCTGATTTGATCCTCTAGGTAGGCATAATGTCTGACTCCCCAACCTATGCTATACTATCCACCAAATCAAGCCCCCCAAAAAACTTCTGTCCTTCAGAAAGTTCACTGGCAAAGATACTATACCTGTACTTAGAGACACCTAGGCATTAAACTAGTCTTCCCTCTACCACCTCACCAATATCTCTGATGCAGTCACTTTCTTTACTCCACCTTATCTCACCTACAAGACTTACACTTCCCCCTCACAACCAGAAGGATAAGAGGGGGCAGCACCACGTGGCTATCCAGTGAATTATTGCCACAAATGAGAGACCGAGATAGCAAATGAAAAGCGTACAAGGTATCCTCCTCACCCCAACTGTGGAATGCCTATAGACAACTGCACAGCACCTGCAAACAGGCAGTGAAATCACTCAAGAGCAGATATTACATGAACCAGCAGAGCAAAAACCTTGGCAATCCACGCAATTTCTGGGCCTCCATTGGATCACTCCTAAACCCCAGGACAAATAGGCAAACAACTCTGCTTACATCCCCCTCTAGTCCCATCTCCAACCCTACTGAGATTGCCACATCTTCAATGCTAAATTCACAGACTTATCCCCTTATCTGAGCAAACTTCCTCCCAAGAACTCCCCATCCTCTAACCCCCTGCCAACCAACCACACCCCATCAACTACCGCCACCCTACCTCAACCCTTCTATTCCAAGGCAATTGGGCAAAATGAAACAGTCAAGCTCCAGAAGTCTCTCCAGGTCAGAGGCAGTCCTGGAAGCGATGGACTATACCCCGCCTTCCTGAAAATCATCTCCCCACCAATTGTTAAACCTCTCACCTCGCCCTTACTACAGCTGCTGTTCCTGACTCCTGGAAACATGCAAAGGTGGTACCAATCATTAAGGCTGGCGATCTTCTCTTCCCCGACAACTATAGGCCCATCTCCCTCCTCCCCCACCTAATTAAACTACTAGAAAAAATTATTCACTCTCAGCTGTCTGAGCATCAAGAAAAATTCACTCTCCTCTTCCCGTTCAGCATGGCTTCTGCAAGCACCACAGTACCTCCTCTGCCTTGGCCTTTTTTTTTTTTTTCAGATCATGTTCTCAGAAACATGGATCAGGGAAAAGCCATAGGTGCTTTCTTCTTAGACCTGTCAAAAGCATTTGACCTCGTTGATCACCACCTCCTTCTCTCCACCCTTAGTCTGTTTGGCTGTTCCGCTGGTACTACTGCCTGGTTCCACAGCTCTCTCTCTCTAACAGGTCCCAATCTGTTATCTTTGGTAAAGCATCCTCGACTGCACTCCCCGTACATACTGGAGTCCCCCTGGGCTCCATACTCGGACCCCTGTTTTTCTCCATGTTCGTTAATGCTCTCCCTAGGGATAGCATCAGCTGTAAAGCTCTGCTCTATGCAGACGACCTGTTCATTTATCACAGTGATAAATCTTTCGGATTCATTTCCTTCACTCTCACACGAAACTTCAGCTCTGCCCACCAGTTGTTCCTCTCAAATAAGCTCCTGGTCAACGAAAAAAGACCAAAGCCATGCTCTTTGGCTCTAAGTCCTTCCTCACTAAAGCCACCAAAAACAACTCTTCCCTTCTAGTACTCACCCCAGGGGGCCCTCCTCTTGAGAATGTCCAGTCCTTTAAATATCTAGGTGTCACACTCAACCCCTCCCTCTCCTTCATTGAGCATGTTAGAAACACTGTGCGGAGAATCCGTCAGAAACTAGTTGCTGCATACCATGCAAGAACTTCCTGTCTGATAAAGCATGCCTTGCTATCACTCGGGGTAGTCTACTGCCCCTCCTAGATTACTGCTTCCCAGTCTACTCCCAACTGAACTCCACCTTGCACACATGACTAAGCTCCACATACAATGCTATACGTCAGTTCATTCTACAAGCCCCACACCATACCCACCACTGTACTCTATACCAGTCCTTAGAGTGGCTCCCACTACAACATCACTTTGACTACGCAATGGACTGCTTGGTGGATACCTTGCTAAGAAATCGGCATCTGTCCCCCTACTCAAGCCTCCTGTTGGATAGAGTGATTTCAAGAGCCCTTAGGGTATCCTCGGTCCCCCCGCTAGAGGTACCCCGCGTATCCATTGCCATGGGATTTCGTGCTTTCTCCATATCAGCACCCTCCCCATGGAACAAGCTCCCGCTCTATATCCACTCGGCCCCCACTCCCACCCACCTGGCATTTATACAGAATCTAAAAGACTGGCTCCTAGATGCTTCATATTGTTACTGCACCTGACACTAACATCTAGGGCCCCTGATATAAAGCACTACAGACTTCTTGCCCCAGCCTAGCTAGCCCTTCCTCTTCTCATGACCTACACCCTTCCCCCTTTCAATCTTTCAGTCCTAGTTGCAACAGAAGTGTTTTGACTGTCTTGTAGCTGCATAACATTAGTGAGTAATGTATGTATGAAATTTACCCATGCTATCATGTGCTGTTGGTGTATGTACTTGTGGCTATTTGTTCTCTGGCCCACTTGTGCCTTGACTATCGTTTACAATTATTGTGTACTCTCCAGTGCAATTGTAAAATCCAGTGCAGTCCCAACAGCACAGTTATTTTAGTTTCCACACCACTCCATGCTTGGGGTGTGCATTTTTTCCTTGCCATTATGTATTGTTGCTTCTTGTAATGTTGCCACCCTGTGGCCTGGGTCATGCCTGAAAACAGTCCTTTGGATCAGTGTACTTACCTGGTTACCAAAGACATAAATAAATAAAATCTATGTCCTTCCAGACGCAGTACTCCAGGTGGGGTTTCACCAGTGATCTATGCAGTGGCAACACCACCTTCCTTCTTCTGCTGGTGACACCCCTCCCTTTGCACCCCAGTATCCCACTGGCCCTACCCACTGCCTTGTCGCATTGCCTCACTAGATCGAGATAATCAGGTATGATTACTCCCTTGTCCCTTTCCTGTTTGGGGACCATCAATACCTCTTCTCCCATTTTCTACTTTGCCTTGGGTTTCTGTGCCCTAACTGCATGATTTTGTACTTTTTCACATTGAAACTAGCTGCAATGCCCTTGACCACTCCTCTAGTTTTCTCAAGTCTGTGCACATTATTTCCACCCCCCTCTGGAATGCCCACCCTATTGCAGATTACGATGTCATCCAGGTGTGCAGGAGTCAGGGGGACCGGGGGGGCCATGGCCCACTCGCCACACTTTTCAAAGGAGGGGGCCCGTGCCACCTCACTTCATACAGGATGGTTTTATCCCCTATGTCAGTCAGACTAACTTACAAAAAACTCAATTTCCCAGATTTCGAAGCAGCTGGTAGCTAGCTGTACCACCACAGTATGCATGTCGAGACATCACATCAGGGACAGAGCAGGAAGCCTGAAGAATCTTTCTCAGCATGCACTGTCGACTCGTGCATGCCTGGCGGTTCAGCAGAGAGAAGCGAGGTGAACTGAGTGCATGCAAAATTTGCTGACCTCAGACTCTGTGTCCATGTCCGTCCATGGCTGATTGACAACTATTGCATGCTGACCACTGCTGATCAGTCTGTGTGAGTGCTGAGCTCAGCTGAACTGGGAAGAGAGCTGCTTAAAAAGATAGCACGTTACCCAAGTAAGTTGTGAGAGGAAAATTAGTCTGCATCTGACTGCTCTATAATGACTGCCAGCAGGGTAGGGTAGCTGCTCACTTTTGCTCAGCCTGGGCCTGGAGGAGAAGGGGAGGGAGAAAGGAAGAGAGCCAGTTAAGAGAGCAGGAGACTTTTAGAGCGGGCCAACTGGGATCAAGTAACTGAGGAAGGTGTCACTCTGTCACGCAAGCCGCAAGGAGGTGGCAAGTGCTACAGGCCAGCTAGGGTCAAGTAAGGTGAGTGCAAGCAACAGCAGTAAGCCGCATGCCCGCATCGCAACATTAAGGGTAACTTCTTCAGTCACTGCATAGTTCAGGTTGGGGGCAGGGATGGCAGGCAGCTGGCTGTTCTTCCTGTACTTGTGTCTTGTGGTGTCATGTTAGTCCACCCCACACACAAAATGACAAAATGCAGAATTGAACTGGGGGGGTGGCCCAGCAGTAGAATGGTCTAATGACTAAATTAAGAGCTCTCCTCTGGCTTGAGCAAGTAGTTTGGAATTTCATTTGCTGAAGGTGCAGCTGCATGCATGACTGTGATTGCAATAGGACTGTTAAGCTAGCTGTCACTGTGTACATGGTGGGAGTTCAGCCTTGAATCTCCTGTTTCACAGTTCTGTCCTTTTGCCCTGGGACCTGCCATTTCAAAGGCATGGCATTTCAATGGTGATAGATGCCACGTCAGGCACTGTCTGTCTAAAAATGAAGACTTTGCTGGATCTGGCTTTGCAGTGGCAGTATTACCAAGTGATTTCCTGGTGACCTGGGTTATGATGACTGCCTGACTCATTGCAGTAGTCCTGCATGATTTCTAGCACCACCCAATTGTAAGCTGTCTGGGGAAGAAAGCAAAGGGTAATGGTAAACACTGGGTCAAATAAGAAGATGGAGGTTGCAACTCTGGTTCCACTGGGAGTCGGTTCTGAATAGGGGATGTTAGCTAGTATTTAACGATGTTTTTATGGTTTTTAACTCATTGCCTCCACAGGCTCACTCTGAGATTACACCACTTGTCTCCTGAATCTCCTGTATACTTTTAACAGTGAATCCTGGGCCTTTCTAAGCAAAATCAAGCCATAGTCAGCATGTCGCAAACAAATGCTAATAGCTCAATAAATGTACAGTACGTGCTAGACACAAAGTATGAGTGGCAGAGTTATTCAGCACAAAATTGCCTTTCCAATGGTGGCATGCATGTAATAATAAGTAATTTTGTTTTTTTTTTCTATGCTGATCGAAAGAGCAAACTAAATATTTTTTCACTAAAAAAAGGCAACATAAGCCATTTTTTGTTGGAAAATATGTAAAATATCAACACCAAATTAGGCATACAGACATTAGATGGTGTTTTAATATTATGTTTGTTAAAAAAATATATCTTTTTACTATAAAACGTAATTTTTCCCCATTTTAGTCAAGGTGCTTTGGTGAGATTTGAGGGATGAATCTTAACCATACACACCATATCAAAAACAAATGCTTATAACTCCAAAAGTATACATGATACACACAAAGTATCAGCATGAAAGTTGATGAGAACAAAAATGCCTTTCCAATGGTGCTATGCAACCAGTTGTAATCAATACTGTTTTTATTTTATACTTGCTGAAGTGCCAAAAAAGTGAATTTTATTCAAGCTGCTTAGGTGAATCGTGATGGAAAACATGTCAGCCATACACACCATACCATAAACAAATGTGAATAAGTCCTAAAGTATACATGATATACACAAAATATCAATGGCAAAGTTGTTCAGCACAAAATTACCTTTCCAATGGTGATATGCAAATAATAATATGTAATTCTTTTTTTAAGCTGGTTGAAATAGCAAAAAAATATATTTATTTCACTAAAACAGGAAACATAAGCCATATACACCATACCATAAAGAAATGCAAATAACTCCTAAAGTATACATGATATGCACAAAATGTCAGTGACAAAATTGTTCAGCATAAAATTACCTTTCCAATGGTGCTATGCAGTCAAATATATATTATATTCTGTTACACTATATATTAAAATATGTAAGTGACTTCTCCAGACATTGCAAGGGCACACTGGGAGTCAGTAGCTGACTTCTGCAGACGTCCTCAGGACACACCAGTGTATTTTACTGACGACTACAGGCATCAGCTAGAAGACAATGAGTTAAGTGCTTTTATTGTTCATTATGATGTTACAGTTAACTATGATTGGTTGGATGTGTGTTTCCCATTCAGAGACAACTGTAGAATTTCTTTTCCCATTGAAGTCAAGGGTGGGGGGGGACCTAACAGAACTTTTGTTTTATCTTCAATGTAAGCCTTAAAATGCACCACAGAGCACCTAAGACCCCAGAGCTTCTTGGGGCCTGGCGTCTGCCTGACCCCCCACCAGCTTTTTACACACACTCCTCCATGGTTACCCCCCAAGCCCCCAGACTTTTCCGCCCCATACTCACACACACACACACACACACACACACACACACACTTTTAGAAAGCCTCTGGCACACTGATGTCATCAGCAAAGAGGCAGACCTTCCCTTCCAGCTCATCTGAAATGTCGCTTTTAAAGACATTAAAGAGGACTGATCCCAGTAATGAGGCCTGTGGCATCCCACTGGTCACCCTCCTCTCCTTTCCCCAGAGGGAAATCCATTTACCACCACACACTGTGGCTTATCCCTTAACCAATGTGTTACCCACTTGCTGCCCAGTTTCCTTATGAGCCTTCAATATGGAATGGTGTTGGAAGCCTTACTGCAATAAACTCTGGGCAATGTGGAAGTCCTCCTCCCTTCATGCTGACTTTGAGGCCTACAGATCCCTTTGCAACACATGTAAAAAGGAGATTCGTTCGGCAAAGAGCATCTACTGCTGTAACCTGCTCAGTTCTTCTGCCTCTAACCCTAAACTTTACTGGTCACAAATCAAGGAAATCCTTGGGAACAACAAGCCAATATCTCCAAATGAAATGCTAGTCAAAAATAACAACTGCAATAACCCTCTCACCATTGAGCATGCCTTTAACTCCCTCTTTTCCTCACTTCCCACCCCCGACCCCTCATCACCCAACATTTCTCTTGTGTTCTCAACCCCACTTACCACTGCTTCCCCTGCTCTTGCGCTGACTCCGGTCACGCGTCAGGAGGTCCTTATGCTACTAAAATCATTACCGGCTAATGGCTGTGCTGGACCTGATGGTATTCATCCTAGGATCCTTAGGCAGTTTGCTTAGTGTTTGGTGACTCCTGTCACCTGACTTTTCAACCTCTCGATCTGCTCTACCTCGGTCCCCTTGGTCTGGAAAGTTGCCAGAACCATTCCAGTGTTTAAGGAAAGAGACGTCAAAGTCTTACAAACTACCACCCCATATCAGTCCTGCCCGTACTCAGTAAATTGCGAGAACTGATTCACTGACAGGTCTCTGCACACCTCCTCAATTCCAACCTCCAAACTCCAATACAACTTGGCTTTAGGGCTGGGCACAGCACAATCACTGCTCTCACCCAATTTACCAACGATGTCAAATGCAACATGGACAAGGGTTTACTTACTGGAGCGGTGTTCATAGACCTCTCCAAAGCATTTGACATGGTGCATCACCCCCTTCTTCTGGCTAAACTGGGTTTGCTCGGCGCCTCTGACACTACCCTATCCTCCTGGTTTGGCAGCTATCTAGAAAATCGATCTCAGGCTGTTTCTTTCTGTGAGGTTCTCTCCTTCCCTGCTCCTATCTCCTGTGGTGTTCCACAGGGATCGATTCTTGGTCCTGTTCTCTTTTCTCTTTTCCTAAATGATATTCCCACTCTGCCTACCCACTGCAGTATTATCATATACGCAGATGACTTGGTGCATTACTCTGACTCCAAGTCTATTGTTGACATCAATCTACATCTCTCATCTGCCTTTCAGACTCTACAAGCCTAGTTTTCCTCCAACTTACAAATCCTGAATTTATCCAAGACCCAGGCCATGCTCTTTGGGTCCTCTAGAAAGGTACCTGCTGAGTCCCCAAAACTCCTGGTCCACTGCTGCAATATCTTGGGGTTACTCTGGACCCGGTACTTAATTTTGCTGCTCACGTCAATGAGGTATGCTGATCAGTCAATGCCAAGATTGGTGCGGCCTACAGAGTGCGTGACTCTCTCACTCCAGCTGCTAGGATCTCAGTAACGAGAGGTGTTTTACTCCCACAACTGCTATATGCCCTCCCTGTACTCTCTTATGCCAATGCTGGGTTTTTTTGCCAATGGAACATATCTTATAACAACATTTCTAGATTCGCCTAATCAGCTTCTCACCTCACCCATCACTGCCAGCTCTATTCTGCTTTAAAATGGCTGTCTCCCAAAGCCCTATGCTTTTATACTCTTGGGTGTTTTGTTGACTACCTATCCAGAAGCCCCTGCCCCTCCTCTCTAGGTGATCTGCTTACCCCTGTCTCTCACTCTCGCTCCTTTAGGTCCTCCGCCTCCCCCTTACTCACTGTTCAGCCCTGCTCCACTAAAATAGGTGAGCAGGCTTTTTCATATTTTGCACCTTGGTTCTGGAACTCACTCCCTCTACATGTTAAGACCTCCTCATGTCACCTTACATTTAAGCATGCTCTGTTCTCTCACCTTTATGCTCTTGGAACCTGTGAATGCACTTAACTACTGCTCGTCTCTTAACTCTGTCCAATCAGCTGTATATATGCCCTTTATTTATGTAAGCCTTATGTGTACTAGTGTTTCCTGTCTTTTCTCCCTTAGCTAGGCAATATGACTGTTTGTTTGCTATTATGCCATCATTGTGCTATTATGCAAGTTGTATTCAGCCATAAATAACTTCTCTATTCCTGATGCTATCTCCATGCTGTTAAGTCCTGTAATCTGCTTCTGCTGATGTATTTGTTGCCGTGACAGTTAACTGACTTTATGTACATGATTGTTATTCACTGCTGCATTTGTCAACTTGTACTCTCCCGGGTCATGCCTGAAAATAGGCAGGTTTTTTGCCTAATGCACTTTCCCGGTTACCAAAAGCTAATAAATAAATAAATAAATAAATAAGTAGTCCACATCCTTCTCCCAACCCTGATATATTTCCCTGTTCACCCAGTTAAAGAAATCTATCAGATTTGGCTGACATGAGACACACACACACACACACACACATACACCATGAATGAATGTTGCCTCAGATCTTGTAACCTGCTGGATTCAAGATACTCCACAATCCCTTCTTTTAGAAGTGACTCCATTAGCTTCCCTACCACCAATGTTAGGCTAACTGGTCCGTAATTGCCAGCCTTCTCCCTGTTCCAGTCCTCCGGAACCACTCTTGTTTCCAGTGAGTTGTTAAAAAGGACTGTCAGAGGTGCAGATAGTACCTCTCTGAGCTCCCTCAGAACCCTTGGGTGTATCGTGTCTGGCCTAATTGTTTTGTTCATTTTCAGATTTGCAAGTCCCTTCAGGATTCTCTCCTCTGTAAAGGGACTTGAGTCTGCCTCCCCCTCTCCAGTGCCCCTGCTGCTTCTCTGTGGCCCATCCCCTTCCCCATACCCTTCCTCTGTGAAAACTGAACAAAAGTATTTGTTCAGGATATCTGCTTTGTCCTGATCCTCTGTACTGTCCCCACCTGCCCTTCTTACTCTTACAATCCCTCCCCTAGTCTTCCTCTTTTCACTTTTGTACCTAAAAAATGTCTTGCCCCCTTTGTTACCCCTTGGGCTGTTCTCTCCTCATTTTGTGCCTTTGTGCTCCTCACTGCTTCCTCTGCTTCTCCTGATACACCTCCCTGTCCTCCTCCCTCTGCATTTCTTTATACCACCTGAAAGCTACCGTTTTAGCCTTTACCTTTCAGCCACATCCTTTGAGAAACTATTTTTCCTCTTGTTTTTGCTCACTTTCTTTGCACAGAAGTTTGTTGCCTTCACTATGCCTTCCTTAGCTTAACTCACTGTTCCTCCATTCCAGCCAGGTCACCCACCCCCAACCCCCACTAGGTCATCTCTGAGGCATTTGCCCATTTTTAAAAAATCTCTCCTCCTGAAGTCCAGGACATTTGTCCCTTTGTGGTTCACTTCCATCACTGTCCTTATGTACAACCACACTGTATGGTGATCACCCGTCCCCAGGTGGCCTCCCACCTTGACGTCTGCAGTACTAGGTGGGGTTAAAAATGATGTGGCTATAGGCCACAACTCCAGTAAGGTCCATCCTGGTTCTTAGCTGGCTCTTCCAAATCCCCTTACACCCCCTCAACACCCCCAACTCTGTTCAGAGGAGTCCATCCTCATCAGACTGGAGCCCTTTGGAAGATGCTTACTTGGCCTCATCTGGGAGGATCTGGAGGGGGGGTAAGCACCCAGTGGGCATGGCTTAATGATGATCCGTTTGCTTGATTGTATATAGAATTCTTTATTTCTGAGGACAATTGCATGAAAACAAAATCTTTGTGGCTTAGATTTCATCTTATCCTTCTGCTTTCCCCTCTGCTAGATGTGGAAAAAATGTGGAAAAAAAATCCAAGCCACAGTATTAAGATGCTAACACCCCCCCCCCACCTCACAGGCCCCACGCTGTTGACTGAGGCACCCTCCACCAGGATACTTCTCTAGAGGGGATTGGGACCCCCCTTCTGCTCCACCATGATGGGTAACTTGTGACAGTAAGTGGAGAGAAGGAGATGGGTAACCCAGCTGGGGGGAGGCTGGCAAGGCATCTGGCTGGCAGACAGAAGATAAATATTTATAAGAAAAACATAAAAGTTGTCAGCAGAGAAGGACCTCTTGATCCACCTAGTCTGCCCTATATTCCCTATCTACTGTGCCACCGCAGACCTTACTTGATCTCCGGTCTCCCCTCACCCCTTGCCTTACTTCTAAGGTCCCCTTGTGTCTATCTCATGCATACTTGAATCCTGATATTATTTTACCCCCCACCACCTCCACTGGGAGGCTGTTTCAGGTGTTCTCCACTTTCTCCATGAAGAAATATTTCCTCACACCTCCTCTGAGACCCCCCCAACAGCTTCATAGTGTGACCCCTTGTTCTGGAGCACCTTTTTCTATGGAAAATGCTACCTTCCTGTACTTTATTAATACCTGTGAGGTATTTGAAAGTTTCAATCATATTCTCTCTTTCCCTCCTTTCCTCTAGAGAGTACATACTTAGTTCCTTGAGTCATTCCTCATAGAGCTTTTGATGCAGGACTTGCACCATTTTGGTAGCCCTCCTTTGTACCGCCTACACGCTATCTATGTTCTTCCAGAGGTGGGGGACTCCAGAACTGGACACAGTATGCAAGGTGGGGTCTTACCAGTGATTTATACAGGGGTAATACTACCTCCCTCTTTCTGCTGGTGATGCCCCTCCCTATGCACCTGAGCATCCTGCTAGCCTTCCCCACTGCCTTATCACACTACTTGGCTACTTTCAGGTTATCAGAAATGATTACCGTATGTCCCTTTCCTGTTTTGTGGTTGCTAATACCTCCCCCGTTCAATTGGTACATTGCCCCTGGGTTTCTGTGCCCTGGGTGCATGATTTTGCAATTTGTTTGCATTGAAACCCTGCTGCCATTCCCTTGACCATTCTTCCAGCTTTTTCAGATCGTCCCTCATTCTTTCCATCCCCCCATTCCCCCACCCCCACCCCGGTGTGTCCACTCTGTTGCAGATTTTTGTGTCATCTGTGAACAGGCATACTTCCCCTACCAGCCCTTCTATAATGTTGCTAATAAAGACATTGAAGAGGACTAGACCTAGTGCTGATCCCTGTAGCACCCTGATGGTTACCTTACCTTCTCAAGAGTGGACCCCATATACCACCACCTTCTGACTCCTATTGCTTAGCCAACTTTTTACCCATTTTGCTACTTTTGGACCCACTCCCAGATTGCCCAGCTTGCTCACAAGTCATCTACATGGAATGGTGTTACTAAAATCCAGGTAGGACCCATCTACCTCTTCTCCCCTGATCCACTTCCCTGGTCACCCAGTCAAAGAACTCAATTAGGTTTGTCTGGCAAGACTACCTCCTGTGAAACCATGTTGCTTCAGATCCTGTAATCCACTGGTTACAAGATATTCCCCAATCCTTTCCTTCAGTAGCGATTCAAGTACTTTACCCACTACCAAAGTCAGGTTGACAGGTCTGTAATTTCCTGCCTCCTCCCTATTTCTACTTTTGTGTAGTGGGACCACATCTGCCTTCTCCAGTCCCCCAGAAACTCCCCTGTTTCTAGCGATAGGTTGAACAGAGCTGTCAGAGGTGCAGCATACACCTCCTTGAACTCCCTCAGTATCCTAGGGTGCACCCCATCACACCCCATTGCCTTGTCTACTTTTAACTATGCTAGTTCCTGAGGAGTCTCTCCTCTGTAAAACGACCAGTGTCCACCTCCCTTCCTTTAATGTCCTTGTCTCTTATCTTTGGCCTGTCACCTATCCCTTCCTCTGTAAATACTAAACAAAAGTGTATGTATGCTTTTTTTTTTTTTTTGTCTTCTTCCTCATAAACCCCTTCTTCCCCTTTTAGCCGTACTATCCCTCCATTGGTCTTTCTCATCTCATTTATATATGTAAATAATGTTTTATCCACCTTTTTTTTTACTGACTGGGCAATATTCTCCTCCATTTGTGCCTCTGCACTCTGAAGTGCTTCCTTGTCTCTCTCTTTTGTTTCTCTTGGTAACTCCTTATTCTCCTCCTCCTGTCTCCTTGCACCTTTTAAATGCTAGCTTTTTGCCCTTACTTTCTCCGCTACTTCATCAGAGAACTATATTGGTATCTTTATACGGCTGCATGGGCAGACCCTACGAACACTTTTGTGATAACACTGCAGATGAGAGAAGGGACCATGAGCGGAATTCATCCTCGTCTTCTCCTGCAGTTATGTGGCTGCTGTTAACACCGCTGTGATCATTGGTGGTGTGTGGTGTCTGCCCCTTCCCTGTCCTCTGCGGATCGAGCTCCCCTCTGCTGCGTGATCGCTACCCCTTCTGTGAACTACTTTAATGTGGTACTTCTGCATTAAGGTAAGTGCATGCACACAGTCATTTCAATAAACACTTACCATGCCCAAGATGGCTACCATGGCTTAGTGCACATGCGTGAATCTGTGTGCATGCACGGTGGCCATGTTGGACATGGCATGCTTCTGTGCCATGCACTCTGGCTCCATTATTATTGCCAACATTGGGGAGCCCAATCGCTGTGTTGGCTTCCCCCCCAGCAGTGTGGGACACTGGGTAGCCCACCCCCAGTGTCCCGAAATAGTTTAAAAATAAATGTTTCTATAATACGACACCGGGATGGCCACCCCCAATGTTGGATGTCCCCTCCCAAGCCCATCATTTTCATATTAGGCACTGACATTGGGGGGCTCAATCCCCGTGTTGGCAATCGCAAGTCCTCCATCACCCCTCCGCAGTGTGGGACACTGGGGAGCCCAACCCCAGTGTCCCAAAATATCTTTAATAAATGTCCTAAAAAAAAAAAAAGGCCCTCGGTGTCTTTTCCTTTTTAACCTGAAAACTAGAAAACCATCCTCGCTGTCCCTGCCATCCTCCTCCCCCATCCCAACCCTCCCACTGAGCTACCACCACCCCACACACACCCTTACCCTATACATACCTCCAGAGGTCCTGTGCTGTCATCTTCTGTGGACCGAGACACATCTGCACTTTTCAAAGCCAAACTGTGAACTGAGGAATAAAGGTAAGTGATGTATAATGTATTTCAATGGAGTTTTGAACTTCTGCTCATAACTTTGCCATTTTTATGAATTTTTTCACCAAATTTTCAACAAGGCTTTTTTGGGACTCCACCTCATGAACACTGCAACTGACATTTCATTAATTGGGCCAAGAAGGTGATTTTTACAGTCACTGCGCCAAATCACCTTTCAGGACATAATAACAAAATTTCTACCAGTGTTCACGAGGTGGGTCGCGTCATGTTGAAAATGATGTGAAAACATTCCTAAAAATGACTGAGTTATGCATGCTCATTGACATTTTTCTACACATGCTCATATCTTTGGTAATTTTCACTATTTTGACTCCAAATTTTCAACATAGCAATTTTTTACACCACTTCATGAACAGTACAGTTGTCATTTTTCACATCCTGTCCAAATGTGTTTTTGTACCTGTGGCACAGAATGGTGTTTCGGCATGGATTAGAACATATTCACCTACTGGGTTTATGAGGTGGGGTCATAAGACTATCTTGAAAGTTTGAGGTCAAAATATAAAAAAACAAAATATTTAATAAGTAGCATTGTTTGCAGGGATGTCCATTGCACCACTGGGAATCTGTGCCGTGCACTCGGGCTCCAGGTTGGGGACAACCAGTGGTCTGCGCAGCTGAGTTGGCTCTGACCAGAGTTTGTTTTCTCTTGCCCTTGTTAACCTGCCTGACACAGAGATTTGTTGCCTTTTCAATGCCCCCCTTTATTTTTGCCCATTGTTCATGGACTCCCCCCAGTTTCCCTAGCCCTGCTAGGGTGTCCCTAAGGCATTCTCCCATTTTCTTAAAATTGGCCTTCCTGAAGTCCAGGACCCTCATCTTAGTGCGGCTCAGTTCTGACCCAGTTCTAATATTAAGCCACACCGTACAGTTATCACTGGTCCCCAGATGGCCACCCACTGTGACATCAGCAACACTGTAATGTTTGTCAGTACCAGGTCCAGTAATACCCCCACCACCATAAGTGGGTTCCTTAACTAGTTGCCTGAGGAATGCCCCTTGCAGGGGGTCCAGGATGTACCTACTTCTGACTGTTGCCACAGCTGGTAGGCTGCAATCCACATCCGGTAGATTGAAGTCCCCTACCAGCAACACCTTCCCTTTGTATGCCATCCTTTGGATTGCTTCCATCATATCTTTATCCACCTCTTCCCTCTGTGCTGGAGATCTATAGATCACTCCTGCAATGAATAACACCCCACTTCCGTGTCTCCAGGGCAAACCACAGTACCTCAGCTCCTCCCTGCTCTCTCTGTATTTCAGTAGCTTTTATGTTGTGTCTGACATAAACAACCACTCATCCCCCTTTTTTACCTACCCTGTCTTTTCTGAATAGAGTATAACCTGGTATGGCTACATCCCAGTCCTGGTTTTCATTGCACCAGGGCTTGGTAATTGCTACTATGTCCAGGTCCGCATCTGCCATGGTGGACTCTAGGTCTGCAATTTTATTGCCCAGACTTTGAGCATTTGCACACTTGGCTCTCCAGACTGTCCTGCCACCCCCCCCCATTCCCATTTGCCATTCCTTGTTTCCTCCACTATTGTTTTTACCATCTCTGTTTTCTTCTACCCCTTGGATTCCTTTGTTATTTGGTACCTTTTGGGATTTCACTCTCTCAGGATCGCAACTGCTGACCTCATAAGCCTGTGAGAGGGGGACAGTTTATGTCTCCCTGCCTTTTTCTGCCTCCCCCCTTGGCTAGTTTAAATGCTCACCAATGTAGCATTTAAACCATTCACTGATGACCCTGGTTCCCCTTTATTTATTTATGACTTTGATAACTGGGTAAGTACAATGATCCCAGGAACTGTTTTCAGGCATGACCAGGGCCAAGACTATGGCATAGGAGCAACAAAAGCATTGTACATAAAACATGGAAGGCCATTTACACAATGATGACAAAATTGGTAGAAGAAAATGCATCAACAAGACGTTACAAATAATTAGGTACATTAACATATGATATGGTAAATAAGCTCAAAGGTCATCAAAGATACAAGGTCCCAGTAACCATGGCAGACATGGATGGATGCAGGCCCTTCTCCTGTACAGGCCCTTATCCCTCCAGGTGGGGCCCCAGTCCCCAATGAAGCCATAACCCTCCTTTCTGTACCATTCCTTCAACCATGCATTGAAGATCCTGGTGTGAAGAATTCTGTCCTGCCCCTTGTCATAGACAGGTAGCACCTCTGAGAAGGTCATAGATTATGCTACTTGTCTAAGACCTCTCCCCAAGTCCCTACATTCCTCCTGAACTATTGTTGGCTCATCCCTAGCCAGGCCATTAGTCCCCAGATGGACAATGATCTCCAGCTCTCCCTCCCTTCCTGCTGCCCTAGTGATCTTTTGGATCCTTTTTCCAGCCCTGCGAACTGTGGCACTGGGAGGGCAGCTAACCTTCCTCTCCTCATCCTTACCTGCCCCAACAGTATCCCCCTGACTAAAGAGTCCCCCACCAGGATTTGCTTCCTCCTCTTCTGGGGTCCTCTGTCACCTTTCTTGGGGTCTCCACTATGGAGCACCCCCACATCCTCCTCAGTCAATATTTCTGGTGACATTCCTGCTCAGCCAGTCGCATAGGAGTTTCATAGTGGTACCAAATGAGGATGTGTATACGCTCCACCACCTTAACCCTCCTTGAAAAACAAAAAATTCTTCCTTTTTTCTACATAATTTAAAAAAATAATTTTTTTATTTTTTTCTGATTGCTCTGAAGTGGTATTATGCTTGTCTGAGTATACTGATATTAAACATCAAGACAGCCTGTTGGTATGAAAGATATTTTATTAAACAGTATGGCAGTATGCTGAGGAAAAGATAAAATTGATGTGTTGGGGGTAAGGCTATCAACTGAGAGAAGGCCCATTCCTGTAGATTTGGCCATAGGGAGGACCATATATAAATGCAACATCAGTACTATCTGAACCACAGAGGTGGCAATGAGTGTCGTGTGTGGGCGTATGCCAGCATGGTGTGGGGGTTGGGTGCACCATTAGGTGTCTCTATTGCATAATATTTAATTTAGTGATAAAGTTATCCATCCTATCCACACAGTAGAAGGGCTACTGCCTGTGGCTCTGGCAACCTGGGTTCGGGAATGAGCCTGGGGTGTTAGAGTGGCAGAGGAGAAGTGGAATGAGCATCTCAGAAGATGCTCTCCTCCTCTGGGGGGGAAGGGATGCTGCCTTGACTTCAGTACTGCCACCTGGGTAACTACATGTGATAGTACAGCAAGAGGTTGTGAGAGAGGGGGAGGGTATCAGCCAAGGGCTCACACTGTGCACGTAGTGCATCTCCCTCACACCCCAGCATCATATAGGAGATTGGGAAGAAAATGGGAAAGTAGCCCCCAGTGACTCTGACAGGACCTCATTTAGCACATTTGGGGGTATATCCCTTTTGCACCATACCCCATCAAGGGATAAGGAATGTCTTTGTTGAGAATGGTGCATGTGAGATAGATGGGGGCTGGTAGGAGAGTACCAGAGAGTTCCAGAGGAGCTGGGCACTGGAGACAGGAAGAAGGTGGAAACAAATTTTAAACAAAGTGCTAAACTTGGCTTTCCCACAACTCCAAAGCCACCTGACTCGAGTGGCAGTGTCTTAACATAGTAACACACTCTTGTGGTGGGAAGGACATGGGGTCCATCTTCTCAACCTCTTCTGCCATACTGCAGAGTCCAGGCACCAGTTTTGTTGCTGACACTTCCCAGCTTAACTGCTGGAATGCTACCCCCCTGCTCATGCTGTGTGATCCTTGAGGCCATTCTGCCTCAGGAATAGTACAGTTACTTTTGAACTTACCGTAACAGTAGATCTTCAGGAGAAGCTCTTGCAGCAGACCAGCACCAGTAGTACTAAGCCATCAGGTGCCAGGAGCACATGGAAAACTTTCTAGCCAGCAGTCTATCACGGGGAAAGCCCACCGATAACATCAGACGCTGATGTCAGCATATTCTATGAAGGCGGGTAGTCCCCCACACATTACTCAGTTCTCCCATCTGAGACCCCAAGTGGGCAGCAAATGGAGAACTGAGGAGGCTTCCAAGAGCCGAAAAAGAAAAGGCAAACATTGTGCAAAAGGAATAAGGAACAGCAGGGGGAAGGAGCGAAGGAAAGCAGGGCCTGCTGCAAGAGCTTCTTTCGAAGATTTACTGCTATGTTAAGTTCTTACGTAACTATACTATCTTACTTCAAGGAAGGCTCTTGCAGCAGGCAAATACTAGTAGGACTGAGTCCCAAGCAGTTCCTGGCATGACCAGGAGGAGGACAGATCAGCATTCATGAGCTCAGGAGAGAAGGCTCCAGAACACTACAAGGCCGAAATTGGCCCTGCACCGGGAAGAGATGTCCAGACTGTAGTGCTTGGAGAAGGTGTGGACAGAACTCCAGTGGCAGCTGCACAGATGTCTGCAGCAGATACATTTCTGAAGCAGGCTGGGGAGGCAGCC
Organism: Neoceratodus forsteri; assembly: GCA_016271365.2. Classification (NCBI taxonomy): domain Eukaryota; kingdom Metazoa; phylum Chordata; order Ceratodontiformes; family Ceratodontidae; genus Neoceratodus; species Neoceratodus forsteri. Next base: position 948,211,591 of record CM057451.1, on the reverse strand, counting down.
ACACCCCAGGTGAAATGGTCCTTAACTATTCCTGGAAGGTCCTTATTGTACTTCTGATAACAATAAACCATGCAATTGGCTAACCACTTAGACAAACACTGGAGACAGGCATGCCCTCTCTCGGGGGTGAATGAAATAACTGCTCCGACTTCCTAGAGGCCTTGGTCCAGTATGTATAGTACCACAAGATTCGATGTACATCCAAAGTATGGAGCAAAGCCTCCCACTGATTAGAGTACTCCAGAAAATAAACTGGAAGGTGGATGGACTGGTTCTACATAAACTCCGACACCACCTTGGGAAGAAACTTTGGATTAGTATGTAAAGATCCTGTCTTTGTGAAGAACAAACAAAGCTCCTTACTCATGAGGGCCTGAAGCTCTGAAATCCTTTGAGCAGAAGTAACTGCAACTAAAAAGAGCTATCCTCAACAGAAAGTGCAGCTTGCAACTCACAGCTGGTTCAAAAGGAGGTAAAGTGAGTTTCTCCACCACAACATTGCAGTCCCGTGGAGGGACTGGGTCCTGAATGGGAGGTTTCAGATGTAAGATGCCCTGCAGGAAGGTGCAGGACACCTCAAGCTTGGCAACAGCTTTACCCTCGATAGGTGCATGGTATGCAGAGATGGCAGAAAAATGCACCTTGAGGGAGGAGTACCCCAAACCGGATTCCAAAAGGGAAAGAAGGTACTCCAACACCTGATTCACTGGGCAGGTGAATGGGTCCAATTGGCGTGCAGCAGCCTAAAGGGTAAAACACTTCTATTTCATAATATAAGTGGCCCTGGTGGATGGTTTCCTAGCAGCCTCTGGGAAGTCTGTGACCCAATATGAAACCCCAAAGTGGGCAACAGCTAGGTCTGCAGAAACCACACATGGAGATGCAGGGTCTTAGGTCTGGATGGGCTAGGGTGCCCTGGTCCAGGGACAGCAAGCCAGCGTACAGAGGCAAGGGCACCAGAGGTTCCACCACGAGCTGTTGCAGCAAAGGGAACCAAATCTGATGTGGCCAAAAGGGAGCTATGAGAATCATTGCCACCCCTTCCAACTGGAGCTTGAGCAGAACCCTCTAAAGGAGCATAAGGGAAGAAAGGCATACAGAAACCTCCCCTTCCATGAGAGGGACAATGTGCCTCACCAGAAAATTCCAGGCCCGGGGTCAAGTGAGCAGAAAAGCGACAGTTTTGTGTTGAGTGGGGACGCAAACAGGTCTAACTCTGGATGACCCCACCTGTCAAAGAGATCTTTGACCACCAAGGTTAGAAGCTCCCACTCATGAGCCTGCGACCTGGAGCAGCTGACTGTCGGCCAAGACATTTTGGACACCTGGAACATGTACAGCAGAGAGCTGCAGAAAATGCTCAATGGTCCAGTACCAGACTCTAATCGCCCCTGACACAGAGGCTAAGAATGGATCCCCCCTTCTTGTTGATGTAATACACTACACACACGTTGTCCATCTGCAACAGCAGTGGACCAGGGAGGAGTTGAGTCTGGAAAGCCTGCAGAGCATAAGGGACTGTCTGCATTTTCAGGATGTTGCTATAGAGACCCTGTTCTTTTTTTTTTTAACTTTCTATTTATACTCTCCCGAGCCCCCTACACACCGCTGTCTCGGAAGTCGCCTTATGGAATCTGTCCTTTGCCCCCTCTTACCTGGAGCCCGCGGTAGTCCCCCTATGTAGCCTTGGTTTTTGCCCCCCAGGCAGGGATGAGGTGGGGCCCACACACCCCGAACATCTTCCTTTCGTTGGGGGTTGGGGCACCAGTCCATGAGAGGCAGTGGAGCTGTGGATCTGCATCTGGGTGCTCAGTCACCTCAAAGTGCAGGGAACCTTTTTCCTTGTTCATTCTGGGTGTGACATGTGCCTGACGTCATGGTGTTACTGCCAATGTCCATCATACCTCCCCCTTTCTACGTAGCTGGGCACTTGCTGTAACCCAGGCCTCCACCTGGGGCCAGTCAAGTGCCAAGCTTCAGTCCCCCTCCCTCACCGAAGAAGGTGAGTGGTCTCCTGGATGCTTAGCCTCCTCCCCCTGGCTGGCCCTCCAACTCCCTGGGCTCATTCCTGAACCCAGGTCACCAGCATTGCAAGCGGAAATCCAACTGCTGCGCCGGTGGGCCGTCCCATAGAGGCCCTGTTCTACATCCATCCAGGTACCCTGGGTCTGGTGATTGGCCAGATAAGCATCCAATCCCAGGTTGGAAGCATCTGTTGTGAGAATCTGATGGGGGGGTTAAGAGCTGAAAGAAGACTCCCAGAGGGAGGTTGACTGGATCCAGCCACCACAACAGAACTCGCCAGACGGGGTCAGAGACCAGGACCAACTGGTTCAGGTCATCCGTGTGCTGGTCCCTCTAGACCTGCAAGGTCCACTTAAGAACTCACATGTGCAGGCGGGCCAGGAGAACTGTGACAATGGCTGCTGCCATGTGGCCCAGAAGGCACAGGAAAACCCTGGTGGAGACCTGATGACTGGAGGAAACCAGATGGGCTTGCTCCATCAGTCGCTCTGCCCTGTCTGTGGGCAAAAAGGCCTTGCCCTGGATAGTGTCCAGAATCACACCTATGTACTGAAGGCACCGGCAAGGAGAGAGGCAGGACTTCGACAGATTAATGGCGATCCCCAAGGCCTGGAATAGGCAAAAGGTGTAGTCTAGAGTCTGAACCAAGTGATCCCTGGAGGGGACTGTTAGCAGCCAGTTGCCCAGGTAAGAAAACACATATAAGCCCTGCCTTCACAGAGCCGCCACTACTACCACCAAGTACTTGGTAAACACCCTGGGGGCCAAAGAAAGGCCAAAAGGGAGGGCCAGAACACTGGGCAGCTTTAAAGCAGCAGTGCAACAATCTGAAAATTGTGACCTATACTTTCTTATACTATTTTAGATTGCCACTTACCTCCTGACTTGTGTAATACCCTTCTTTCCACAATTTGAGTCTGGTTTAGTACTTTTTTTCCATGTCTGAAATAATAAAAGAAGCGCTCCTTTTAATACAGTATGAACCAGGTCTTCATCAGTATTTTCAACTGTTTTTGATCATCTGTTGTTTATGTATCACTTCTGTTGTGACTAAAATTAACTATTATGCAGCAGGCAGTGCTCACTGACCTTACAGAACAATAGTTGTTCAAAAACAACTGCAAATACTGATGAAAACTTGGTCCGAGCCATATTAAAAGGAATGCTCCTTTTATTATTTCAGACATGAGAAAAAGTACTAAAGCAGACTCAAATTGTGGAAAGAAGGGTATCATTCCAGTCAGGAGGTAAGTGGCAATCTAAAATAGTATAAAAAAGTATTGGTCAAAATTTTGACCAGACTGTTGCACTGCTGCTTTAAGAGAGGCTGGGATAGGCATAGGGGGAAAGTAAGAATCATGGGTAGGGAGGATGGGAGGAGTGGGGAGGGAGGACAGGAACATTAGCTCTAGCTGTGGACCCTGCAATCTGAGCAGACTAGATAAACCAAATGGCTTTCTTCTGCTGGCTTCTTCATATGTTCGTATAGTATGCACATCCAGAGAGCAGAGCCAATCCCCCTGGTGCAAAAGAGGTAACAGCCCCTGAAGAGTGACCATCCGGAAGCATCTGTACTCGATGTACAGATTCAGACGGCTCAGGTAAAAGATGGGCCAAAGATCCCCAGTCATTTTGGACATGAGGAGGATATGGGAGCAAAATCCCCTTCCCCACTGAGCCGGGGGGACGGACACTATGGCTCTTTTTTGAAGAAGAGTCTGAATTTCCTACCAGACTAGGGACTGGTGGGCTGGGGGATAAGAGGAGTTTACCAGAGGATTTTTGTAAACCACTATAGAAACTCCAGCGTATGATCTGATATGAAGCACCCAATTGTCTGTGATCACCTCCCACCATTCTATTAAGTGGAGGGAGAACTGACCCCCGACCACCTCCCAGAGACTGTCAGCTGAAGGAGGGGGTGGTGGCTAAGGAGTTAGGAGATGGGGGTGGGTGAGGGGAGGTTGGCCGCAGGTGCCCAAGAGGCTCTGGTGGCAGCAGCTGCAGGGGCCAAGGTGGCCTTGCACTTGCCCTGGCCTTTAGCAGGCTGGTTTCAGGACTGTTTACGAGAGGACCAATGAAAGGACTGATGATGACCCACTCTAGGATGAGTATGGTAGAGCAAATGAACTGTTCTAAGAGCCCAACCTGACTCCTGAAGGGTGGAGATCATGTTTTGAACATTTTCTCTGAAGAGGACAGAGCACCGAAAGAGGGCGTCCAAAATGCTGGACTGCACATCTGAGGTGAACCCAGATAACCCAAGCCACGAATGGAGCCAGAGGCACGGAGCTATCCACAGCATCGTAAGCAGCCCGCAAAATGTGCTTGCCAACATCAGAGCCCAACTTCAACAGTTGGGCAAGTTGCATCTTAGAGGGGTCCTCAGGAAAGGCCTGTACCAGTTCCCTGGCTTGGTCCCAGAGGACATTCTGATATTGGACCATAGGGGCCAGGTAATTAGTGGCCCAGATAGCCAGGGTAGTGGACATGAAAACTCACTTACACAGGTGGTCCAACTGCCTGGACTTCTTGTCCAAGGGGAGGGCACCGAGGTGCTTTGGTCTTTTGGTATGGTCATGCGCCACATTTATGACCACTGAATTAGCTTTAAGGTGGCCCCCTTAAAAGGGTTTACCAGCAGGGGCATGGTAAAGGCAGTCCACCTTCTTAGGCAATGGAAGGTTAGAAGAGGGATGATTCCATGCCACCCTGGTGATGTCTTCATAGGAGTCAATCAGGGGTGGCACCACCACTGGGAGGGCATCCCACTGTTTCAAATAAACAGCCAGGCGGTGCCTCTCTGGGTCCTGCCCCTCCATCTCCCAGCCCATAACGGACTGGATAGGGTGCATGATATCCATAAAAGACGGATCATTGGGGGGAATTTAGAAACCTCCCTAGGAGGGTCTTCCCCATCTGAAGATTCCTCTGATTATTTGATGAATTCCTGGGATGATGCACTCCTATATAAGAGAGACGGTCTGCATCCTTCCATGGAGGGAACATCTGTCCTCAGTGAGATGTTTACGTGCTTCCTGAGCAAGCATTTAAACTAGCCACTGGGGGCTGTCAGACCTCCCCCACAGGTTAGGGCACATGATGAGGAGAATCAGGACGTTATGCCGGGGGCAGATTCACCAGCACCACAGGACAGAAAAGGCTGCACACAGGGCCAGATGATACCATCATTAACAAAGATAGTAAAAGGGAAGCACCACATAGAACATGCCAGGAATAGTAGGATGAAACAAGGGGATAAACACAAGGATGGGCCAACAGGATGCCACTTTTCATGGAAAGTCATGCAGATGAATGCCCACAGTCTGGGAAACAAGGTCCCAGACTTGATGGCTTCAATGACGGAGGCTGATCTGGATGAACATAATGACCATAACCGAAACATGGTACACCAGAAACCACAGCTGGGACATAGGTGTACCTGGTTATGCCCTGTTCAGAAAAGACAGGGAAGGTAAAGGGGGAGTTGCCCTCTACATCAAAGAAAGCATCAAGGTAACTGAAATTCAGAGCAGGCATGAGGAAACAGAGGAAGTTTGGGTCACCCTTGAGCCAGGCAATGGAAGAGCCATTCGCACAGGGGTCATTTACAGTCCCCCAGCTCAGGCAGAAGAAACTGACAAACTACTGCTGGAAAACATGCATGACATGGCAGCAAAGGGGGAGATACTGCTGATGGGCGACTTTAACATGCCAGAAATAGACTGGTCCATCCCAGCAAGAGCCTCAGCCAGGGCATGGGACTTTGTTGACTCCCTTGAAGGGACTGCCCTTAGGCAACTGGTGCAGGAATCTACCAGAGACCAGGCAATCCTGGATCTGGTACTGACCAACAGGGTCAGGACAACAGGGCTTGAGGTGGAAGGTCAGCTAGGGTCCAGCGACCACCATATGGTGTGGTTCAAGGTGGACACAGGTATTCAGTCAACCCGTACAAAGGCAGGAGTCTTAGACTTTAGAAGAGCCAACTTTACCTGGATGAGACTTCAGCTTAGAGAAACCCTGGAAAAAAAGGGAGATGGGGGGGGGGACGTTGAGGAGAAATGGGCACATATCAAAGAAGCCATAGCGGAGGTCAAAAAACAATGTGTTGGGTCGATAGACAAGGGAAAAAGGAGAAGAAAACCACTTTGGTTCTCAAGGAGGGTGGCTGAAAAGGTAAAGGCCAAGAGGCTAGCCTTCAGGAAGTATAAGGAGACACAAAGAGATGAGGACAGGAAAACATACCAGAAGTGTCTGAGAGAGGCAGGAAAAGCAGTGAGAGGCGCTAAAGCACAAACCAAGGAGCGAATAGCTCAATTGGTTGTAAAGGGAGACAAGACATTCTTCAGGTACATCAGTGACAGAAGGAAGGCAAAGGGGGGGAGTAGCTAAGCTTCGAGGAGCCAAGGGACAGATAGTGGAGGGAGATGGGGAGAAAGCAGCAATTCTGAATGAATATTTCTGTTCAGTCCTCACTGTGGAAGTGTATGGGCAGGACCCACAGCTAGAATTTAAAGGAACAGAGGAAAAGAGGTAAACACCAGTCCATTCACAGAGGAGAGGGTCCTAGAAGAGCTTGCAAAGCTGAAGGTGGACAAAGCCATGGGTCCAGATGGCATGCATCCCAGGGTCTTAAGGGAACTGAGAATTGAACTGGCAGCCCTGTTGAGTGAGTTCCTAGACACTGGAATGGTCCCAGAGGATTGGAGAAGGGCAAATGTTGTCCCTCTTCACAAGAGTGGAAGTAAAGCAGATGCAGGGAACTACAAACCAGTTAGTCTAACCTCTGTAGTGGGAATGATAATGGAGACACTCCTCAAGGAAAGAACAGTGGAGTATGTAGAAGTCATGGGGATGTTGGATCCCAGGCAACATGGGTTCACTGCAGGATGGTCCTGTCAAACTGATCTAATAGATTTCTTTGACTGGGTGACAAAGGCAGTAGACCGGGGGTTGGGGGCTGTAGACATTGCCTACCTAGATTTCAACAAAGCATTTGATATCGTCCCATGTAGGAGACTGGTGAACAAGCTAGGAAGCCTTGGGATGGGACACAAGGTGGTAAACTGGATTGAAAATTGATTAAAGGACCGAAAACAGAGGGTAGTGGTAAACAGAACCCAATCAGAGGAGAGGGAGGTATCCAGTGGGGTACCTCAAGGGTCAGTTCTGGGGCCAGGCCTTCATCAGTGACATTGCAGATGGGCTGGAGGGAAAGGTTTGCTTGCTTGGGGATGACACCAGATTTGCAACAAGGTAGATACCCCAGCGGGGGTAGAAAGGATGAGAAAGGCATGGAACAGTTGGAGAGATGGTCAGATGCGTGGAAACTAAGTTTAATGCAAATGTAACCCCTAGGTGGTGCTATCCCAAGTGCTACTACCCCTGCCTGCTTGGCTAATAGCAGGTTAAGGGGCCTGGATAATGAAACGGGTGCTTCCACCCGGAGGTCAGGGTTGTTAGTGGTCAAGCTAACCTGGGCACAGCCCTCCGGGACACCGTAACCCCCCCTCTTTCCCTTCTAGTGGCCCGAACAATATACAATAATTACTTTCACAATGACCCTTATTCATCAGGCAAATAACCACACTGTTTGCACTTACCACTAGGGTTGGTTCCTCTAGCGTGACCCTGGGGACCCCCTGTAAAACAAGGTTAAGCACAGCAAATAGCAACAGTACAATACTTTTGGCACAAACTGGAACTACAGTCAGGTTAAATGCAAACAAAGTTAAATCTGATTTATTCAGGGGACTTGAACAAGGGAGGGGCATAATCAGGTTGATTTGCTTAAAAGCTATATTAATCAGACAGTTATGCATGCAGTTCAGAGTCCCTACACAGTCACACACTCTGGGTACCCAGGTAGGAAAATGGTGGGCTAGCCAGGAACGTTGCAGCTGGCTGGGGCCCTGTGATGGAAGAAAGCAATATGCACAACATACACTATTTGTAATCTGGAGCCAGAGGGCTCAGTTCGTGAAAGAAAAGGCAACAAGACAATCAGATGACAACACTTTTACATTTAGCTGTTGTTGTTATCCTGATGTTTACTCATGATACTCAATACTGGAGACAGGCAGGATGAAATCGAGAGTGCAGGCTGTTGAGCTGGAGTGCCCGGAGAAGCAGGGTCCACACGAATCACTGAAGTGTCATTCCTGTTCAAGGTGTTGAGCAGGGAGCTGATCCCCATGCCGGTCTCTCATCGATGACTTTCTCTGAGTAGCAAGTATTCTGGCTGGACCAGTGTAGCAGGGCCCAGGCAAATGGAAATGGATACAGATTCAGTCCGTGGAGCTGGATACAGCCTCCAGCAAGCAAAACACGGTTCAGACACACAGTGGGGAACCAAATCATAACCCACTATAGGCACACAGTACATTCACATGTAAGAAAATTCCACTGTACCAGGCAAATAGCTCTCTGGTTGCAAGTACAGAGTCTCTGCACTATCCGAGAGTTCAGAGGTAGCTGGAAGTCCTGACAGGCCAATCGCATTCAGCAAATCCTCAGTCTTCTTCAGGTTAAAGCCTGGTCACAATTCAGTGGCTTAATTCACTCTCCAAATTCAGATTCAGTCTGAAAAAAGCACAAGTTCCCTTTCAGGGACAGTAGGCAGGCATGCAGGCCAAACTCAGGCCTTTCCACAGTTCTCCCACGTGAATCCACTATGGATTGCTGCTCAAACTATCTTGAGCTATTACTTCTTTGCTTCCCAACTCAGATCTAACTCAAACTGCAAGCAGTGTGGGACTTTCCCCAAGATCCAAAAGGTTCGGTTGGCTTATCGGTCTCTCAGTTACAACAATGGCTCCCCCTCCAGGTTATTTTAGGTGCCAAAAGCCCCAAACTTCAATTCCTACAAGTTTTGGCCCCACCAAGCCCCTGTAGGCAGGCTCCATTTTAGAGTCCCAGATATACTGATTGACCCATTCTGACAGTCCAGGACCAAGATGATGGAAACAAACAGAACTGTCCATGCTGCAAAGAAGGCAGGTTAGAACAAACTGCAATATTATTACTACTCTAACAAATGATCAGCAAACAAGTACATCTTCTAACAGAGCTCCCTGTCAGATTAATTATGACTGCAATCCAGGCAGCTCTTAAAGAGACAGTACACAGAGGCTATACAGGCACTCTCTGGCAATACATTTAAACTGCTAAAACGCAGGACACCAGCCTGGCAGTGAGCATTTAAGCAAGCTCAAGGAAGGCTTTTTGGGAACTCCCATTTGTAGGGGGGGTTGCACCCTTCCCTGCCTGGAGAAAACTTGTCATCCACTTCAAGTCTGTACCTTCACAATATCAAAAATGCAATATAAAGGAGACATACATATCATTAGCTCGTTACATCACTATACCTTTCGATATACTTCGCATTCCTACATCCATATTGACAATACTTATGCATGTTTCATACAGGTAATGCTGATTCTACTATGATTAACACATTAGTAACATCACAATACTGCTTCAGGTAATAACTTCCTGTACATTAAACAATGTTGGAGGGGGCCCTTCCCTATCAGCTAACTTTGGGCTGGGTGGAGCAGGGGCACCATATTGAGAAGGAAGAACAATCAACCTGGAATTGGCCATTAAGCTCAGTTTGGATAGTGAGCTCTGAGAAATATAAACACCTTTGTGAACCACATTAAGAGGCAAATCCACTGGCCTCCTGGGAGAATCATAATTGAAGTGCAATACTGGCTTGACAGCTCAGACAGTCTTTCTAGGGGGAACAGCCACAGTCTCTGTACTTTCAGCACGAACTCTGGAGCTTTCGTCATTTGTGAGGGGTGCCTCTGCATGGATGAGAATGTCCGAACTGAGAGCACTGTCAGCTCCTTGCTCTGTAGGCTCTATTTCCACAACACTCTGCTCATTTAGAGGAGGTTCTGGTACAATTAGGCTTTGTGGCACTGAAGGAGGGCTGTCAGCACTCTCATATTGTTGTTCAAGTTCTGGTGTGTCACCAGAGAGACTCGGACCATCATTCTCTTCTTCAGGCAAATCACACAGTTCTACTAAACACAGGGAGTCCGGAGCCTCAGACATGATACTTTGCACTTCACTTTCAGAGAGCATTAGCTCAAAGGACGAAGTTGGGGGGTTAGGCAGTCCAGAAGGCCCAGCTTCATCCCCATGATTCTGCATAGGATTTCCATGAAACAACTGACTCAGTTCATAGGAGGGATAATAGGCATTACCATAGTCACTTTCATCAGAGGTGGACTGACAGTCACTTTCATTCTGGGCCTGCTGCAGGGGAAACCTTAAATCTGTAACTACTGGGGTAGGTTGACTCTGTCTCTTTTTTTCAGCAGCATGAGTCAGCAGCCATGGGGAGGCAATATCTGGTGACTCAGCTTCAATAATAACTTGGCCAATAGGCAGCAAGTGGTTACAGTGCATGATCTTGACAGCTTTGGAGTTATTCTCTGGGCATACATTGTACACTGATAGATCATCCAACTTTCCAACTACTACATGAGGAAGATGGTGCCACCTATCAGCAATTTTGTGCTTGCCATGTAGTCCCAAATTGCATAACAACACATGGTCTCCGGGCCGTAGCTCTTGAGCCATTACTTTTTTATCATGCCTCTCTTTTTTGGCGAGATTTCTTTTGGTGGCCATTGTCCGGGCCAGTTGATAGGCATGGTTCAATTCAGCTTTCAGTTTCTGTACATACTGTGGGTAATTTTCGGCTCGGACCCCACCTAGAGAGACCCCAAAGCAGACATCAATGGGCAGTCGAGCCTCCCTCCCGAACATGAGGTCATAGGGGGAGAATCCAGTAGCATCATTTTTTGTGAAATTGTATGTGGGGACCAAGGTGCTAATCTGCTGGCTCCACTTAGGCTTGTCTTTGGGATGGAGGGTGCCCAGCATATCTAGAAGGGTGCAGTCAAAACGTTCTGGTTGAGGGTCCCTCTGTGGGTGATAAGGGGTGATTCTTGACTTCTGCACCCCTCCATAGAGAGAGCATTTCTTTGATTAGCCGACTTTCAAAATCTCTGCCTTGGTCAGAGTGGATCCACTGAGGGGCACCATAGTGGGCGAAGAAATTTTCCACTAGCAACTTGACCACGGTAGAGGCCTTTTGATCTTTAGTTGAAAAAGCTTGCACATACTGTGTGAAATGATCCGTAACCACTAACACATTGCCAATATTCTGCTGATCAGGCTCTAAACACAAAAAGTCTATGGAGACCTGTTTCATGTGGGTGCTGGTAGTAATATTGACGGGGGGGGGGCAGCTCTCTGAGGCAGGGCTTTCCTTTGCAGACAACAACTGAAGGTCTTTACATGGTGCTCAACATCGGTCCCCATCTTAGGACAGTAGAATCGAGTTCATACCAAGTTGAGAGTTCTGTCAATACCGAGGTGCCCCATGTGATTGTGGAGGGACCTCAGTACCAGATCTTTAAAGGCCATGGGCAGGACCAATTGCTGCCTGTCTATTTGATCACCATGATCCACTGTCTCTCTGTACAACAACTGATTGAGTAGCTTCAACCTGGGGCCTTCTTTAAACAATAGGGCAGTTCACA